>VZRW01008684.1:25786-106373 GCA_013398125.1 Aegotheles bennettii | reverse complement strand
CAGCCTCACTACAACCTCCTTATAGGTAGTTGCAGAGGGCAATATGGTCTCCTCTCAGTCTCCTCTTCTCCAGGCTAAACAACCCCAGTTCCCTCAGCCGGTCTCCATAAGGCTTGTTTTCCAGACCTCTCACCAGCCTCGTTGCCCTTCTCTGGACTCGCTCCAGCACCTCAATGTCCTTCCCATCCTGCGGTGCCCAGAACTGGACGCAGCACTCAAGGTGTGGTCTCACCAGTGCTGAGTACAGGGGCACCATCACCTCCCTACTCCTGCTGGTCACACCGTTTCTGATACAGGCCAGGATGCCATTGGCCTTCTTGGCCACCTGGGCACACTGCTGGCTCATGTTAAACTTTGTTAAACCTTGTTAAACCTCATGCAATTGGCCTCAGCCCATCACTCCAGCCTGTCCAAATCCCACTGCAGAGCCTCCCTACCCTTAGGCAGATCGACACTCCCACTCAATTTCGTGTCATCTGCAAATTTACTGAGGCATGCTGCCTTCCAAACTTGAGCACACATCTGATTATAATATTCCAGGTTATAAGTCTTAAATAAAACTAGAAAACTTTTCACTAAAACTAAGCATTCCACATTATTTAACGGAACTAGAAAAATTTGTAATAACTGATAGTGAAATACTATCTGTGTCAAAATCAACAAAGTAAGCAAATTAGTTTCAGTGCTTGATTAGTTAGATCACTGTGCTAATACTACAGAATAATCAATCTTTGCTGTCCATTGGGTATAAATCTTGCTAGGGAACCTTATTACAGTCAGTCAAACCTCTAATTGGAATTTAGTGAAGTATCCTCTTCTGTCTTCAAAGGGGAGCTAGCATGATCTTGTCAGGACCAGATGAATTATGTTACAGTCTTAAAAAAAAATCCAATTTAAGGTAACTATAAAAACATCTAAAAATATGCTGGCATAATAGAAACACTTGCTCAATGTTCATTCAACTGCGAACTAAAAAAAAAATCCTTCAGACTGTGATATGTTAGCTATTCCGCTGAGTACTAAAGACCACATTCTTAGTGATTTTGGCAAGCAAGGCAATTAAGAATAGTATATTTTGGACCAGTCAGGCAGACAATTTTAAATCTTGATAGAGATTAAACACAGCAAGATGAAATCAATAAGCACTAAAAATGTTCAATTTTGTAGATTTGCATGCTACCTAAGTATTTTCCTCACAGCAGTCAGTTTGCTTGCAATTATAAAATATGTTGTAATTTTCAGCTTTCTAGAAGAATATTATCTAGATATTTAGCTTCTTACTAGTACTGTCTAATACTTACTGATACTGTCTTGTGTTCCTGGAAACCAGGGCTTTTATTTTTACTTCTCAGACCCTTGCTTTAACATAGGAAATGAAAATACTACCTTGCTTTGTCTAAAATTATGTATATAAGTTAAATAGTAATTATGAAGCACTACTTCTACTATCATAATATCAGTTGGACCATTCAAAAGAAAAAATCCATTTCTACAACCTTCAGTAGGAGATTCAAATGCTTTTCCTAAAATATGACATGAAACAACAGATTTAATGTGAAGAACCTGCATACTAAGTATTACAGATGGTCTAGATATGATTGTTGTAGGTCCCTTCCAACTGAAATAGCTTATTCTATTCTATTTGGTTTTTTGCATTGTTTTGGAGGGCTCCTATGAAATAAGTGCTTGTATGACAGTACTACAGTTCTGTAATTGTAGCTATGAACTGGATCCAAGTTAGCTAAGCAAGGATTGGAAACACCTGGCAAATGTGTTGAGAACCAATTGGTCATGTATTGCACGTGTAGTGACCATCATATTACTGTACTATAGACTTCTTCAGCAATATGAAGTTTTTGGGCAAGTAAAGTTCTGCCGTTTCACAAAGGCCAAGTCGAGCTGGTTGTACCTCTGTTTTATGCAGGCAAGAGACGTCAGTGGAGTTATTGCTGGTTCAGCAGAGTGTTTTAATCAAGACAATCTTAATGAAGCCTGGGGTCTCCAAATTCATTAAATGATAGATCTGATTCATCCTATCTTTACCCCTTCCCTCTGTGAGCAGTGCAATCATTTGTAATTTTAAAAACTGGGAGTAAAATATGTAAGGGAAGATACCTATTTTGAGGGATTTTGCACACAATTGCTCACAAGTGTAATCCCAGAGAAGTTCTGTGCTGCTGAATTGCAGCAGCAAGCAGAATGAAAAAACACTTCTTCCTGTTTCCTCCAAAATACCATGTGTCAGAAATCATAGTGGGGGAAAAATAGCTGCAACAAAATGTTACAATATTTTTGTCAGACATATTGTGTTTGTACTGCATGTATTCTCTGAATTTAAAATTATACAGAGCGCCTGTGTGACAACATTATTTCCTGCCTAACACAGACAATTTGGTAAAGACTAGGTAATTTTTTTCATGTATCTTACAGCTGGAGGCAGGAAGATATCAGAAGTGCCTGCTAGATATCAGTCATAATAGACTAGGGATAGAACTCACCGTCCTGGAATTCTAGTTTTCTAGAAGGACTGGAGTTTATTTAATTTAAGAATTTAAAAGAAAGCCAAGTTAGTTTCATATGGAAACTTTACATGAAATAATCATGAGGAATTGTCCCACTTTGTTCAACTGAAGTGAAGCATTATTTAGGTTTTGACCTTTCATCATATTCCATTACAAGAATATGTTGTGGAAGTTTTGGTCTAGTTTTCTAGAAATTTTGAACTAACTGATAATTTCAGAGGTTATGGGTAGAAGTGGAAAACTTTTGATAAGGAATTTCTGATAATATCTAACATTTTTTTCTTCTCTGATTTCAAATTCATGTCACTTCTAGTGCAACCTGGATGCTCTGCCCTGTCAAAGGAGGATAAGGATTGAACTCAGATTAAATGAGTGATGTGCACCAAGAGAAGCAGACCCCTCAATGGCTGGAATCAGAGTTGGCACTCAGGTAGGTGTAACATGCACCTTTTTCTCTTTCTCTGCATCTGTGTATGCTGACACACAATTACATCCTGATGTGCCTGACTAGCGTTTGGAAGTGATAGATAATTTAGGGAGGCAGTAGGAGAGAGAGGAGGAGAATAACAGTCCCTCAACTGGCATAAACCTGCATTAACTCGTTCATCATAACTCATTGATTTTCCCTACCATGACATCAATTTATCTAGCTGAGCATCTAAGCCTTTCTTAAAAAGATTATACTGGCTTTAGTGAAGCTATGATGATTTATGCTTACTTAGAATCTGCCCTCTGCAACAATGCATGCCTAATCTTATCTTAATAAATGCAAAGAAACTTGTTTGAAAAGGAGCCAGAGCTGCTTCTATACACTTGATGTGTGTCAATTGACTGCAGAAAAGTGAGAAATAACAAGCCACAACATGGTATCTCAGTACATAACCTCTTCTCTCTGTCCATAAATGTGTTGTTCTCAACTACAGCTCTGACAGTATACCTTTCCTTGACTCAACCTTCTTTTACATAAACTTCTGTCAGATTTTTCCCTTTTCTCACAATCAGTACTAGTTGTGGATGATTAGAATAATAACTGATTGTATCAGCCCAGTGTGAAAACAGCACTGAGGGTATTGTATTGAGGTTGTGTGACTGGATTTTTATAGGCGTGGAGGGCTGACAAGACCTCCCTGGTTCACTCAGCGTGGCTGTACCCTGCCTCTCTGCTTTACTCTGTTGTTAATGAGGTCTGAGTATGCCTGCTCTTTACTTAATACTTATACTGGTATGAACTGGAACTGGACAGTCTTGAAGTGGAAGCGTATTTATCCTTCACCAGTGTTCATGCCTTAAACGTGAAGAGCTCGAGTTCAGTTCTCTCTCAAGTCACAACTAATAACATCCTAAGCCACATGTTTAAAAATACTGCATTTAGTAACTAGATATGAAGCTTCGTGTCATAAAATTACTCCAAACAGACTTTGACCTTGGACAGTTCTGGTGTGCCCTTTGCTGGAAATGCAAACTTAAAGGAGGAATGTTTAACATGGGAGCCAGCTGTAAGGTCTACAATGCTTTCTACCTCCGTATTATTCTATTATGTTGTAATTTGGAGAAGAGAAAAGAAACCATGTGACTATGAAATTATTGATGCCTTTCAGAAAGTCTAGGATTGCTGAATGTGTTTGGTGTTCCTTGGCTGTTTAGATAGACAATATAGATTTTGTGGTCAATACAGGGTTTTTTTCCTAGTATAAATAATGATGCTAAGCAAATGGTGTGTATTTTCTGTCAAAATTGTTTTTTCTCTTCAAGAATTTTTTTCCAATGTAATTTGTAGTCATTTGTCTGGAAATACAGCACTGTACTGGTATCTTGTCTTTTCCACTGATAGCTGAAAAAAAATTGGTTTTAAACTATATTCATTATTTTTCAGCATGTTTGTAAACTCACTGTACTCCTTCAAGTCTGAACACCCCCTAAGCCTTCCTTCTCATTCAGTGATAGAAGCAACATAAATTAGGATTACACATAGATTGAATATTACTTAGCAAGTGTCACTTTTCTTCTCAGAGTAAGCTTCACCCTGACATAGTTTGCATAACCATGTCACATTTTACTTCTCTGAGAGGGAAGGTTTGTATTGTTAGAAATACAGAGTTGGGCACAAGATATATATAAGATCTGAACACACTGAAGAAGCAGATTCTTCTGTGAATTTGAGATCTAACAGAAATTCTCCATCAGAATGAAGACTATAGAAATTATTACCTAGTGCTCATGAACAAGCAGACAGAGCTGTTTTCACTAGGTCTCTAGCTGTGCATAGAGACATACATAAGCGGGTGTCCTTCAGGTGACCCCCCCTTTCTCGTGGTAAGAGAGGAAACAACTCTGGAAAAAAGTTTAAAGAATTGAATCTTGAGATATGAACTGAATTCTTCACTTTCCTTTAGGTCCTGATTATACTGCTCTACAGAGGCTGTATTTTATGACCCACTACTGCAGCCCCTGATGGATTTACAGATACACATGCATCATCTGTTGAGTCATACAAGCTTTCTTTATCAAAACAGTCTCAGTAACAAATATTCCTGTTGGATATTGCTTTAGCAGGCAGAAACAGATTCATCTTGTCAAGGAGGGAATGGGCTTGTCACTATTCAAAAGTCACTAAAGGTGAGCTTTTGTGGGGTGTAACCCCCCTCCATGTCAAGACGGAATAGGTAAGCATTTCTCAGGACCAGGGCTATAGTCATCAGTTTCATCAACTTTCAGTGATAATAAGCTCTACAAAAGGTAGATGTCAATTATCTCTCTCAAAAAACCTAGATTTTTTTTGTAACAGTTGTGTTCTCTTCCACAGTGAAACATAATCAACATACATTTACATATTTCATGTAATCAGGGCAAGTGGAGGTGCATGCTAAAAGCAGGATATTATGGTCAGAGTGTGCAGCCTCATCTTGGCACAATGCAACTATTTAACAAAAAGCCAGCTGCAAAAAGCTAAACCCATGCACCCTTGTTTGTTCACTTGTATTTGAATCTGTAAGAGTACTCTTTTATATCAGTCCTTTTAGAAACAGGGACATGGAAAAATAGCAAATTCTTGCTGGAAAGACAAGCTCTCACAATGCGTTGTCAGCTCTGCCAGCTCTAGTAATTAAAATACTGCTTACTGATTTTTACTTTGTTCATCTCGGTGGAACAGTTCAGATAAGAGACTAAGCTGAATTCCACTTCATTTCATGAATTATCATCTAAGCACTTAATAAATTTGAATTAATAATTTTTATTGTTTTTATTCTTTTAAATAAAATGTGCTAATACAGATGCTGTCCAGGACATAACTAGAATAAAACAGGATTGCACAGTTGTAACTTAGTTTACCTTTCAGGAACTATTCTACCACTGAGAAATAAGGGAAGGAACACATTGGGCTTTCTCAAAGGGACTTAAAAAAAAACCATACATAAATAATCCAGGTGTCTAACTCCTGACAGTTCTCAAATCAATTAACACAATGATTAATTTCAGAGATTTGAGAGAAACATGGGGTTTCTAATAAAAAAATACATGTGAGGAGAACTCTTGTGCCCCGCTCAATGTTTGCCTATTCAGAGATGTTTTGTTCAACTAGAAGAATGCATTGGGCCAAAGGAAGCTGATTTATTTTCCTTTTGACAGCTAGGTTTCCTGTGCTTTGAAAGGGCAATTAGAAAAACAATTTTTAATATGCTCATGTACATATATATGTAATATGTATAATGTGTTTCACAAATACATATGTATTTATATTAAATATAAAGACAGATATATCTCAGAAAATGAAAACTTGTACGCAGGGTCAGCACAGTTCACACAATCTCAGGCTTCAGCAGCCTGTTCTGTTCTGAAGTCATAATGTACATCCTGATGTCTGAGTGGTATGAGGGTAGATTTCTTTAGTGGACTAATAAATTAAACATCCCTACCCTCTTTTTTTTTTTTTAAATACCTACCTCTTTCTTTTCTTTTGCTGCCAGCAGAAGGAATACTCCATCTCCTCAGCTTTGGCATCTGTGAGCAAGACTCAGCTACAACACTTGCTCTTTCCTATCCAGATGATGTGGCTAGGGCTTGTTTCATGGGTAGGAGCATGCCAGGGCCCTCTGCACACACTCTGGGAATGCACGTCAGCAATCTGAATCTGCTCTCTCAGTCCCCACACAGCAACACTCAGCTTGTTACCATTTCTAGCACATCTTCATCTGTTGCTTGATTTACTGCAGCTATAAAGCAGCAATTTCCTCCTAGTTCTGGGAGGCAAAAAATGGAGGCATCATTATAATTTCAAGTCACCAGAAGTTATTAATATCAGCAGTATGCAATGGTTTTCCCTTCCCATTTATATATTTGTCAAAGTAGAATGCTTTGTAATATAGGAAGAGACAGTGGGGCAAAGCACTGTGTTACAGTACGGTTTTCCAGTAAATACAAGCAAAACGTTTATTAGCATACTTTATAAATTCTCTCATGGAAGCAGCATCCTACAGACTGTGTCCCAAAACTCATTGACTTGAGGTGTCAATCAAGAAGGTAGAAGCTCAAACTGAAGTTAATACCATGGTTGAGATGCATATGAGGGTACTGTAAAGATTATCTGCTGCCTGATGAGGTGCACTCTCAAACTCCAATAATTTCCTTGATTACAGCACTAAAATAGTCCCTGTTCAATCTACCTGTTTGACTTAATGAAAAATGGAAGAATTCAGTATGGCTGAGTTATTCTCCCTAGTCAAATTTGCTTGAATTTTGCCAATAGGTGCAAAAATTGATAACCAAAGACACAGGTGAAGTAAAAAGAAAAGATCCTGGAGAGGGGGTTAAAAGAAAAAGAAAAAAAATGAAAAGTAAGTCTTTTTCTGAACATGTGTTTTGCTTATCCATGAGTTAGCAGCTTTCATTTGTGCTGTGTGTAATTCCATGTGAAAGCCGGGAGGGTAATTGAGAATTGCTATCACTAGCAGCAATGCTTGTAACAAAGCCCTTCATTACATAACCATGACAAAAGTGTCCTTTAAAGAAAGTCTTAAAAATTGAAGGTACTACAAAGATCAGAGCTGGCCAAAATTATTCTGCCCAATTATTATATGATTGGAAAGTGCAGCTCAAATGAAAACAAAATGTTTTATTGTGAGGGATGGAATTGTCCCAAAAGAAATCTGAGTTTTCTAGCACAGGAAAGAAGTATGTTTTCATCATATTAGCTGCAATGATATGATTTAAATGAGGCATTTTAATTGGTTCTTACAGAAAATTGTCAATAAAATAAAACTCTTCCTTCAGCACCGTTCACTATCACTGAATCAGCACTTCCAATGAAAAAGTAATTAATTAGGAAATGTCCAGTTTTGATTGTTATAATGCTTTCCATCAGCCTAAGCTATTGTTTTTTGGAAGGGTGGTCCAAGCTTCTTTCCATAATCACTTTTTGTTTTAAGTTGGCAATGCTGCCATGGAGAAAGAATAGAAGTTAGCAAATCTAGTGGTCTTAAATGCATTGAGGCAGGAATTGTCAAAATACTCTCATATGCTTATTCTGTCCTTCTCTACTTTCTATTCTTTCCACAGAAAGAAATGTGTTTTTAGTTGTTAAGTTTTACATCCATAGCTAAATGGGCATTTAGACAGTCTAATTGCTCCACTTTGCTTCATGTTCTTTTGGGCATCCTTTTCCATTATTTCATTATGTTTCTCTGCTCTCAAATTACACAAGAAATCTTGAATTCTTACCGAGGTTTCCATGTAGATATGTCAATGGCCTTTGCCCTCATTCACTGCAGCTAAAACCACCTCCCTTGCCAGTGCCTCCCATTTCCTATTCCTATCAATTTCTTTTGGGTGATATATGTCAGTCAAGTTCAGTTTGTTTTCACGCCAACTAAGCAGATTGATACCTTTCAGTAGCCTGTTTATCCTGCTATTAATCTTGCAGGGATGTTTTCATGAGTTCATTCTGAAATATTTTGTTATATGGCAAAAAATATTCAGATACTAGCCATGCAAATGTTTCCTTAGACTATTATCAGGGATTGCAAACACTGGGATTTTTACTGGAAAACTGAACCACTGAAATACTTGGTAGCAACTGCATGCTGCTCTGAGACTGTATTGTCCTTCAGACAAAACATAGTTCACCCAGATAGGTAGAAAGTTCATATTCAGGAGAAATTTTCTTAGCAGTGTTTGGTGTGACAATCTTGTCTGTAAATGCAATTCAAGGTAGATCCAAGAGTGACAAAGAATGTGTCTGAATAGAGGGTTTGTCACTGTAATCTTATTTGCTCTGGGAGGTGGATGCCATTAGCCACAAAACCGTAATGTCATGAGTGCTCAGTTTGAAGAGGAGATACTTCTGCAAATAACTATAAGCCGTGTGGCAATATAATCAGAATCCTGAAGTCATACAAAAAAGACCCAAATGGTGTATCAGCCTTTCTGAGCACATCATTTAACTGCTTTGTGGTAGGGAACCTGTCTTCTAAACCAAGCCTCTGCCTACTCCTCCTATGCTTTATGGGTCTCCTGGAGAAATTTATGGATGTTGGACAGAGACATATAATGGAGCATCCCAAAGAAGCTCTTTCAGCACTTGTGGCTAAAAGGATAGAGGGTGCAAAAGGGGCTATTGACACCACTGGATCTGTCCTTGTTAGCAGAGATGCGACTGCATTAGTTAACAGATGACTGGGGAAAAACTGTGGGACCTGTAGGATGCCTTCATTGTGTTTCTAACTTCTTCTGCCTTGGAGCAGTGCTAACCCATGCCCTGAGAGGAGGCATTGTCTCCTTCCTGAGCTACTCTCCCAGCACATACTCTGACAGGAGATGGATGGCCCATCCAGGCTGGAAAACAGTTGACTGAATTGGTAGTCTAAGTCTCTGGTAGTGTTGTAACTAGCTGGTGTTAAACTGCCTAGGTTTACTGTTCAATGCACACCCTTACTTGACACTCTTTATTCTTTTAAAGTGTCCTGTCAAATTCTGCTTGGTTCTCAGTTGATATAAATCACTATTGTTCCTCTGAGGACAATACACTACCACTGTTTTTCCCAGCTGGGGATTTGTCCCTGCATGTTCAAACCACAGATGCTGAAGAAATAAAATACTCATTGCTAGGAGCTGGAAAATGCTTCTAATTTGCTGCTTCTAATCCTTGCTGTTATCTGCCTTTGGCTCCATCGTGGCTGGCACGATCACATCAGGAAATGGGTGTGTGGAGAATTGGGAAACATCAACGTTGCTTGGATGACTGTGAGGCATACCACTGCATGGGTGCTTTTACGAAGGTTTATGTGCAAATGAGAGAGATTGAAAGGGAGTTTCTAGCAGGAGGACCAGAAAACCAAAACAGTTGTTCAAATCCCTTCTAATAGGCAGGTTTATCGCTGCAGGATAGGATTCTGCTCCCCCAGGCTGATGACAGGACTGTTTTGCCAAAGAGAGAGATGAAAAGATACTGATTTGCTAGACCAGCAATCACAGTAAGAACTGAAGCAAACCCAAAAAACCTGCCACTGTCTGAATCGGAGCTTGTCCCCATGATGAAGGTCTTGAAAGGAAGGCTAATTACAGCTATGAGCACACTCGGGCACTGCCACTTCGAGGGTGTTTCTGGAGTGCCAGCCAGCTGCACTGTTTTGGAACAGTATTTCCTGTGCTGCTGCACCCTGTCAGAGCTTGCAGAACTCCTGATGGTGCCCAGCAGTTGGGTTCATGCATTGACACAATTGGCAGTGGCAGGGTTGTCACCTGGGGAATCGGTGACACAAATGGAGAGGGCAGCAAGTGCTAATGCTTAGGGGAGCAGTAGTCCTGGGCTCTGAGCTCTCAGGAAGGGCTGTTTAGTCCAGTGCTCTGGCAGAGGTTGAGATGTCAGAAGATGAAGGAAAACCCAAATATAACAAGGTTGGTGTTCAAGAGTCCAAACTAAATCTTTCTTTTCTATCTGTCTGCAGCTTGCAGAATTAATATAAACCTTTCCCAAACCTATGCATGACATTCATGTTTCTACTCCACGGTGACTGACTTAGTTCAGTGATGGGTCAATGCTGAAGGGTGCAGAGCTGCACTTTGCTGAGGGGACTGGGTGAATGTAGAGGCCAAGTACTCTACTTTCTTTTCCATATTTAATGAACGTGGAAAAATATTTATCCTTTTCTCAGTAGAGATACATCTCCTAAGTTGTCCCTTCTCTAAACTAAATAACCTGGACTCTTCAACTGTTCCTTATGGGATATTTTTTCCAGGTGTCTAAAAATCCTCTTTAGTGTCTTCCGGAATCCCTTTAACCAGACTGTATCCCTCCTGAATTATACTAACTGTATGCCAGCTGAGGCCTTACCGATATAGCAGAACTGCTTCATCTCACAGAAGATACTCCTGCAATGTTCCCATATGGACTTTAAATAAATCTTAGTCTCGTGTGTAGCTTGAGATTGACATTATATCTTAATTTCTTACTACAGTATCAGTGCTGGTCATTCCCTATATGGTGCTTAAAAAGCTGATTTATCCCTACCTATGTGTAGAGCTTTGTAATTCCCTTATTGAATCACAGTCCTCTTATCCCATGTCAATTCTTCCATTTTCAAGATAGTTTTGAAATTTCTTACTCTTCTGCAGTGTGCTTGCCACCTCTCTAACAGTGGATTTGCGGACTGAATGAGTACTCTTTGCTTATCCTCTGCAAACCGTTGATGTAAATATGACAAGCCTCTGGCCCAGACCAGACATGAATCCACTTGATGGTCTGGTCTGAAAGTCAGTCATCAATAGTTCTTAAATGCAATTTACTGCCCATTTTTATGCACCGAACTGGTAATTCTGTCTATTATCTTTTACCTGATAATTTTGTAGACATATAGAGCAAACAATAACATTAACCTGAGTTCCCATGTGGTGAAATTGAGCATTTGCAGTTTTTTGTTGCAAGACTTGTAATTTTTCTGAATTTCTGGTTGCACTTCTCTGCTACTGCTTCAGCGTAAACACACTTTTTTTCCCCTTGACTATGAATGGCCCAAATTACACTGGATATGCCAGATGTGTCAGGATGCTGGCTAATCTTTCTTTTTTTTCAGCTGGAAATACACTTCCAGTTACATCAAGGATCATATCTGTCTTTTTCCATAGTAAATTCAATCACTGGCTCATAGGCATATTGTGATTGATAACAGGTTCTTTTCCTTCTTTAGTTTTCTCTTAGGAATAATTTGTTTTCTAAGCTGTAATTCTCCTTTCCCCGTCTTGGAAAGAGGGGTTAAAATAATTTACTTATGTGATTGAATTTTGACAGTAGCATCCCACAGAATGGACTGTATTGTTTTGATGTGTGAGTAGTGGTCTGAATGTTCCTAGTGTATATTTTTACTGTGTGCTTTCTCTTCAAATTGAGGACACTGCAAACACAGAAAAATAAAAACACACAGTTGAGTGGTGCATAGATTTTGTACAAAAAAAGTAACAGATAATGGGAACAAATTTAAATGCCTAGATGGCATCTTTAAACTCATTGTTGAGTAACGAACACATGTTAGAGAACTTTTATATCCTGTAGCTGAAGTTAAATATTCCTTAGTTTAATGATGACAGTCTATTAGAAAAAGTAACAGACTGTCAGCATACGTACCATGTGTGATGCTGCAACCATGTTAAGGTACGATTTAAATTACTCTAAGGTTACTCTCTCTTTCCTTGAGTCACCTTAGAAAGTTAAATTGATAATTATTGCTAGACATATTTGAAATTTGCTGAAATTACTGGAAATGGCCTTTTCTTTTGAAAATTTTCACTATCTTTTTTGCCAATAACTTTCTTAATATTTGGTAATAAAATTGTAAAAACAATGAAAACAGTGTTTTGGTGCTTTAGAATCATAGAATCATTCTGGTTGGAAAATCAAGTCCAACCATTAACCTAGCACAGTGTCACATCCACTACTACATCATATCCTCAAGTGCCACATCTACACGTCTTTTAAATACGTCCAGGAATTAAATACCGCCAGTCTAGGCTGTGAAGTAGTGTGCTGCATCTTAAATTTGTCCAGCCTGAGCGTCAGGTCTTCACAGACAACATGCAAAAACTTCATGCATGAAGGTAATGTGGATGCTGACTTCTGCATGTAGTGTTTGTATGTGTTGGACTAGGCTCTCTAACATTTTTTTCAAGACTTTTACATGTTTTTCTTCTTTCAGACAAACTATAAACAAATTTAGAGTTTGTTTACCTCTTTGTGGGTTGGGTTTTTGGAGGGTTTTGTTTGTGTAAAACTCTATCCTCATTTTACAGACTCTGAACTTCTTTCTATTGGCAACTCAGCCCCAGTGTAACAGATATGTACCTGGTTTTGTCAGTTGTTTTCCCTTGCAAGTTACTAGCAAACACCATACTACTAAGGATACAACAAATTATACCCACATTTTGTGTGAACTAGTATGACTGGGAGCTGGGGTTCTTCAGTCTGGAGAAGAGGAGGCTCAGGGGGGACCTCATTGCTCTCTACAACTGTATGAAAGGGGGTTGTAGGGAGGCGGGGTCGGTCTCTTCTGCCGTGCCCATAGTGAAAGGACGAGAGGAAATGGCTTTAAATTGCAGCAGGGGAGATTCAGATTGGACATTAAGAAAATTTTTTTTCACTGTAAGGGTGATTGGGTATTGGAATAGGTTGCCCAGGGTGGTGGTGGAGTCACAGTCCCTGGAGGTGTTCAAGATGCATCTGGATGTGGTGCTGGGTGATGTGGTGATGTAGGTAGGGCATTGAACTGAATGATCTTGAAGGTCTCTTCCAAACTCTATGATTCTATGATTGTTGTATTATTAAATGTCTTATTTTCAGAAGAGGTATAACATGGTCAACTAAGGATCAGAAAATCTGACTCTCATAACTTATGTGATACTGAGCCAGATCATTTAACCTCAAAGTCTTTAATTTGTTCATATGTAAAATATAAATAATAAAGATTTTGAGCCAGTAGATACTACTTTGAAATCTACAAATGAAAGACAGTTATGGAAATTAAATTGGCTGACTTATTTTCTGGCATTTAAAGAGTTATAAACATAGGGACATGAGTAAGATATGAAGCCTGTGTATTTAGATGATGTGGTACAAGTTAATTGAAAAAAAATATTAACTGGAAATTAAGCTTTATAGTAATGATATTAGTTCTTCAGTAGATTAAGTTGTGGGATTATGTTTGGCTGTTTAAGAATTAAATTACCTTTATTGTTGAACAATGCTAATGATATAACTCGGTGTGCAGTGCTTCATTCCTTTTTCACTGCCTTTTACAGATATGCGCATGGGAGAACCGTTCTTTTTAACATGAAACATGGCTTTTTTTTCCCCTCAAAATTTGTAGTCCGTTCACTCTTTGTAGCCTTGTAACATTTGTACTGTTGAGTCATTTGTCTGCACATCCTGATACAGCTCCTCAAAACTCCCTTGAGGATTTCAAAGTGCTTCCAGGAAGACTAAAGGAATTAGAGGAGATGTAGAGGGATTTAAGACTTTGTGGGCAGGGACTTCCAGTAGCAGATCCAGAGTGTCTTAGAAATGTTGGCACCAAAAACAGCTTTGCATATCCCACAGACTCTGAAATGGTATTTATCCTGTTTGTTTTATTGGCTTGCTGCAGATGCTGTTCTGATTTTCTAGAAACTTTGTTTCAGCATTTGTTAGATCTTCAGTAAAGATTTTCCTAGACCTCAAAATTTCTAATGACTTTCACCACAGTTTTCACACAGATAATTTTTGGTATCTTTCTGTGAGAACTGCTTTAGCATCCCTTAACTTTCATCAGCACACAGAAAGGAGCCATCATTTCATCTGACCTACATTCCTGGCCACCCTTTTGCATATTGCCTGGGACCTCTTCCCATCACAGGAAGCTGCAAACTCCAAGGAATTTTTGAACAGTCAGAACTAGAGGAGTAGTGCTGAATAGCCAGTTTTCCAGAAATGTATGTGGTTGACAAAGGTGGCTACATTGTTTAAATGCTATGAATCTATTTTGCCTGAGTTATCTACAGTAAGTGGCATATTTAATTTTCTGTTAGTCTTATGGTTCTCTCTTTCTATGAGCAATGAATAAATTCACCATGAAAAACGTGTGGCAATAAGGAACAGACTTCCATTGATTTAGAAACGATGCTAATATTTTTAGGTCTATATTTTGCTTTGAGCTTGGAGCATATAGAGGTAAATCCTGCAGTCCCTGTTTTACCCTGAAAATAATTAGAATGTGTTTTGCATTCATAAAATAAACAAAGATCTGTGGTTTATGTTGTAATAATCCTGTACTTTGGGAATTAATGGCATGCTTTTTGCAATATGCACTGAGGAACATCATCTCACAGCTACTTAATGAAGTTCCCATTTTTGCTAACCTTTACCAAGGCCAATAACTTGGAAAATATCTTTTACTCTCAATAAGAAATGACTGCTGGGTCCAAATCAAATTGCCAAACACTTGTCTAGGGTTGAAGAGGAAGAATTAAAAGAACAAGCAAATTGACGTTCACTAATTTACTAGGACTCTGTCCAAAAAAGTCCTGGATTTTCTGGTCTACGGGGGTAAAAAAGAATTATGGAAACCTTAATGGAGAACAGAAGTTTGCAAAGGGGTGAGTATTTCCAAAATGCACTGGAGTTTTAAAAGAAGTGTGAACAAGTCTTTTTATCACTGGAAAGCAACATTCAAAATTGTCACTAGAAAGGTGGCTGTAGTACAGACAGTGGCTACATTTTGCTAGAACACTTCTACTGGTGGCCATTACATAGAATATAAGAAACTGGGAAAAAAGCAGTAGTGTGAGAGAGTTTATTTTTTGACTGACATAAACTCCGAAATATACCAATAGTAATCAAACCTCTTGTGTGACATGTGCCCAGTGTACCCCCATGGCAGACAAATTTAGGGAGTAAAAGCTCATATTGTAGAACTGGCCTTTGTTCAGCTTTCCAGGACAGTATTGCTAAGAGAATGGTTGCTGTGTAGTAATTCCTCTTTATGTAAGCAGTTATCGATGAGTACGTGTAACCTCCCTCCATCCCCACTGTTCTTCCACTCAGCAACACTCTACCAATCACCCACACAGTGACTCACCGGGAGAGCCCTTTCTACTATATACTTACAGAAAGGTTAGAAACATTAAACTGTTCCTTTCCTGTTCTCTCTTTCCCCACCTCTCTTCCTAAAATCACTTCAGACAACTTTTTAGCATAGCTCTCCCCCAGTTTTCTCTTAGAAAGCTTTGTTTTCTTATAAAGATAAATACTTTTGAAAGTTTTGCTTTGAAATAGTGAGATGGCTGGCATTGCTAGAATTCAAGACCAACTATTTTTGCCTTGTTTTTAACAATGTGATCTTTGAATGATCATGAAAATTTATATTCAAGTAAAAGTTCCTTCTGGCACTGATAATTGATGGCCATAGCCTGATAAATTTGTTATGAAGCTGCTAATTCCTTGTTGTAGTTTTTAATGGAGTGTGCTGAATAATGCAAGACTACACTAGTGAAATGTGTAGTCCTCCCCTCTTTCATGGTCTCTTGGAGATAGATTCCTAGCAGTGGAAAATGAGGTCTTTTTTTTTTCCTGTGTTGTGCATACAAATCATAGTGAGCAAATCCTTCCTTTCTCCCCCAAAATCTCTCAATGTAACAGAAAGGGGATTCAAATAACTCATTTGGTCATGCAGAGTCTGCTCTTTCCAGTGTTCTTAGACACTAAAGGGTTAATATTGAACAAACTACCTGGTAATAAACAAAGGTCAAAGATGAGAAATGGTCATTTTGCCCCTCAAGACAATCAGCTGTTCCTCCATGGGTCTTACTTTAGGAGGACTTGAAGGTGGAATGAAATGAGAATTAGTTGCTTATTCCTGGTTGGCAGCTCCTTATTCGTTAATTTGTAAATCTATACAATAGTTTCTGTGGAAATGTTTCAGTTGGATTTGTATCAAACTGCTTGTTTTGTTATTGTGTTCTTATTTCTTAAATATTAATTTTGTGTACTTAAAAATGAAATATTAAATGAAATGGCAGGGTGGGCAGAGAGACAAAGCAGAGATTGTACAGAAGTATCCATCCTGAGATATGCTTCTCATCCGTGAGTACTGTAAACTTTTGTCTCCTTAACAGCACGACAGGTATCTCATAAGGCCCCAATACTCATGTAAGTTATCTTAACAACAAGAAACAACATGGGGGTCTACAGGAAGGGAAAGTATTTTCCAGAAATGGCTCTTGATGTCAAGTCCTGCCCTAGGCATACTTACTACCGCATAATGGATCTGTGGGATAGTAATAGGAGATACCCATATGGATTTTTGTATGCAGTCATTTAAAGCAAGTCAAAATCCAATTTGGTTCTGAAGGAGCATTTCTGAAATGAAAGGAGGTCGGTATGCTGGGTAGAAATAAGGCTTGACTCCAGGAACAGCCTGACCCAGAATACTTCACATATCTCTTCTGTTTGCAGTGACATTGCAGATCAGGGAATATGTTCTGCAACACATCTTTATTTTCATTTATTTTGAGGAAATGTCTAAAAAAATGTGCATAGGCAAATTTCAAGCACAACACCTTCTGTCTAAAGAGGTAAAAATGAAGAAGCTGCATTTTAAGGTGTGTCTAGAGCATGATACCATGGGTGTTTCATTGCTTGTAGAGATAGACAAAATATCTCTGGCTGTGAGAACCCTTCACAGTACAGTCTGGCTGCTCAGTCCAGGAGGTCTCAGCAAGATTTTGTATTTAAAGACTTTTCGGATCAGCAGTGTCCATGGTGAGCAGAATGTCCCCTTTCAATGGCACTTAAGCCTGGAACCCCTTTGCATTCTGCAGCCCTTGCAGCTTGGAGAGATTTTTCCTCTGCTCAATCCCAGAATAGCTTTGCTTTTCCTTCTCTTTGCTTGGGCATTTCAGGGCATTAGGGAGGGCTCCCTCCTTTTCACCTTCACTTTGTTTTCTCTGTTGCTTTCTCCAGTCTGCTGTTTTCATAGTTATGATAAATGAAATACTGATCTTTGGGAAGCTCCTAAAGGAAAACAAGACCTTCTCCTCTATGTGGACAACTTTCTTTGCAAGTCCTGTATACTTTAATATACTGTGCTACTGGGAAAAGAACAAAGAGCTTGTTGCTTTTTACATAAAGCAACACTGTTAAAATGTTAATGGATGCCTAGTGCATTATATATAGGGTTAAACTATTTGAACATATCACCTGTGAGAGTTATGAGATGAGAAATGAAGAAATAGCTGAAATGGGTAGCTTCATATTCTTTTTTTAAACAATGAATTATTTTCCCCTTCCATAATTTACATTTTTCAGTATGTTGGTAAGACTTTCAAAGTGACAGAGTATTTCTAAAGAAGAAATCCCTATTGTGTTTTTTTTCTCATCATGTTCTTATGGAAATTATTTTTGTATTTATTCTCCATTAATATTTTATTTCAAAGTAGAAACTGTGGTGTTTTGGAAGCTGTATTTTTTAATTTTAAACTAGTGCACCGCTCATGTAAAGGACCAGAAGGAGGAGTCTGAGGCTAAGATGTTTCCTGTTTGTTTCCTGGTTATACAGATAGCGCGGGGCATGCCAGCCTACTCTGCAGCCTTCCCTCTGCTCCTTTGCCAGTGTTTTCCACTAGCACCCAGGGTGAGCAGCACCTTCAGGAGTGAAAGGATGGAGTGGTGTCTGTGCACATTTGTTAGTGCTGGACACTGGGGTGTTTGGAACAACTACTCATTTCTCCCCTTCTAAAAATCTGTAGGCCAGTAATACAAATGCAACACCCCAGTTTTAATCAGGTGACTAAAGACCAGCTATCACCACACAAATTTCTAAAAGAGAATCTTACTGATGCACTAGAGGAAAATCTGCATATTTGAGTGAATCATACTTCATAGTTCAGGAGCTCACAAGACGTGTGTTTTCACCTGAAAATAACATTTCAGGAGTTGAATCCCAGCTTTCTTCTAATGGATGCATTTGTCTTCAGTGTTCTCTAAATATATACTTTCCATCTTCTTTCACGCTAACTGTTTAATGGTGCCTGCTCCTGTGCATAATGAAAAGAACTCTGTTGTGGTTGTTTTTCTAGACATCAGTGTGTCCTCATGAATTTGTGTGCTGCAGAACTACTTTGGGAGTTAGTCTGAGTACCTTTGGACTTCAATTGTGAAGTAAATATGTATACGCATATTTGAATAGAGCCTTGTGATCACATGGGAGGTTTCAAATCCAAACGACAGCTGGGACCCCAGCTCCCAATTATACTTTAATGCAATCTGAATCCTTTATGGTCATGCACGCCTTTGGAGAATCTCCTGACATTTCTTGGAAATACCCTTTTTGTTCTAACCCCAGGGTTTCAGTCTGTCAGACTCATATTCTAATATTTTCTTCAGTACATGGAAAGAAGGTAATGCATTTCCCTTTCAATTTCTGTACTTTCACTCAGATGAACGCTAAAAACCAGGTAGTCATGCATGCCCCTTTCAATATGGTGGAATAAAAAATAAAGTCAAACAATCGTGAGAGACAGATGTGCCACAGAGGAAATACTGCTTTCTTTTCTTAATTTTTTTCCTGCTTTTCCACTCATTAAACTTTAAACCCCTTTCTTCCACCCCATTTTTAAAAGCATATACGTTAGGGTTTTTACTCCCTTAGAGCAAGCTTTCTGAACTTGTAGCCACAAATCAGCATCTCTTCTGCTTTATATTCTCCCCTGTGCTACCCGTCAGTGTAACCAGCTGACTGACTGTACCTAGTTTTGGAAAGGGTCTTATTTCCCAGGGTCTGACCAACTCCACAGGCTCTTCCTCCAGTGCTGTTTCTGATTTCCTTAGTGTCAGAAGCCAAAGGGGTTTCTTCTTTTTTTTCCTTTTCCACCCCTCTTTTTTTTTCTTTTTAATCCCCAACCAGGTCTATTTTATAGGCCTTGAACATGGAAGAAGCTGTTGTTTTGTAGGTGTCCTAATTCTAAGGTCTAGGTCATCAAAAAGGAAAAAAATCTTAAAAACTGTCAAGCAGTAATAAGAATGTGTACATCTGCAAACATAAATGCTGGTATGTACTTGGAGATATGGGAGTTCTGTTAATTGAGATTAAGTATTTTCACCTTGGACGCTGGCTAATGTCAGTCCTTGTACTTTGCTGCAATGGATGTGAGCTTTGATATTAAACTGACAACTTGCTGCTGACTGTATGCAACTGGCTCATGTGCTTCTATACTCCAAAGCTTACAGAAAAAAAAATAAAAAATTAAAAGATTAAATACAGAAGCTGTAAGAATAGTTTCTTGCTTGTGAAGGATCCCATGAGTTTGAGCTGCTTAGCTTATAAAAAAAGTTAAGAAGGTACTGGTCAAAAAGTTTTAGGCACCTGTGCAGGACGACAGTATTTGATATTAGAGGTCATCTTAATCTCTTCTTAAACCCTCTTTAACTACACAGAATTTTCTGTGAAATGCTCCTTCATTATGAAATAGTTCATGTTTTTGATTAAAAACTGAGAACTAAGTTTGGTTTTAGAACATTCAAGCTGAACAGTTCTGTTTTCCCATGGATAAACCCCACCAATTTTAAATTATTTTTGTAATATGTTTTTTTTTGGCATTCATCATGTAACACACTAGCTTCTGTCCAGCTTGGATTTTACAACCATATGAAATCCATAATTAATTTAGTTTGAAGGAATATTTATTTATAGCAAGCTGTAGTAGCTGAATTTGAAGTGTAGTGATTAATTTGAGATTGGGATTAGCAGCCATCATGTGACATGACTGAGGTTAGCAAATGAATATTTGTACATATCGCTCTTGAGGTTTCTGATTCTCCTTATGCCCATCTAACACAATGGGGCTTTTAACACTCAGTTGCTGTAATTATCTTTATCTTCTGCTAGACCTGTGATGTGTTAGACCTTTATCTTCTGCTAGACCTCTCCTATTTTTCTGAAGCATGAAACTACATGTATTCACACACTGACTGTGATTCAGGTGTTGTTCATCTGCATTTTTTAATTTTCTCCTTCATTAACAGAGTCCTTTAACCTCTTGGGTTTTTCCTGTCACTTATGCTTTTGTGTCTTTTATTTTTACCTGAAAATCATTAATGATTCATCATTTTTCAGTACTAACAACTCAACTCTATATGGCATTAATTTGTTTTGCAATAAGCTGTTCCCTCTGTGTACAGCTGGAATGATCTGGCATCACTTGCTAAGAGCATTAGTCTTCAAATCTTCAGCTGTTCTAATGGAGTAATATTCATTTAGGCCCTCTTTTTCCATTAAATTCCTTCCTGAGCTTTTTATTTACTGGAAATGCAGCTTTCCTCTGCTTCTGACTATCACCCATGAAGGTGCTGTCAACAATTTAAAATGAAATGAATGTTTTGCTTTAGTCATTTGTTTGTCTTGACAAACACTAATTTTTGTTTTCAGTTCAAGCGTCTCTATTCATTAACCAGTGAATTGTTGGAAAGAAGTGAAATACTCTGACACTCAGTTTTATGATTCTGTAGAGCTATCTTTTCTGCTGTCAAAATTGGCTTCTGATGAATTTCTTGATCATTGACTTCATGTTGCTGAGATAGGACAAAGAGAGGAATGCTACCTGTGCAATTTTGTGTTTTGCCCGGGGGGTAGTATGCACTACTCAAGGTTACACAGATATATCAAATTAAGTACTGTGGAAATTATAAATCCTGCCGTTCACTCCAGCTTTGTCTATCCAGGCCAGGAGCAAAGCCTCAGAAATGACCTCAAGTTTTAGGGTGTATTTCCATGCCCACACAATAGCTACTTGTGTTGAGCTACTTCTGTTAGAAACAAGTCCTTCTTCAGCCAATCCTATGCAGTTCCTGGCATTGCCTTCCTGAATAAAGTTATAGAGTCTAATTTCAAGGGAGGAGTTTTATCTTGCTCTGGCCTTTATTACAACCTGGGGATAATTTCAGAATCTCTACTAGCTTCGAGCATTACTTACTATGTTCTTCTTCCAGCACCCAGATTTAGGTTCTGTGGCAGAAGTGAGGAATCACTCTCAGGAAAAACTCTCTCACTGTGAGAGTGACAGAGCACTGGAACAGGCTGCCCAGGGAGGTTGTGGAGTCTCCTTCACTGGAGACATTCAAAACCCGCCTGGATGCGTTCCTGTGTGATGTACTCTAGATGACCCTGCTCTGGCAGGGGGGGTGGACTAGATGATCTTTCGAGGTCCCTTCCAACCCCTTAGATTCTGTGATTCTGTGAATAGCTGAATGTTCAACAATCAATAATACAGTGCACTGTTAGCAAGCGTGGATATTTTCCTAACAACTCCTAGATAAAAAGAAGTACTTAACATACTTCACCAGATCTATAAAATGTTTTCCCAAATAGAAATGCTATATATGTCTTTGTAATGCTCTTTACAGCATACTTTTATCATCTAGTCTAATCATATGTGAGACTTCTACTGTCAGTAAGACAGACACCGTACTGAAATACATTCCAGGTTCCAATAATTTTGTTCTCCAACTTCCAGTAATTCCATTATTCCAAACAAAATAATACTGGTCCTGCTCCACTAACTTGTTGAATATTTTAAAAATAATTTTATAAACTGTTATTTCATTTCTTATTAGTGCTGATAGAAAATTCAAAGCTATTTTTGCTGGAAACTTTTAAAATTTCAGCTTTTTTTGGTTTGCAAGGTAAGCAATATAGGTTACTTTCCTATTCAAAATATGTATTTTAAATATTGTTTTTCACAATACTTTGCTTTTATTTTTAACCAAAATATTGAAGGAAATTCAAGTTCTTCCAAAATTAATTTGATAACATGAATTTTAAAATTATTGTCATTTGGAACCGTTCTTCAAAATGTTGTATCCTACTGCTTTTTTAAAAGCTTGTTTCCTTATACAGGTGTTAACAGATTTTTATCAATATAGGCCTTTTGTTTGATTCTGGTCTTACTGCTTATTAAGGAATAACACTACTAGCTGTCCACAGGTTTCATTTATTTGAAAAGCTTGGGTTCAGAAACAAAGGATGTGATTAAGAGGCTTTACATTATCCCCATAGGAAGAAAAAAAAGCACAAGTCAATATTTGAAATATTTTTTTGCTAAGAATATAAAATTACTGTTTTCCAGATATAGCAGGATTGTGAAAAAAATGTTTTTCTCCACTATAATGACTTGTGAGATAAGGGCAGGACAGAAAATTGGAGATGTTTAACCAGGACACACTCTCAGGGTAACACTGGAAAGCTGCTGAAGTGTAGGCTGTATGCCTTGACCTACCTGGGCACACTTAAAAGGAAAAGGTGGGAATAAGGGAAAAGTTCATCTGGAATCTGTGGGATTTCTACCTACGTACTTTTTCTTGCACTGAATACATTTTAGGAAGTACATTTAAAATTTTTTATCCATGCCAGATCATGACAATGTCTCAACTGCAGGATCTTCCAGGGTCTCGTCTCATAATGTTCATGCTGTGGGAGAGAACTATGTAGCTTTACAATAGCAGTACAATGTAATAATTGTGTGTCAAAGTATGATATCAACACATCAGAGATGTAATATGTTTTATTCTCTTGTTGCATTAACTGTATATGGATCAAAAAGACACTGGCAATTCAGTGTCTTTTTTTGTCCAGATGATGACTGTTATAGGGTCCAATTAACATGCCTGGTTTGAAAAAAACCCCAGTCATGCCTACAGGCAAGGAACTAATGGGCTAAAAAACCTTCCTGAAAAGAACCTGTGTGTTACAGTGGATGCCAGATTGTACAGGAGACAGCACTGTGTTCTTGTCATGAATAAGGCAAGCCATAATTTTGGCTGCATTAGGAGGAAAATAGGCATCAGAACAAGAGGAATTATCAACCTTACCTTGTCAGTGATGGTGAGGCAGTGTCATGTTTTGAGGCTTCCCATGTCAGGACGGCTGCTGAGAAACTGGAGTGGATCCAGCAGAGAGCTGCCAGATAAAGCACCACAGGGGAGGGAAGAAGGGAGGGAGGGAAGGAACTGGGCTGGTTTATTCTGGCAAAGAGGAGGATAAGGAGCAGTCTCATGGCAGCCACAGCTGCTGATGGGGAGTTAAAAAATGACAGGACTTATAGCAGCAAATTAAAGCTTGGCAAGTTCAGAGTGGATATTATGAAAAGCTTTCTACTAGGAGTTTGGCACAATGTAGGAACCTGTTACTTAGATGTAGTGAAATCTCCATCCTTGCAAGTTTTCATGACATGGCTGGGAAAAGCCACAGCCTACCTGGTTGGGTGTAGTCAGTAGTCCCACTTAAAGCAGGAGGCTAGACTAGACAGTCACCAGAGGTCACCTCTAACCAACTTACCTGTTGTTCTTTGTCAGGTGTTCATGTTTCTTGTCAAATTAAATATAAGGAGATCTTCATTGCTACAAAGCCAAAGCTTTGCAAAGGTGATTAAAAGTTTGGTTGAAATGTTTAACTTATTTTCATTTTGGTTTTGATGACTGGGGACCATGTGTTTAAGTAACAAACTTCCTTCTTGATGTGGACCTCTACAGGACCTCAAAATGGTGTATCTGACAGATTGCAATTGTAGAATGGGGGTCTGGAGTCTTTGCTTGATAGAAAGAATGTTGACAGGGACTCTTCTAAAAAGTTGCCTTTTTCATACCTAAATGTTGATTTTCTTCTGAGAACATGTCAGTTTAACTGAGATATTTAAGGAGATGGTCTCAGTTTGGGGGAGGAAGGTAGCTTTCTAAAGCAAGGCCTAGAACTTGGTCCCTGAATAGGTAGAGTGTGAAATAGAAAAATTTCTGAAATCTGAATATCATATATCATATGGGAAATGAAAGAGGAAAGTATTTGTCTTACAGATACAAAACCAAAGCATGTTCTAGACTTGGAGAAAATACAATCAATGACTATGGAATTTTCTTTACTACAGTGAGTTTTTTGTTGGATCTAAGTGTCAAGTTTTTACAGTCAAATAAGCCTGTTGTGCATATTAATTAGTTGTAATTGCTTTAATTCATTATGGAAATGCAGTGTTTCATTAAATGATAAACAAATTAAATTGGGCAGTTTATTAAGGATTCCAGGGAAACCACGTATAACACTTTATTCTACAGCTCTGGTGATTTGATTCTTGAGAAAAAGGGGAATCGCTCATGATCACAAATACTTCTTTTTTAACCAGACTGGACATATTTGTGGATTTAACTATTTTCCAGTTTCTGGCACTCAGGATTGTTTTGAATTTTGGTTACATGAGTTTTGAAATCCTCTCTTTCCACTAAAATGTTGCGTGTTCTTTCTTTCTCTTAAAACCTGTGCTTCACTAATTATTTTCCTATTTCAAATGGATTCAGTAAATTACTTTTTTCTTGTCCTTTATCTGAATCATGTAGCTAATTTCATCTTTTTATTTTGTTTAGACTAGATGTAATTAGATTAAAGGCACAGTTTTTGTCCTGCTCATAAGTGGATTGAATCAAGTCTGCAGAGATGGCAGAGTTGTTTCAGATGTTTTCTTTGTTAACAATTAGAATTTGAAAACCACTTCCCTCTGGCTTTTGAAAATCTGTTATTGTGATTTCTGTTTTCACAATTCAATAGACCACTGCAGATTTGTGTAACACTTCTCTTTTACATAGTTGTTACAATTTTCAAATAAGAGTTGACAATGTTTATATCTGGTCAACAAAGTGACTGTGTCATCATGTGAGCTTTAGCTGCCTTCATATTTTGGCCATATCCCCATATGATCGTGATGAGCTGTTTTATTCCTTGATATTTCTAAGTTACTGGAATTCCAAGGCAGCCAAAGTAAGAGATGAATGAGACCTATAATTGTTTCATTGACTTTGAAGCACTCCGCATTTCCATTTCTCTTCATGGAAAAGGTCACTTTAATCAGTGGTGAATACTTCAGAGTTGATAGCAGAAAATGGTCTTAATAAGTTATTTGAATAGCAGTTTGGTTCACATGAAATTTCTTAATTGGAAGAACATGCATTTGCAGCAAACTACAACATATACTGGAGAGCTCCAAGAGGAGAGCCCTGTTTTCTAGTCTGACAATCAACAGCAGATTGACAGAACTAGGATTGTTTATTAAAGAATTAAAGAAACACAGGACAGCACTCCTTAAACACGTACAAGGGTGTTGCAAAAGAGAAAAGAATACACTGTTCAGATGATCAAACAGAAGAGAAGTAAATCTCAGTAAGCAAGATTCAGATTTGACACTATGAAAATCTTCCTAACATTCAAGATGAGTGAGGCATGAGGATAACTTGCTTAGGGGGCTACGGGAATTTCAGTACTGAAGGTGCTAAGAGCAAACCAGTGTCTGACAAGCACGACCTAGGTTTAAGACAGGGCATGGTCCTTTTCTGAAGCAAGAATGGATTAGATGTCCTCTCAAGGACCCTTCCAGCCATGTTTTCTATGCTTCCCCTTGATCTTAGATTTTAAACTTGTTCCTGTCAATGTGTGTGTCCAGAAAATGTAATTTAGTAAGAAGGTTGGAGTGAGGTTTCTGTTATTTTCACACAGCAATAACTAAATCTGTTTGCTTTTCAAGAAGGGGTTTTTTTCAGCTTTTAAAACCACTCAGTCCTTCAGTCTCCTTATTGTTGTGGTCTTGCCTGCCAATTTTGGGCTCTTAAATTGAACCTAAAATTTGTGATGCCTTCTGAGAGAATCCTCTTAAGTGAGATTCTTCTCAATTTTAGCCAACGAAAAGCTAGGTATCTAACCTAATATGGTCATCCAGGCACCTGCTATAGCCCATGGGGAGGGGAGAGATGCTGTTTTAGGACTTATCCTATATCCATAGTGCTACTTAAAAAGACGAGTGTCACTTTTCAGGCAAAATATACGATTCCAAGCAGAAACATGTTTTTCCTATGTATGAAGTTCAGTGAACTCATTTCATGACTTGTAACTTAATTCAGAGAAAGTGTACCGAAAAGTCACACAAGAATAATACAAGTCATACACTGTTTTACCACTCACTGCTCAGTATATGCTGCCACTTCTCCTGATTACATGAAATATGTAAATGTGCAAATTTGACTTTTTTCATAATTGTTACATTTTCATTCACAGTGAAATAAAATCATGACCTTCCAATTTTATATGGAATCTAATCACAGAAGTTACATTGATAGTATGAAACTGATACTGAAAAACACTCAGCTTCCCTACCAGAACAGACTTTGCTGGGAGTGATGGAACTTCCTAGGTCTTTCTGAGTTATGTTCTCTTTAAAGTACTGACACTGATATCCCACCCTCAGTAAGAAGGCTCTGTCTCTGTTAGAGCTATTTCCAAAGCAAGTGGTTGTTGCTGTGGCTGTTCAATGAGGAAAGCGTATATGGCTCTGCAGTTGATATGTGTGGCAATAAACCCACCAGGGGCTGTGATGGGGAATCGTAAAACACAGCCTCTGCTGAGCACTGTGATTGGATCTTTATGAACAGTGGGGAGTTCAGCTCATATCTCAAGCCCTGATTCCTTAAACTTTTTTCCAGAGTTGTTCCTCCCTCTCTTACTGCAAAAAAATGGAATTATGTGAAAAGCACCCATCTCCTTCAGTGCACGCTTGCACTTCTGAGAGGCGTGCTGGAGTTGCTCCTGCCCACTGTCCAGGCTTGATTTCCATATTTGGACAAACACCAAATATAAACAACTAAATCAGGAGTTGCTCCATTCTGATGGAGAATTTCACTTAGATCTCAAAGACACAGAATTGTCTACTGTAGTGTTTCCAGATTTTACCAACATATCACGCTCATATCTATACTTCCTGTTCAGTCCTAGTTCACAATGAAGTCAAAGGGGATTTAATAAATCGGTTCTTTTTCTGAGAGAAAAAAAAGTATCACTAGTTAATAAGATTCAGTATATTAGAGCATTGCGAGAAAGCTCAGGGGATTTCTTCGTGACTAGAAATTAGTAACAGTGAAGAACTTAAAAAAATGTAGTGTATGTAGTGGAAGATAATAAATATACCTCAAAATTCATTGCTCCTGAACAAACAGATCTGATATGCAATAAGGAAGTGTTTCTGTGTAGAAAAGCATCTTTGAAAAAAATTTTGTTTTACTGCTGGACCATGAGAAATTATACTGAGGAAAAAATACTGGGACATGGGAAAAAGAGAATTTAGTACCTTTGTCTTCATAAGCATCATTCCCTACATTACAAATAAAAAAGTGCAGACTGCATATCTAAAAAACTCTCTGAAAGAATCATCTGAGAGTGAATAAATGCTGTCATTTCTGTTCTTCTCAAAAGAATCTGATTTGATAGACATCTAGCATCTAGTAACATCTTCTAATTGAAGTAAAGCAATTATTTAGTAGATGTACTGCAATATTACCACAGGGTTTCATCCATTGAACTTACCCATTTGTTCTCCATAGCTGCAGCAGGATCTTGCTGCTACTGGGCAAGATCAGCTTCTCTTGCAAATACCTTTCCAATTTTCTCTTTAAGCCTGTGGGTCCCTAGGGTGCACCTCAGGCTTGTTTAGGGATTGGGTTTGAATTTCTCTCTGTGGCCAGGTTTTTCAGTGATTGCTATTTTTCAGGTTTCTGTGCCATAGGGAAGAGCTGGTTTTGTGTGCCATAGGGATGAGCATGAGTATACACAGTTGTTCTGATGGCTTCTGTGATATAAAAGGCATGGTGTATTTACTTCACTGAAGGAAGAAGAGCCACAGATAAATCCCCAGCCCCAAATTCAAGTCAATTGACTGGATCGCATCTTCAGAATTTAAAGCTAGCTCTTTCTGTAGCAGATTAATTTTGGAGGAAGGTGGTTGGAACAGTTCAGAACAGAGCAGGTGAGTGAGCTAGCAGTAAAGTAGTGCAGGCAATTAGGGGATTGCTCTTAATGTGCTCCTTGACCGTCTTTTCAATATACTTACCAGGATAGCTGTGCCCTATTGCTATGTCTGTACTAAAAAAAACCAATGCTGTGTTCCCAGGTAGAACCCTTTCTTTAGTTGAACTGTTAGAATGGCCCTGGTATTTCATATTGAGTCAAATGGTGTTTCTCCAAAAAGGTCCAGTGCATTGTTTTTGGAGGTCACATGGGCTGGACACCATCCCTAATATAAGCAGTGTGTATGTGACTACCTTAATCTGAAGGTTAAGAAATTTTTATAACATGGACCTGAGCTGTTTCTTGTTTGTTGGTGAGAATCCCAAAGAACAGTCCAGGGCAAATTTAATTTGCTAGCATGTAGCATATATACTAATATGCACCAAAGTCCATGAAGGTCCTTCTCTGGCTGAAGGCTCTGCCATGCCCAGCTGCTGGTCATTTCCAACTGCTGAGGTGGCACAACCCAGTTATCTGTGTTTAAGTGGTTTTGCCAGTACTCTCCTAATTCACTTCAGACAAAAACACCTATTTAAGCTGGATAAACTAACCTTTCTGACTTCACCAGCAGTGAATCAGAGAGCTAAAGTGGAGGCAATAAACTGTCCTATAGTGCTTTATGATTTCAAATCTAAGTAATTTTTGCCCCAAACTCTTTATTTTTTTTTCCACTCTGAGACATCATAAGGCTGTGTGTAGACCAACACTGTAATTGTTTCCATAGTAACAAAGACTTCAAAAGATAGAATGAGCTGGAGAACAAAAAAAAATCGAGTCTTAAACAAAATAAAAATGACTGGCAGAGACACAATATCTGATGCTAAAGGTTGTGTGGCTCCTTTGCAATGACCCAGGCTAATGTGAGATTGATGCTATGTGTTCATCTCAAATTCACTAAAATATATTCTTCCTAGCAGTCCCTATTGCTATAGCATTTGTATCCACTGACTCTTTTCCTCTCCTCTGGCTCGGTTTCTTTACTACATAAACACACATGCTGGTCAGGTTCTTACCTGGAGATGTCAACTTGGGTGTCATCCTTCCAGTACTGCTCCTAAAAGGAATAAAATCCAAATGAGGGATCTACGAACTATGTAGTCTGATCTCTATACCAGGTGCACACTCCTGGGATGGTCCTTTTTCTTTTTTTTTTTTTACATTAAATATCAGGTATGGTTATCAGGAAACCTGAATTCTGTTTTTCTAGGTGCTAATGGCATATATTGTATATTTTATGTTGTGTACCTGTTCCTGTCTTAGCTTCCCTACATGTACAAAGGGAAGTGTAATGCTTCTCTGTTGTATACTGGTTTTGAGAGGAGGATGTTTTGAGATGAACATTGTTGGCAATCTTTTATCTTGTTCAGGTCTGCTTCACAACAAAAATACATAGTTAGTTGCAATATGCCTGATGCCTAAATATTGTAACATTCTGCAGCACGTATTTTTTTTTAGTTCTGTGAACTCTCGTGCTTGTTTTGAAATATTTCAGAAGAAAAGCATCACATTTTGCCTAAACTTGGTGCTAGAAATATCTAAACTAAGAAGCATTCTGTCTACATAATACATGTCAGAATGTTACTGAAAATTATTTTTGGCTGTGTAGAGTGTGATACTCTCTGAAACAAGTAGAGTTTCTTTAAAATACGATGCACAACATGTTGATGGCCAGTTGTGAAGATGAAAATGTTTTCTATTTGTGGGCCCAGAACTCCTTGGAGAGTATCACAGCTTCATGCAAGGGGGTGGAAGCTCTAGTGCCAGGAATACAGCCACATTTCAGAGAAAATTAACTGGGATAGGTTTGGTCCACTGTTTCTGGTAATTTCTTCTGCAGTCAACTCATCAGTCAGCTTCAGAAGCTGTGGCAACTCCCACATTTAAAAGGCTCGTTGGACTCTCCAGCTGAGACCTCCCAGGCATGTGCATTCATATCTCAGAGTTAAAACATAATTTATTTTTGCTAAACAGCTTCTAAATCTTTTCTTCCTCCAGATGGTAGCATGTGTGTAATTAAGCATTTGGCAATGTTGGCCTAAGTAACCATGTCCCTTTTGGAATATTTTCAAAACAAATACACAGTAAATGTGGATAGGGTGATCCAAAGTCATTGTTTTTTCAGTAGAGGGTTGTTTGTTTTCTCAGCTTTTTTGTTTTGTTCTGTTTTCATGGTTTGTGCTCCTTTAATGGGTAAAAACACAGCCCTCTGTGGCAGTTTCACTCAAGCCTGGCACTGGGGTTGATGAAGGATGCTCACATTATCTATCTGCTTTATAGGGATGGCAAACTTTAGTAAACGGAAAGATAACAAAAGAGCATGAGGTGAGAAAGTTGTATCTAAATTTACCTTGATTAATCCAGGTCTGCAGTGATCACCCGGTCAAGCTCAGGAGATTGAGTTAGATTTGTTGACCTGCCACGATAGGCTGTATTTAGGCTATGTGCAGTGGGAGTGAAACACACTGGTATAAATGACAGCAGAAGTGAGTGGGTGACCTCTAAGTTATATTACTTTAGCAAAAGAAGTGCTGTGAAGACCTGACTCCAACTTTAGCAGTTTGCTAAAGATTTAACAATATAAAGTTGGAGTCAGATCTTTGCAGATGCTAAAGGAAAGAATAGTCAGATAATGTGGATTTAATGAACTCTAAGATATGTAAAGTTGTTGACACTAGATGTCTAGCATATTTCAGCCCACACTAGGCAGAGCCAGTTATTTCCTATGTCTCTTAAAATGAGAAAACTGTACAATATTAAGGCCTCCAGTGTAATGACTGTTGGCATGTTGTGACTTCCAAATGACTGTTACTGTAATTTAGTTATTAGATTATTTTAAATGTATTCTGAGAAGGATTGTCTGGTTAGGATAAAGTTAGATGTCTTACAGACTAGAATCTGCACTGGCTTTAAGTATATATTGTAGGAAGGCAAGGAGGGCTAGGAGAAAGTTGTCCGCATAAAAAGCAAGAGAGAGAAATTTGATAACTGAGTTTCACAAAACGTTCAGCTTCACCTGGCTTTAAATATTGGTAAAGTCTCTTAGGACTGGTGTTCACCACCTCTTAATCAGGAATGTGTAGGGTTTCTTTGAGGAAAAAATTTTGTCATCCAGTTTTTTGTTCTTTGTGTGAATAGAGCCCAGATTCCTGATGTCCAGTTTGGATTGAAAAGCTCATTTCTTTCTTCACACCACTAAGTACATATGAGTGTTTTACAAAGCAGTGCTGTAAGTTTTTCATGTGTGTTTTTGTTTTGCCACTCATGATTTATTTTTTTTTGCTTACATCAGAACTCAGTCACCTCACTGTCTAGCAAGCCTCAGTTAAATCTGAAGACACCCAACCTGCCTTCACAGAAGTATGAGGTTCAGGGACTTCTTTGGAAGCTGAGCCTGTTTAATCTGACTATGAACACTCAAGCTTCAGTGTGTTTGTTATTTTACTCCAGCTTTGTGGGTTGTAGTTTTATCCTGCTTAAACATGCTGTTTTATCCTGCTTCACATGCTGTGAAGTTACATGAGACTTCAGTCTTTTTGGTTCAAAAAACATTGAATCTATTTTATTTTCATTTTTGTTGTTTTGGAGTCATCAGTCTGTACTGATCCCTAAGTGAATAAAGGGGGAGGAAGGGAAACAATAAAACAGAAATTGCTGTGTCTTTTGACCCAAACAGTGAAATAACTGATCCCAGGAAAATTTTAGTTCAGCTCATTGGATAAAGATGGTTGGATAAACTGAAGATAGAAAGAGAGTCTGAACTGAGTCTGCAAAGCTTTTCACTCTTATTTTTCATCTTAATGAACTTAATATTAAAGTCTCATGAGCCTCATGAATTTTCTCTCACATAAAATAGTAAAAAAGTAAATGAGAAACCTCTGGCTTTGAAAATTTGTAAAGGAGATGCTATAGTTGGAATATTGGAGAAATTAGGGGGGTTGGGGCCAAATTTTTTTTCATTCTGCCATAACCACAATCACTTTGTGGTGAGGGTTGTTACCTGTACGACACTCTGTTAAGGGCAGGAAGGCAGCTGTGCTCATCCTTCCACCTTCTGCCCAGGGGCTTTATTTTGTGGGAGGAGAGCGTTGAGGCGAATGTACAGTGTGTCTGACATAAATCATAGTCTATTTGACACTGAGTTTGATATCTGAAGTATAAAAGCCATTTGCAGGAAATAATGACAGTTTCTGTGTTTCTGGTTAGTAAAAGCAATCAGCTTCACACCTCTGAACATATCATTAACTGGATCTCATTTTAAAGGGCTAAACATTGTGTATATTTACAGGTTCTAGCTACAGATCAACCATTAACCTTAGTGCTTGTGTCTGCTTTAAAAAAAAAAAAATCCCATTATGTCATCCTAGAGGAAAATAAACAAGACTGCACAAAATCTTTGATGTATTATGGAGCATTAGAAGTATTTTTCCTTCACAGTTAAAATCTCCACATACTCCTTGAATGCTTGAGAGGATTGCCATGCTGTTAGAGCACATGGACAGCTACGCCACTATAGCTCTTGGAAAAAACCACATCACTTGATAGAACAAAAGGCAAATATACTTTTTCTTCCTAGCTGTTCTGGATGGTCTGTGAAACTTTACAGAATTTCTATCATTGTGGTATTTTGGTGGACGGCCTATCTCTGAGATCCCTCATCACTGTACATGCATGGGAAAGGCAATGGTAAAGTGAGGTGAGATGTGCATCATGTTGCTTATGAGAAGACTTTCCAGATTAAGTTGGTTATGCATTTTTTTCCTTCAAGGGAGCATCTATAAAAGAATAAAACTGTTCTCTTTTGTACTGTTTAATGGGGGTTGCACTGCACCGAGGATCTTGTCCAACATAGTCTTAGGGGATGATGCATTGGGGCAGATCAGGCCCTTGCACTTCAGAGTTCTCTCTGCTGTCATCATCTTATGTTTGTGACTGCATAATTTAAAGACCTGTCTGTAGCGTGTTTATCTTCAAAATAAAGGATATTTTATAATTCCCCAAATTATAGTGCACCCAGTGCATGATCCCCTCACTAATGAGGTCTGGGAGTACTTTGTCAGGGTTTCCCACCAGGTTCCCTGCCTCGATTCTTTCTCATATTGAGTGATTCTGTTTTGAAGTGCTGCATCAAGAGAGCTTTTCATGCTGCTCTGCTTCCTTTATTTTCTCCTGAATGCAGGTCAGTGCTACAATTCTGTCCTTAAATTCATCTTGCCCCCACATATGTTTCGTAACCAGACTACAGACTTTATGATTATTTCTTGCCTGTTTTTTTCAAATAATTTTTATTTGGAAGACAGTATCAGGAGTTTGGCAGTTAGAACTACTTCTTAAGTGCCCTTGTGTCACACTAACCAGCTGACATTTGTTTTGTAATCTGTGATGATTTTATTGCATTTGTTTCCGAGAAGATTATATTGTCACAATCCAATTGTGCCATCAGATTTTTTTCCTTTCCAGTCTCTAAAATTGGGTACAACTGGGACATGAATGCGGAGGAATTGGAATTACATGAATGTCTTGATGAACAAGTCCTCGGGCAGTGCTCAGGAAGGAGAAAGATTGATTGTTGCTCTTGTGATGTTTGTTCTTAAATCTTGGTTACCTAAGAACTACCTTTTCCAACTCCTCTATCCAAACCAGGAGGGAAAAAATGCAAACCTTGAGTTCTGTTCTGGCCTCGCTTCTGTTATGGCATCTGGATTATGTTCCTTTGAAACCTTTTTCTTTCTTGATTCAACTCTTTGATGTTGGTTGTTTTCTATTGCTGTTAGTCAGGCTTTTTGTGAGGCTCCTCAGTCTTTTATGTGCCTTTTAATGATTGTATATGGCATTTATTTTTTTTTAGGAAGCATGAAATGTTTGGGTTGATGTTGCATTTGTTATCCATGTTTTGTCTATGGAATGGAACTGTGAGAGCAAAAAACTGAAAATTAAATGATTCTGTGACCTTCCCTCTTCTTCCTTGGTCATTTACCTTCATTGGAAGCTGGATGAACATATGACAGTAAAATTGTGCCTTCTGGTCTGTATTTGTCAAACTCAGTTACTAAATCAAACTTCCACATTCATACTTGCATGCTTCTTACATAATGAGCCTGCTACATAAAGATGCTGATAATTCTTTTCTCCTATTTACTAAAGTTTGTTGGGTTGTTAAAGTTGAGTTGTTAAACTACAAGAAAGATCAGGTCATGAGCTAGCAGCAGGGCTCTACATCAGTCGCAAATGCTTCAAGACTATCATGATGTTCTCAATGTTTCCCATGAGTAGAATTTCATTAATGGACTTATCTGAGGTTGTAGTCGTGAGGCTACAAATGTTTCCATTCAGATGTCCCTAGGCTTGCCTGTGGATGTCATCTTAGTCATCGCAGGAATTCAGTCTACTTCAGTTATATGTAGCCCAATGGAGGCTATTGCACGGGGGAAGGAAACAGCCCCATCTGAGCACAAGCTGTCAATTGCCTTCTCTCTGGGGAGCTATTTAAAGACAGCTATGATCATTATTCTCCTGCTCTAATTCCTTTCTATTTTATTTCACTTCCTTCCTTCACTTTCCCACAAAATGTTGTGGGGAGACAATGCTCCAGCTATCGATTCCTTTTTGCTCATGTTAATGACACTGCTTCTTCCTCAGGTGACTCCGTATTAGAGTCATTAATGAAATGTCACAGGCTATGAGCATACGGTCTCTGTTCATTGCCAGGAAGCAGTAATTGGCAGCAAGGTAGCAGTAGTACACCCTGGAGAGAAATTTTTCATGAAAGTGAAAATGCCGTTCTCCTCTCCCATGATGAGAATCACTGGAGTGCATATGTGCAGCTGTATATATAGCCTTTCCTTAGAGCAGCCGTCCCATTTGTAATCCTCTCTTGGCTATAATTCTGCAGTAGCTTGGTTTGCAATGTACCATTTTTAGTACTTATCACATAGCAGCAGACACCTGGATTTTTACATTACAAAATAGCCACCGCTACAACAGTGGCTTAGATGGCAGTGAGGTACTGTCCATAATGTACGATCTTGAGCAATGTCTAGTAGCCAGAATAAAAATCAATCTGACATCTCAAAAGAGTAAATGCAGCTGAATGGGCTTGTTAAAATGGGCTATAACAAGTGAAGCATGCAGCAGAACCAGGAAAAGAGAGAATACGTTTGCTCTCAGGCAGGCTTAATTATGTGGGTTACAGATTACTGCTGGGTTTTAGAGGATAATGTCATCACTAAAGCTGAGGTAGTACTGCAAAATGTGTTGCTTAGGCTGTCTGTCTTGGAGTTACTCTCTAGGTAGCTCCATCAGCTTTATACCAGTACAGATAATGACCACTTCACATAGTCCCATATTCAGTACTTGACTAGTGTGCTCTTTATAGTTCATTCGATGTTAGTAGTAGCTTGGGTGAACAGTTTTATTTCATGTGTATATTTTGGGAATGACTATTTGTGCAGATATGTGGGTTTGCTTCTCAGAACTGATGCAGGTGTAAGCTCTCTCCTTAAGGATGACTTGCTTTATTCCTGTTAAGTGTTAGCTACCCAGCTAAAGAGACTAAAATAATGTGGCTGGTCATTCTTATTTAAGCAAAAAAGTGAAATGGAGAGATTATGTCTGAATCAGTCAAAGCAGAAAGGAATCTAGATCTCCTACACTAGAGGTAACTTCATAAAACCCAAATTATTAGTCAAGCAGATTATATAATCAAGTAAGTTTTACCAGTTCAGAAAGAAAGGAAGATTATGATCTATTGGCTGTTATGGGGTGGTTGTATTTAGTCTTTGGGCAGGACTGGGCCTTGAAGCACCACCTCTGATATTCTGGGTGAGTTGTGCACCTACAGGGAGACCTGAGTATATCTCGTTCACTTAGAAATATGATGACCCAGGTTTACTTCTCACAAAGACTGAATCTCAGAATCCTACAACTGTCCAGAAATAAAAACATTTTCCTTCCCTTAGGCTAACCTCCAAATCAAATTTGCTCAGACTTCCCATTTCCTTTTGTAGCTAGCACAACTCGCAAACATTGTCACTCCCTGTGCCACTCAGCAGCAGTTGCTGAAAATGGTGAAGAGGATCTCAGCTGGGTTAGTGCCAACCTGCTGCTGCAGGTTTTTTGTTAACATACGCAAACCAAGGGGAAGGCTGCTAAGCTGTGAATAAACTTGTTCAACAACTTGCGGGGAAACTGCAGTGGGAGCTCAGGGAGGAAGCATTGGTGGGAGGATTTATTGCAGAAGCACACTAGGAACTAGGTTCTGAGAAAATGGGAAATGTTGGAGGTAGCATGAGTTGAACAGCCTAAAGTGTAGTGAAGCTAGGCACTATATAGGGGAATGAATACGCCCGATAAACCTCAGAAGTCTAGAATTTGCTTAGAGGAGACAGTGTTTACGTACTTGGTGTCAAGCCATGTATTTGCTATTAAAAAAAAAATATACAATTCCTTATATAGGGGAATGTATAATGAATTGTTTAATTTATAGCATGTTTTTTTGGAACCCAAACTGAATTTTTCATTATGTTGAGTTCAGCTTTGCTAAGCTGTGAAGTCATAGTCATAGAATAATTTGGGTTGGAAGCGACCTCAAAGATCATCTAGTTCCATCACTCCTGCCATGGGCAGGGACACCTCCCACTAGACCAGGTTGCTCAAAGCCCTATCCAACTGGAAGATGTTTGTGATGCATTGATTATGATCTAGGATACAGGATGGGATTTGGGGGCGAGGTATATTTAAATTGGAGATTAGTGTAGTTTTCTGTAAGACAAAAGTCTGGAGTGTTGCACAGCTTGCAGTGGACCATGGAGATAAAAATCCGTTCTCTGGAATCAAATTCCAATGGAACCTAATCGAAAGCCTATCATGGTGAACATGAGCCTTATTATCAATTTCAGTATGCTTTGAATCAAGCTTCTAATTCCTTGGTGTATCTCTCAAATCAGAATTTCTGATGGTTTTAAGTTGTGCTGAACTCAGAGTTTGCATTTGGTGCAGGGTGGTAACTGTTTGTCAGTCTCGCTTTTTTCATATGTAAATAGGTCTCATTTGTAAGATGTTAATCTCTGGCAGCTTTAGCCAGCTGTCTTCACATGTAGGCATTTCTTCTAAACTTTTCTGCATGTGTAGCTAAAGAATACAAATCTGGAGAGTGAGAAAGGGACATCTTAAAATGTATTTTCTCACTCTTATTCATGCGTAAGCACAACTGCTGTTACCATATTAATGCACTCAATGTGGGATTTCTTTTTTTTTCTTCTTTGCTTTTTTTTGGTGTTTTGCATATTGTTTTGTTGCACTGGGAGGATCCAGGGAATATGCAATAACAAAAATATACCATGAGCAAAAGAAGAAAATGACACAAAAATTCAGAGAATAGCCAAAGGAGACTTTAACATTACAGTTCTAATACATCTTGTCCATTCTTTTTTCATTGGGAAGAGCAAAGTGACCAAAAAGGGCCACTGCTGGCCTGCACCAACACCTCCTTAATTTTCTGGCTTGGGTTTCTCCCAGTTCTCCTTTGGTCCTTCTCCAAACCCCATTGAATCAGCAGCAATGCCCTATCAGCTTCAGAAGTTCATGTTTTAGATCCAATAAGCCTATAGCTATTTAGGAAGGTAGGATGCTTGGTGGTGGAGAGAAGATTTTTCTTTCTCAAAGTACAAGGGGGACCTTTAGCCATTTTTAACAGATGGGTCAGAGTTATCTGCCCTGGCTCCCTGTGCCCTTGGAGGTGATCTGTGCAGCAAAGTCTGCACAAGAACTTGTGAGCCACCCTCAGTTTCTAGCAGCAATGGAGGAAGCATGGATGTTTGGTCTGATGGGAGCACTTTGCTGGCTTATCAAGAACAAGTGCTGCAGATGGAAACCATGATAGCAAGACACCTATCCACTTGTCTGTCTTTGATCTGAGAGGAAGGAACGAGCAATTAGATGTCTCTAACCTTCACATATTCCTCTGTGAATTCCAGTGAATTTGAGTGGGATTTTTCAGTAAGAAATACAGATAACACAGTGTCATACCTGATCCACAGTAAATCAAATGGTTTCAGGGCATATTAATACCATGCTCGTATGGCAAATCCATGCAACACATCATGCTGCCTGGATGCTGGAGGACAAGCAGCTGTTCAGGATGTATACAGTAGGCTGGGTATATTCTGCAGGAACCTGGCTGATTGTATGTGTCCTAGACAACTGCTCTCCAAAGGTGCCTTAGAAACCTTGGGGGATCTACAGTGAACAGCAACTCAGTCATATTTACAAAGCTGGGACATTTTGGGATGCTGATGATAATAGAAAAAATCTACATAATCACATGCTATCCTCATGAAACATGAGTGAACTGGGAGAAACAGAGGTAAGCAGTCACATGGTTACAGGAGTGGGAAGAGCAGGGATGGTTGTGCTGGCTAAGATGGGTCCAAAGCCCTGGATGTGGATGATGTAGGACTGATCAGCTAGGGATGGGTGAGGTGATGCCTGGGAAGCTGGTGTCCAAGGTGCATTCATTTATCTGTTAACTGCAACTCCATCAGAGAAAAGGACAAACCCAAAGTGCTTATCTCTGTGGGGGGAAAAAAGCCATAAAATGTTAGATTTGATTCATCTCTGTTTTTGTTCAGGTGGTCCTGTTAATATGGCCATAATTTGAAAGAGTCTCGTTAGTGATCCAGGAGCTGCAGTTTCAGTAATTTGAAGTGCAGAAGTACTTAGATACTTGCCACGGTATCTCAATAGTTGGAATTTCTTTATAACTTAACAGGATAAATGCTTTTGTCTGCTCTAATATAATTACCTCAAATGATAGACTGAAGACATATATATAGTTCACTAAAAGGGAACACTCCAAGCAAGGCAGTAAATTTGCACATTAGACTACCTTGCTGAAAGGATTTATTTATTTAATATATGGAAAGGTATTGTAGAGTAGAATAAGGAAAATCAGAAAAAAAATAATGAATTGCTATGTGAAGAGAGATGTTCTGAAATTTCCATCAGGAGTGTTGTTGTCAGAAAAGGCAGTCTTAACCAAATAGGTACATATTTTTATATGTTATAGACCATCTGGTTTTGTATTTTGCAGTATTTTATACTGTATTTTTATTGTAATGGGTGTCAGTTGCTACTTAAAACCTTTTTATGTTTCCTATTGAGCTGCAAAGCCATACTTTGCTGTTTAGCTCAAATATTCAAACTATTTAGCGGTGGGTGTAGAGTAAAATATGATCACCTGATACAGGTATCTTGAAATGCAATAGAAAGAAATGGTGACACAGACTTAATGTTCCAAAAAGTGTTCTCTAGCATTGTGTTTTAGAGAATTCAATTTTATGGAAAATTCTGGGAGGGGAGGAAAGCAAAACCCTACCACCTTCACTGCAGCATGAGAATTTCAAGTTTTAAGGGCCATGATGCTATGCTTTCTTGCTACCTGTGCCATGCTGCAATGTCTTTACAAAGCACTGGGAATACATTCATAACATAAACATGAACAACTGGCTTATAAACCTCTTATGCTTATAATCAGCGGCACGAAAACTACCTCCACGGGACTTCCATCATGGGCAGGATACTAAATGAAAGCTGGTTTTGTGCAAGGGAATTTTGGTGAGAATTAAGCAGAAGACAAATTTGAGCCTGGTCTTATATGGGTCTTTGCCTCCCACTTTACCTGACAGAAGCCAAACAAAGTCACACGCACTCAAACATCACGATTTCCCCCTGAGGTTATATGTGGTTGTATGTGTACATTTTAACTACTCTCACCTCAGCTCTCTATACTTGATAACAGTTATCATATAATAATATGACATATAAATTTATTTAGCAATTTTTATTAACAAGTGCTGCAATAATTTTAATACTATTGTAATGGTATTACTATTGGCAGTAATAACTGTAGTCACGATAAATCTCTAATAGATCATGAATGACTTGGCTGGCATATCAGTAGGCTGGAGCTGATCAACTGCCGTTATTTACTTGCATCATGCTCGCCAAATGCCATATCTCTTAGAAGGTGGAGATGCCACAGTTGTTTACACATACAAATGAAATCACTTACTAATAAGCAGTAGATATTGTTGCCAGGGGTTTGGAAACAAATCAGGCAGCCAGCAGTGTTTTGCCTTCTTCACTCTTGCCCGGTGATCTGGGCCTGACGTGTCCAGGGCTCTTCTTGAGCTACACATGAAACCAGATATTATATGACCCAAACACAAGCCAAAACACTTGCCTGTTTCTTTGTTAACTAGAAATTTCCACAGCAGCTGAGTGCAGCGTTAGCCCGCACCAGCAGATGGGGTGGTTACAGAGCGTTTTCAGTCTGGTCTGCAATATCTCATGATTCATAAAGTATGTTTTCCCCTGCAGAGCTCTGAAGCTCATTTTTCATTAGGAATCGGCTTTTTCTGGTTAATGGTATTATTGGCTATTGGTTGGCTTAATTCAGCAATCACTGCTGATGTATGATTGTTTGAGGCTCTGTTTTTAAGGGCAGCAACCAAAGGCTACATCCTAACATTGTTTTGTGAACACAGAGGAGTAACCTGTAGCAATAGCAGTGAAAAACAACTTCGTTTCTGTTTAGTGAGCCAGGTAACATTCACAAAAATCTCCCCACCAGTATTGCTGTTTACAAGCCTGAGATATGTATCATATTTAAAACTTGAGTAATTTTTGTGTGAGGAGATTTCAGTGAAAAGGCACAGATTCCAGATAAACTGTAGTGATTACATTTCTGTACGCAAAGTAGTGCAGTCCTTTATTATTCTGCCTTGCAAAAAAATGGTCTCTACACACACATACACAAACACACTTTTTTTTCTCCCAGTCAGGTCATAAATTAAGGATCTGAATTTTTATATTCATAAGAAATCCCATATGTTAATCTGTTTTTACAACTATACATTGTATTCTAAATACCCTGTTATTTATTGTAACAGAAGAAAGTCTGTGAATGTAAATAGACTGTTTTTCTAAGCTTAGTTATGGCTTTTTCTCTTTGGAAAAAAGGTAGTTTCTTGAAGTACAAACCTCTTGTAGGAAGAAAGTTGCTTTCATTTTATAAATGGAGAGGAAAGTTTCTTCAGATCAGATGACACTTCCAGTGTGAAGTCAACAGCCAAAGCAGCAACTTGGGATACTGAAAATTTCAATTCAGGTTCATTCTGCTTGATATGAGGACTTGGACCTGAAACTCCAATATCTTTTACCTATTCAAGGTTCTTACCTCCTGATCTTATGGCATATATAAAAATGTGTGAGCTAACTTCAGTCACATACTTCTGACATGTGACTTTCAATCACTTTGGGACTGAAAAATGTCTGCAAAATAGTGTTGTGAGGTATCAGTTTATCAATACGTGAGTAAGCAAGAAAGGTTCCCCTCTCCAGCATGAGCTGTTTTTCATACAAGCTTGCTATGGTGTATATCTTCTCTCACATCCCATGCCTGAAAACTTGCAAACTGGCTGTTTTGTTAGGAATAAAATGCAGAAACTGTGATTCAGTTCCCTCAGTTTATTCATGTGGACGTTTTCTGTTAACGCTTCTTGGCTGAACTCTTTCTTTCATTTAATGTTCCTGCCAAGATCTCCAAAAATATACTTGACCTTTCACCATAAGAGTGGGACAGGGATACAAGACAGGGAGTTTAGTTCAATTGTTAAGTTGGACCTGTATAAAATAGTAGGATCATGAAACACCTGAAGAAGAACTGCAGAAAGAGAATAACCACCTTGAGAGCATTTCTGTGTTGAGTAATGTGACAGCTTCTCTCTCCAACACAGTAGGAGCTACATCTGGTCAATACAAGTGGAAAAAAAGCTCAAAGAAACTTAAATAGCATCACATAGAAAGCACAAATAAAAATCACATCCACTTCAGAGGAAAAATGTATTCTATAACCCAGTTTAGCTTTTGAATCTGCAGGCTCTGTTTCAAACATGAGGAAGTGTATACCTTCCAGCGTTCCAGCAACAAACAAACAAAAAACCCCAACATTGTCTGTGATACTTGTTTCTCCTCTGTCTTTAGACCATGACACCCACAGCAAAAATCCATTTGTATAGTACTGTATGGAATAATTAGTTTATTTTAACATTACATCAGAGGAGGACAATATATGACACTGCCAAGAATATCAGAATACCTTTAAAGCATAGTGTCATTTGTTGATGATGGTCTGCAAGGATTAGGGAGTACTTTTGTATTATGATGTTATCAAAATTAAGATTGTGTTACAGACACAAATCTAAAACACATAAAAAACTTTTTACTAAGGTCTCAGATGTTCATGGTCTAGGATTAGTGTTTTATACAAAAAAACCTACAAAAATCTGTTTAGAAACATGATACTGCTTAAACCACTAAGCACCTTTGAGTGAAGCAGTGCTGTATAATGGGGATAAAGAACAGGGAATCAATTTACCATACAAAGCGCGTTTTCACCATTCATTTAATTTGGTAGTTCTGAAAGGCAAACAGTTGTCATAGAAACAGTAAAATAAGAAATCTATTTGTTGGGACTGGATGATGTGCTTCCTTTGAAAATGCAAATAAAGGATCTAGGTAGATTTTTAAGTGCCAGAACTTTTAGTTGGCAATAATATGCTTTTGGTTGTGTTTGTTTCATTTAAATGGCTAATTCTTTCCATGCAGGTTGGACTTTCACAGCGTGCTGTTCTAGTTCTTGTCATTTCATATTGCAATTTGTAATCTTAGATGTTTCATACCATATCTTCCATCCTCCATCCCTTTTGAAAACTTGCCTGGAAACAAACATTTCAGGACCTCTCGGGATTCATTTTCTTACTATGTTCTTGCCTCCTTTATTAGAGCCATTGTGCACAAGACTGCAGTCAGGCTTCGCAAGCTTTGAAGCTTTTAGTGCTCTGTCTGTTTAAAGGGCCAAGAGTTGCATAAACTGTTGTATCAAGGATCACAGTCTTTGGGCCTGTCTTGTATACTATGAAATAAATAGCTTTGGGTTGAATGGGAAGGACACAAAAGTGTAAACTGCATCACTTATTCTAACACAAGACAAAAGCTAGGAGAGAGCCTGAAATCTGGGTCTAGAAGTTTTTTTTTTTTTCTAGTCTCTGGAAGGAGCAGAGCCAAAGGTACAGACTCACTGCTGTCGTAGCAGTAGTGTATACACCTCCAAGCTTTCTTTAAACCTTCTCAGTTTCCAGTGCCATGGTTGGAGCTCAGTGCAGTCTGATTTACTTTGCCTTCTGAGAAGAGTTCTGTGCTTCTCTTGTCAGACTGTTACTGGTACAGTAACAGGCCAGCTAGTATAAAGCAAATCAGACAAGATGTACTGAAGAAGCCAGTTTAGGCCCCTCAGAACACCTCAAAATATATCTGAGCCATCACATGTGGTTACACACTGGCTGTCAAAATAAGTCACATCATGAAATATTATAGGTACTTTCTGGGAAAAGTTTAACATGACAGTGGCACCTTGAAAAACTGGGAACACCAAAAAAGGTAATTTTTTAAAAAGGACAGTAGTCTGTGACCTGTAATTCTAGAAATAGGGCCGAACTAGGATAAAATATATGAATGTGTCTCTTTCTGAACTGGAATAGAATCCAAGAAGCAGATATCAGACCAAACTTCCACATGTACCATAGGACACACAGCACACATCATACCCTTCAGGTTCACTGAGGTCCTGTGACCTCCAATCTGTTCATGACTAATACATCAACATATGGCATGATGCATCAGTATAGTCATAATATTACATGCTTGAAAATTAATAGATTCAGAAAATCTCCAGTTGTCTTTTCCACAAATTTCAAGCAATGAAGAAGAACTGAACTAAGACCTTGAAAATAAATAACCATTTTAGGACTTTCAGCTCTGGTTCCCCACTTTTGAACAGACAAACACAGACAAAAGGTTTGTTCTTCCCTGCTGAAAAGTCAAAATTGAGTCTTTAGTCACCTTTAAAAATCAAATTCCTGGCTCTGGACGGTTTGCGTGATGTAGGGATGAATCCTGGGATGTGAGAAAACTTTATGTGACTAAACAAGTGGGTTTGAATAAGTGAATTTTAGGCCACTTATAAGACATTGAAGGTAAGTGTTTGCAAGAAGTCTTGAAGAGAAGAGAGCTTTGATTCTAAGGACTAAATATTTCATACTAAAATGTTCCTCAAGCTATGGGAGCAGAATTTAGAAATAAAAATAATTTAACATAAGCCTGTCATTTGAAAAGTAAAATATTTTACCTTCCTGCCAAGCTCTATTTCCGACAGTCTTGCAGCATTATATATATATCATACAGACAGGAAAAGATAAGTAAATTTAGTAAGTCTGCTTAAAAAGCTGTAATTCCTTGATATGCAGAGTAATAATAAAAACTTGAGAGAATTTCATGTTGCTATTTTATGCCCAGTGACTAACATAAAGGAAATTTTTGCTATTCCTTTAACCTCAAGCAGAGAACAAAAGATATTAATTCATCCAGTTTTACAAATGCAGAAGTTGCAAAACATATCTGAAGTGTGTCTTGAAGCAAATATTTGCATCATTTTTTCCTTTAGCATTTTTTCCTAGAGCTCTTAGTTTTAGAGGCAAGTTATAGCAATGTGGCTTCTTCACTTCAGAGTGGAATCTGAAAACAGGCACATAGAGAGGAATGGCTGGGTTTGAAGTGGACGAACAAAAAAATGGTGTGCTCGTTCCCAGTATCCAACCGCATTTCTTCTTGAGTTTTAAAATTTTCAAAATGTGTTTTTTTCTTCTGCTTTTGGTCTCTACATGGCTGTGGTTCTTGGTATGGTCTGGCCAAGACTAAAGGCAGTACTGACATGATATTGTAAAAGCCGTACTCTTGAGACTTCTTCCCCAGGAAGTGCCACAACATTTTTAAAGACTTCTTAAGAAACTTGCTATCAAGGGGATTTTATTCCAGCATTTTAGATGAAGAAAATGTGAATAGAAGCTGGAGAACCCTCTGCGTTTCAAAATTTTCTTTTTAATATTTAAAGCTATAAATCTTCTAAAGTTCACCTCTTACTAGTGTACCAATAGACTTTCATGAGAACTACCCTCAGTTACCCAGTGAAAATATTCCCTTGTTACTAGGGGAACAATGCAGATTTTAATGTTTCCTTTGAAAATAGCTTGTCATTTCAGGAATGCCAAAGGGTTAAAAATGTATACATATGTATAAAAGCTGGAAAATCAAGATAGCTCAATTATCTACTATGCTAACAACAGAGAACAGGAAAGTGTATAGAGATAGACAGAGACGTCAGTGAGCCAGGGGACAGTGAAACCGTATCACTCCAGGTAAGCATCTGGCCTTTGGCATGTTATCGATAAACTCTTCTACATCTGTCTTGTGGGAGAACATAGAGACAAAACACATGTGTCCATTCTCCATTTAATATTTTTAGAGATTGATTGTCTGAGAGCTTTTCTTGTGTTTAGGGTTTTTTTACATTTAACAACTGCAAATATTATTTGATTCTGGAGAATGCTGATGGGAAGGCCAGTTGACAAATTTTAATCAAGAAACCACTTGCATAATGAAGGAAACAATGGAGTAACTGAAGGGAGGCAACACCATCTGGAGAAAAAGATTGATAGCTCATTGAGAAGCCTGTGGTCTGTGAAAAAGAGATGTCTCTGGGCTACATAATTAACTTGGTATTTTATTTCTTTATAGTGCGTGGGTTGTGGGTTAGTTCAGAGACCAGCGAAACTCATGCAATACTCTCTGAAGGTTGGGAGGAGAGATGCACATAGCTGAAAACAAAGCTGGGACATTTTCTTTATTTCCATTTCCTGGAAACAACTATATTTATTTGAATTTCCTGGAAACAGAGTCAACTGAAATAAATCACTTTAAACAAAGTTTTCATCACTGCATAAATTTGCATCTCTCGGGTTTGCTAGTTCCAAATCATCCCATGATTTGGCAAAAATCACAGCTGCTCTTCATATTTGTCATAACCTAGTGACCTGTAACAGTAAAAGGAGACCAAAAAGTAATAATTAGGGTCTTCCAAAACATTTAGTTCTTCAATACAAGTAAAAATTACTATTCTTCATGCTCCTATTCAAGTTTTTTCCTCATGTTGATCATCACTTGAATGGGCTGCACTATGCTCTGTGAAATATTTCCATGACGTAAGAACTTTGCTTCAATAGTTATGGGGGCAGTGGTGGCTTGGTGCCATTCAGTTATTTTTCTGATATTTTTTTTTCTCCTTTTCAGTAAGCTAGAATAGATACTTGCAAGCATAAAATACTCTGTGAGAGATATAGCGAATTTTCATCAAAAGTGATCTAGCCTTTCCATGAAGCCAATAAGGAAGTTTTTATGAAATAACATTAATGGATGGCTTACTGAGTATTTTCTCTCTACTATTTTTCTGAAGTGACTTTTGTGAACTGTGTCTTAAATAACTCTTTTTTTTTCTTTCAAGTCTTGATTCCTCTGAGTTTTTGCTTTTGAGATTTGAAATTATACACTTGTAGCACAACTGCATCTCCCATGGTGAGAGACAGATGAAAAACACATTCGGTGGCTGTATTGCTGGTCTATACAGAAGTATAGGTGGGTCTTAGGCATATGTTCACTGTGATGCTTCAATATTTAATTTCATCAAAGTTGATTTGGGGAATCTCTCATGTTTAAGCATTTTCTTCAGGTTTCTAGCAGTGTTACAGCCTTTAAGCTACATATAAAGCTGGAAAAACAAAAGCACACTGGGTGATTGAGGGAAATAGAAGAATAATATCTTCTTTGAACTGCAGTGGGAACTATTTAGCCATATAAAAATGTGGGAGAATCTGCACTAGGTAACAACTTTTGTGTACGTTTCTGGGTATGAGAATATAGATTAAATTGGTTTTGGAGAGAAAAAGCTTTTCACCTAAATGGGATCGCCAGAGTTGCAAGCCTTTATGAGAGTCAAAATAAGAAGCTTCAGTTGAGTTTAATGGAGAGGATCCAATTCCCAGTTTCTGTGCTGAGTGTGAAATTGCTGTGCTGTGTTAGCATACAGCCTGGTGTAAGCTAGTGGAGAATAAGACTGATAGATTTTATTCAAGTTCAATCCATTGCTACATGAGAAATAGGTCCAACATAAGCCATCAGAAATAACATCTCTCAGAAATCCCTGAGGCTGTTCAAAGTAGCAGCTTCTTACTAGAAAACATGCGTTTATTTTCCTCCCAAGCAAATACAAACTACTGAAAGATTTGATACATGTAACAGTAGATCATGCTGGTGGAGGATTTATTTCAAGTAAAGCCCAGTTTCACTGGGCACTGTGGGCATTCACATGCTTGTTAACAGCACCTCATCTGCATGAGCTGTCATCCTACCACTGGCAGTTTGGTTAAGTATTCACCTGCATGAGCAAATGTGACTTTTGTGTTATGGACCTAGACTTCAGCTGTAACAGTTAATACATCCTATCTATATTTCTCCCCAGCCTGGAGACACTCTCCCCATTATCACCCCATTGTTGAAAAGCATCTGTAGCTAAATATCCCCCACTACCCTAGCTGACTCCTGCAGAAACAATAAGGAGGGCTGGGGGCAAAGTGGTAATATCTTCTCTTTTTAAAGAGCAGATACACTGACAGTTTTCTACTGATAGTAATCAGGGAATTTTAATCTGATAGAGAAAGGTGGTAGGAGCTCTGAATGAGGCCAATTAACTAAAAGGGAGAGTGGTCTCTGAGTGTGATGTAAACAGTTGATAGTGCAACTCTTAGCTTCAGGCAAAGATACAGGAAATAAAATCTAAACATACAGGGGGGGTAAGGAGTCCATTTACCTGCATACAGTTTGGAGGGGTTTTTGATAGGTCATATTTCTACCTAGTTAACCTGACTATCTAAACAGCAAAACAGAAATGCTATCAGAGTTTATTGTCCTCTGTTTCAGCATAACTACCTCAGTTTAGACCCAAGCAAAAATCAAAAGTTGAATTGAGCTGTGGGGAACGAGGTAGTGGTGGTGGTGTAAATGAGGACACAGAAAATAGCAAATTGATATCTGACAAACTAAGCAATACAGCAGAGTTGGTGTTGGCCTTGATAAAAAGGACGTGGGAGCTGTATCAGTCCTTCTTTCTTCCATCTCGCAGGCAGCAAGCATGTCAGACCCTTTCCTTGGTGGAACTTGCCAGCCCAAAGATATCTCAGAAGCTGTCTTACCTGCTTGCTCACAAGGTATCTTTGCTAAATAATTTAAAGTGGTTGGTGGCTGTCCTTGAATATTTAAGTGCTTTTGTTCTGAAAAAGAGCTTTCTGCATAGGTTTTACTTCAAGTTCTGAAAAGTGGAGTACAGATGGTACTTGTTCCTTCATAGGAAAACTCCTAAACACTGTAATATTTAAGAGTGACACACAGATATATATCTTGTTTTTTCCTTTCTTATTCCTCTTTACTTCTCCACACATGTGCTGGAAGTAGAATTGCAAAAGGTCTTTAACCAGGCCATATAAGGCAAAGGACAAGTAGCAGGGTTTCAATACTTGCTCCCTACCTCCTCCTTCCATACACACCACCCACCCATGCACATGCTTATTTGCTTGCCCACAAGCTTGTTACAATCTGGCTCTTGCTGAAAATTACTTTTATTTTTCACATATGTCTTCAGAAGCTCTTGGGAAGACACCTTCCCTTGTAATTTGCCCAATAGGTAATTTTTGGGTATGTTAGCATTGTAGATTGGGAAGGTGTTGGAAATTAAATTTTGTGTTTTATTTGTGTTACTGTGGGGTAAAGCATGACAGCTCTTTAAACTTTAAACCATTTCAGCCCTTCTGCTGTAAATGGAACACTGATTTCCCACTAGAGGAAGGCCTGTAGAAACACGTAATCACACATTCAGTGATTCAAAAATGTTTTGCATGCAGGGTAGCTAGTGACTGAAATGTCAACTCCCCTAAAACCTAGGAAGAGCCACTTCTAATGCTCAGGTTGTTTCCATATATAACTGATTCAGAAAAATGTTCACATAGGCAGGGCTCAGAGGCAGCCAACAGCTCTGAAAGGTAAGTGCAAGAAAAATAGCTGGCTCAATTAGGAGAATTGCTCGTGTTTTTCTTTTGAAAATTCTGACAAGTACATCACACTTCTATTTTTAGGCAGATAATAAAGTGGAACACTGGGTTAATGAAAGCAGCCTGCGCAAGCTGAGTGCTATGGAATATTCACCAAGCATATGCATGGTAGGCTATATGTCTAAGGGAAATGCACACAATCCACCTGCTCCTTAACTATGCCTTAGATTTCTGCCAGAGAAGAAAAGCTGGCACTGACGGTAACAGAGAAAATGTAACTGGAAACAATTTATCTCTTAATCCCCTCTTTACCTCTTTAATTCCTTCAGTTTATTTTAGAGGTGAGAGAGTGCTAATGCCATCATCTGAACACAAATAGTGTGGAGGAATTTGACATATGCACTGGTATTCATAGTGCTGTTCTGCAAATGGTCTACATGTTTATTCTACAGTGCAATTCCCTAAAAGCTTAAAAAAAATGCTCTGAATTTTGCAGCTCCATTGAGCACACTCTAGTAGGCTGCACAAATTTTTTAGGATTGCTTTGTTTGAAAGTCTTGTGAATTGCAATGCCATTGGCATTGTTCTTTTGGGCAATTAAGAGCTGAAGGAATATCTTTGGTCATAATACTTTTTAGGATGGTTCAAATCACAGTTTCAGATATTAGGGACAGCGTGTAGATGTTTCCAGATCCAAATGGCTACTGCTTTCAAATGGTTGCAGGTTTTGCTGGTGCAGTGAAACGGGAGCAAACTCAGCCCAAAAATATCAAAATGTGTAGTTAATTCTGGAAGTGGCATGCTGAACACGGTGTTTATTATAACTTATGCTGGTCTGTATAAGAGGGGACTTGCAGAGTTATTCACATCTTAGCCAGTTGCTATTAAACATGGCAGTCTGGATACAGCCTCTGTCTTAGGAAGCCCCTAAATTCCTGATTACTGGAGACTTGGAGATCACATGAGGGAGAGAAGTACTCTACACCTGCCCTATTTCTTTCCCTCCTCCCTGAGTATAGTCCCTTCCGGCTGTGGTCAGGGACTTGCTTGCCTAAATCCAGGATGTTATGATTTCTGGATGACAAGAAAAAAGCCAAGTGGGGATTCTGTCAGTCTCTGAGATTACAGTGAAGCACTGACTTTAATGAGACAGTTCATATGCTGGAAGTGAAGCACATACCAAGGACCTCGCTGAACTTGACTGTATGTGGCACAGCAAGAGGCTGTCGGGTTAGGGAAGGATTTGAGTGAGGGGGAGAAGAGAGTTTTCTGTGCAGCTCCCCATCTCTCAAGGACTAATATGGATGAATTAGAGACTCTACGGAAACAAAGTCTTTTATATGAAATATTATTTCTCCTAGAATGAACAGATTAAGGGTTGATTAATTCATGCTGATTGTCAGCTTAATGAAGAATATAAAGATCATAGGGAAAAACACTGAGCTCTTTTTGATTCTCGATCTGACTTAGAGCAGTCATCTGGAAAGCATAAGCTATAATGGTACTTCTCTATTTCCAAGAATAGATTAATAACTAAATTGGTTGTTCTGTTATAGCCTTTTTAAACAGCTACACTTTGTTTCCAGTTACACTCATACAACACTTAGGTAGTAGTATTTTCAAAGGCTGCTGCTCAATCTAAAGATCAGCATGTATTCAGACTTTTTTCCAGTTGAAAATGGCGCTCATTAGTCACTGTGCAAAGGATACATCAGAGGCAGCTGCAGCCTCACAGTATCATGGGGTAGGAGTAGGGGAAGTAGAAGTGGTATCTAGAGGGAGCCAGGATTGTTCTTCCTGCCCTGTAGGAGAGCCAGAGATCTTTATCCCTACCAAAGCCTCCTGTCTCCCATAGCAGGAACCACCACCTAGTATTTCCCATTATTTCTTGTTGGTTTCTGGCAATCTCTTGCCTCAGGCAACTGATTTGCCTGTGCCTGGGAGACAGCCATAGAATAAATGTAGGATGATGACATTCATTTTCCCCCCCTATCCCCCCGGAAATGTTTTCATCTAAATCTGTGTTATAACATTGGAGCTTCATTTCTGTGTTATGTTTGAGCTCAACTTAAAGCTATTGATGATTTCTACTATCAACCTGGTTGTAACTGTGTTTTAGTGATATCGACAAACTGAAGTAAACCAAAAATACACTTGCCAGTTCTGTTCTTCAGTAGATCCAGCTCTAGCCTATATCTGTATTTGCCATAATTAAAAGTTTATATAGCTGATAGTTATTCCTGGTGTGCTACCTAAGTCATATAATATATATGCTACTCACACTTGAAGTTTAGTTTTGACTAAACATGTTTTGATTAAAAAAATAACTTTTAATGTCATTTCTAATTCTTTTAATTGACATAAATAATCTTGTCTTTGCATACTTTTTTCCCCACACTTTTGAAACTCGTTAGAGATTCTCTCTTTCCAATTATGACCTGATTTAGGTGCCAGTGAAGTTGGCAGGAGTTTTATCCACTGGCTTCATCCGAAACCAGATCAGGCCACTAGAGAACAAATGATAAATTATGTTTGTAAGCTGGAAGATACCACAGGCATTAATCAATACATGCGTGAATTTCTGCCTAGGCAGGCTTTGCGATTTGGCATCCATCCCTCAGTAATATCAGGATGCTCTCCATGGTACAGTGAAATGTGCGGATCTGGGACAAGTGTTGAGACCTTGTCAAGGGAATTGTTGGGGAAGGTATGTTGCTTGAGAGATGCCTGGCCTTGAAATGCAGCATTTACTAGAGTTTTTTTTCCTTATATTTTGAAGCCATCAAGTTCACTGAATTTCCCTATGTCCTTTTTCTACCTTTTATTGTTATCAGTAACAAAAGTTGAACATTTTAGCTTGAGGATATTACATTTTTTCATCAAAAATCATTAGTTCTTCAGTAAAATGATGTGTTTAGGTTTGCAAAGCACATAATTTCAGAATTCTTTACCAAAACAGAATATTCCTCTATTTATATACATCTTTTGAGATCTTTCAGTCTTTTAAATGTTCTTTAACCTATTAAGACCAGCTACTAAATGTTTTTCAGCTTCAAAGAGTAAAAATATTATTGAATATATAAAGTGAGATTCTTTTTTAGACTAAAAGCATGACTATTATCTTTCTTTTCCCAGGGAACATTTTCCCCATTATCTGCCTTGACAAACAACTAGTCTCACTAATAAATAATTCAGCAGCAAGAGACTTTGGGGCTGTCTGTATAAAATTATGGCATACATTAGCTGATGCCCTCACTAGGCAGGATGTTCTGGGAGACTTAGACTTGACAAAATGGCATTGCTAAATCCCTGGATGTCTCCTTAAAAACTGTCCCCTAGATTTTCAAGTCTCTGCAGTTAAAAGCTGACTGCTCCACTGGAAAAACAAGGACTAAAATAAGTTTTGCTTTGTTTCCCCAAAGCTTTGTTCTTTCAGAACCCGTTAAGGCTGTCTGAGTATCATATTCTACTGGATTCTTCATCTGATTCAAGTTTAATTGAGCTGTTGTTTTTAAATTGTGTGGTTTTACTTTTACCTTGCTAAAAGAAACATTCTGAGTGCCTGGCAGGTTAAAAGGGGACTAATAGGAAGTCTCATCACTCAAAGAGGAACTATACTCTGTGCCCAAACTATCGGTGTTAAATTGTGTAGGGGTGAGCCACACTCAACGTAAATTCTTGAAAGCTTGAGGGTCATATTAATTTCAAGTGAAGTCTTTATCTCAAGGATCTTTCTTTCAGCTGTGAACACTACATTTAAGGAACAAGAAGACTGAGAACAATTAGTACTGTACTTACACGCATTACCCCTGGGTTAGCTATAAAAAGAACCCATTCAGAAGTGGCAGCACCAGCAGCAGCACACTGGTGCAGGCAGCCTGTGTGGAAGCTGGGAGCTTTCCTGCTCCAGCTCTTTGCACATGCTTACCTCCGCCTTTGACTTCTCACTGCTTCTACATCCAGTGCTGTGCATCTTGTTGGAAGGTTTGGACTATGAAACTACTACATAGTAATTTCAAAGCAATGAAAGCTGCACGTACAAAAATACTGCCATTTAGAGAAGACCCTATTTTTAATAATAGTCTTTAAAAGATAAAAACAAAGCTGTTATGAGGGTTTTTTGCTGCAAGTAGGCTCTCAGGCTTTGTGGAACTACAAAGTCAAAGTAGAAATTGTTGCATACAACTTCTGGCCTCAGTGCACAGTTAGATTTTAATACGATATAGTTTTATTGTGGATTTGGGAGAAGGGAGGTTTGTGTTTGCCATGTCACATAGAAAACGTAATGATAACCAAGACCATACTTGTCCACACACCTAAAACTGCAGCATTGTACAGGCAAGATATACAGAGGGTGAATAGGGAAAGATTTTATTATCTTTTTTTTTTAATAGCTGTTGGAAAACTGAAGAGAATAAAGTCAATTAAACAAAGTCACAGAGGAAAATAGGGGAAGGCTCAAATATTAACCTCCACTCTCTGCACAGAGTCATCTTCTCGATAAACCAATCTCTTCCACTTTGATTCTGTAAGAGACTGCATTTAGCGAATGTGCTGTTTCACTGTTACAGGACACCAGGGGAAGAGACCAATTTAGTCACAGGGTTTGGCTGCCCAGCCTATTGGTAGATCTGCCAGCCAGCCTCTGTAAGGGCTTGGCACACAGGTCAAAAAGGAACTCATATATTTTTTTGGCCAGATTTTAGATCTGAACCCATTTTTGGATGAAGTCCTAAACTGAGCCCTAAATGACTTCACAAAAATGTTTGGAAGTGCAGTGTCCTGAGGATCTTGGAATACCCCACCATTCAGTTTCTAGTTTTTCAAAATAGGTGTCCAAAGTTTTCATTCAGAACCAATCCAATATTCATTTAAAAAAAGGCAAAACAAACTCTGTAGTTTCATTTAAATAATCACTAATATTTTCAGCCCAGCTCTATATAAGGTTTATTGTGAAGAAAAAAGCATTCCTCTTGAAAGTTTTTGAAAGAAACATAGGTGTGTTTTCTTTAAAGTTCTATGTAAGCTCTGTCCAATTTGATCATGTATTGACAAGATTTTGGGGGGTTTGTTTGTTTTTCACCTTCCTATTTACCTTCTCTTATTATCCCTCCGCTTTGCTCCATTTGCTTCTCTTTAAAATATGAAGAAATAGATGCTCTCAATAGGACAAAAAAAGGATCCTCATTCTTTCTCCAAGTCCCCTCCCTTATAAAGGGTTGATGCTCAATGATGTGCTGATGGTTCTTGTCACTCTCCAGTCTTGCAACTCTCTCCTGGCTGTCAAGTGGCAAAAAGCACAGCTCTGGGAAGTGAGATGTCACACAGTCCACATGGCCAGAGCCTGCTGAAACCTTCATCAAGAAGGCAAGGCAATTTAAAGAGGAACAGAAAAAGTTAATACATTCCTTTTCTGAAAAGTCTCTGCCATACCCTGGAGCCTCAGTGGAAAGAATAAACAGCATAGAAACCAAATTACCTCTTTGCAAACATGAAAGGTTGAGCTGACCTGCAGGAGAACTTCTGCAACCTGTAAGAGCCTGGAGGACCAGCTATCCCTGCTGTGTTAACTGTAAAGGTAGAGCATTTTTGAAAATCATCCCTGGCTGTGATTCACAGTTGGAAAGCTTATACTAAAACATATGTCAGAAGGAGTGGGACAGGGCTGAAAAAGCAGTTTTTGAAGAGAAAGGTTTGAGTCTCAGACAGTGATACTAGGTGAAGATAGATTTATCCCCTTCAGATTAATTTCAAAATGTATTAAGAACAGAAAGTGTGAGTTTTTAATATTTTTTGCTTGCTTGCTGGCTCACTGGGTTGTGCTGGTTGATTATGGAAGGAAGCTTGGTAGAGAGACTCTTAGAGATGCTAGGATGTTCATTATCTGGGCTTGTCAGGGAGGCGAGACAGCCTCTTAGTCTCTTCTGGGAATCAAGATACTGACAAAACTATTTAAAAAAAGCTGAAGCTTAATAGAAAATATCGAAGGGTGTGTTTAGACACTGTTTTACAGAAGATGCAGCTGTGACCCTTCACAAAGGCAAGATAAGGATGTAAGAGGGATTGCCTTACAAATAGTGAATTAGGAATTCAGATCTAGCTTTATATATGAAGCTTCCAGTAAGGTTTACAAAGGTCAGGGTTTAGAGATGCTTAGAGCAGGTACACAGCTCCCTAGAGTATTTTTTTAAAAAAAAAGATGTGGTAAGAAAAGCATGAAATTTCCGTTACAGTAATGACAAATAAGTGATAAGTGACTAATATCTTTCACCTGGTACCTTAATGGGTCGAAATCTCTTGTTGACTGTTTCTTTTTGAGGACTACGTCAGCCAAAAGCAGGAAGGATGCTCAAATGTTACTAGCCTTATATCAGACTTTATAATGGCTAACTGTACATTTGTATCAAATTCCCTGAAAGACCAATTCCACCTCTAGTTCCTCCTGTGATGCAGAAGGACTGAATCTCTTGCAACCATCATTAAAAGTTTTGGTTTGTGCTTCCACAAATCCTGCCTACATCTTCAAGATAAATCCTGAGGAATCTCTCTTAGTTTCAAGATCTATCTGGAGTTACTAAAACTCATATTTTTCTAAAGGAAGGTAGTTAAAATTCTGCCACTAGGGAGGTATATCTCTGGCAGTTAAGCCCAAATCTGTGTTTTTCTCTGTGCTTTTCCATCTGCTGCACACTTGCATGGACTGGGTACCTTCTGAGTGCATCCACTGAAATGTCTTATGCAAAGTAAAGCACCAGGCAATGTTGCTGTTGTCCTCTGCCTGGGCACTTCTTTGGAGCTGGATTCTACTTGTCAGAGGGAATGTGCATCACCACCCCTCATCTGGCTGCTCCAGATGTCAGGCATGGGCATATCTGGTGCAAAGCTGCTAAACTACTCAACTTCTAAAGCATGAGTGAATCCTTACCAGGTTGATGTGCCCATTTCTGAAGGTGTTTAAGTCTCCTTGGGTGCTGCCTGTGGAAACTGAGCACAACTCAGTGCTGTAAATTCTGCATTTTGTCTCAGGCAGCCTGATATACCTCAGAGTAATACTACACAAAAAACCCTATAACTGATTTGCCTGAGAACCTTGTTTGAAAATGGAGCAAGTATTTGTGCACAGTGATAATAAACTTGAGAATTTTTAGGATTTGGTTAGAAGAGCTAAGGCATCCAAGATTTCCCCCACACACAAATTACATGTTTGGCCCACCTTTGTTTCTTCACATGGGGCCCAGGATGGATATTTTGTATTTGACAGGTATTTGATCCCTATGGACACAGTACATTTTTTCTTTCTCTTTTTTTTTTCTTTTGGTGGGGGGAAGAGTGTCAAACATGGAAGATTTAGGAAATGTGAGACAAAAGTGTGGTGCTTGTAGAATGTTTCCTTACAGAGGAAGAAGCAGGGGCAAGATGCAGACATAGGCATTGACACTGATACATAGCTGAAGAAGAGCTAGGATTTGGAGAGATGCTGAGGGTTTATGTAGCAATGTTCCTTCTGGAGTTCTCTGCAGTCTTGGAAACAGTAACAATCTTCAGGGAAGAATTTAAGCAAATTTAGCAAAACTGGGAGATCTTATGGATTAAGAGTGAACAGGGGAGTGCATTCCTACTGATAGTGTTCTGGTTTAGGTTACCACAAAAGGAAGACTTCTGGTTTAACTAACAATTGTGTCTGCCTTTATTATGTATGTACCTTCCTATTTTGTGTTCACTTTCTTCTTTGTTGCTCTATGTTCTGTCTTTAACTCATTTATTGCTGCCATCATTTTTTTAATATGTCAACCCACTGTGAGCAAGCATCATGGAAACTGGTCATTGTGTGTTAATTGTAAGTCTCTCCACATGAGCCACAGGTATGGCTCACACGTGTAAACAAAATGAGTGGCAGGTTTCTGGAAGTGGCACTGCCACTGCAACCATCACGCAGTGTGATGCTTTTCATGTTTTTTCTTAAAAAGGTGTCAAAATTAGCTCACTCATTTAAAAGAACATTTGCTAATAGCTTGTCAGGTCTGTTGTCATTTTCAAGCAAATGAAGATGTTTATTTTTTTTAAAGTAGTAGTTTTTACTACTTTTTTTTAAAGTACTAAAAATCTGGCATATGACAACATGTTGAAATACTAGTAAGACTATTGGAAATCTTTGATAGTCTGTGCTGGTGAATTTTAATCTCTAGCAGCAAACTCTTAAGCAGGGTTCTAATTCATCTTTTATGTTTGACTTTATGATGTGTACCAGGCAGTGCCAAAACATGTATGTGAGTGCAGATGTTCTAAGCAGGGCTAAAGAGTTGTGATAAATATGTGTTTAATGTACTTGAAAATTTAAGAACATTTTGGGAGCAATAAAAATAAAATATTTGCCCCATGATGCTTAACTGAGCACAAGCAACAAGTTACAAATGCAAGACATTCATTGCCTTTTCACAGAATAAAAAAAGGAAAGAAGAAATGTATGATCTCTGTTCTTCTGTCCTTAAACTCTACCTCCCTCTCACTACAGCAATATTGTCATTATGATTATACAGCCTAGGTACTGGCTTTCTGGGTATGGATAACATCCCTAAAAATAACTGTAGTGGTGTTTCAGTTTGAGTGTGTTTCAGAATTTGACCCAAACACTTATTCCTTGAAATGTATTTCCAGATCACAGGAGGAAGAGAGGTGAAAACATATGTTTGGGAAATTTCATCTCTTTTTTAACATGCATCACACAGAAAGAGCTGAAAATTTATATTTGTCTGTTAAAGGTGTAGATATATTTAAGCTGTGTGGCATTAAACTCAGTCATTCGTTTTCAAGTTTTCTGCTGTGTAATTTAATTGAGAAATTCAGAAGTACCTTGACATTCTTTGTCTCAAAGTCAACCTAGACCTTGAAGGTCTAGGTAACATGTATCAGGTTATAGGTGCTGCCATGAACAGATAGTGATGTAAATGCCATACTTGCTAACAAGAGGCCGATCTCCTCACCATAGTTGCTGTTTGAAACTGCCTTGTTTGCTTGCTGGCTCTTCTTTAGCCTGAACATTAGGAAAAATGTGGAAGCACAAATTAAGTACAAATACTTCATACTATGTAAAACAAGTTTCTCTGCTGAGTCCTAGGCACTGTTCATGGACCTTATTAGCTTCACTGGGAACTATACAGACAAACGGAGGCTTTTGAGGGCTGGAAAGATTGGAGGATACTTGTTGCAGAAATCACCTGAAAGTATTTTGGGAAATCTTAGCTTTTTTTTTTTTTTTTTGTCATTAAATAAGCCATTCATCTCTTCATAGTTAAATTGCACAGTTTCCCCCTGCACACAGACCTACAAACTCCTTCTATACCATTAGCAATTAGGTAGACTAAAAAAAAAGATATTGTTAAAAGAAAAATTGTGCAATTCTATTATTTAAAATTTAAATCACAAAATTGCCTCAGTGGCTGTACTCTTCCTACTGGGAATCAGAGTATACTGGTAGTGACTGGAGGAATAACTTCTCAATATTTATCTTGTAGTTATAGAATGTCTCATTAATCTGTAAGATCTGCAATGGCAGTGTTCAAGGCTCTTGTCTTTTGGTTATTAGCATGGCTGGCACAAGCTTTGAAAATCACTAAATAATAAGCCAGTTGTTTGTTGCTGCTTTAATCTTTTCTTCAGCTGAAAAACCTCTGATTTTAATGTATAATGAAGAAGGTCTAAAGCTCCATTTCTTTCTTCCTCTGGGGAGGTGCCCTGAATAGTTTTAACAGTTTGTGTTTGATAACCTGTTCACTTCCTGGCAGTAATGGTGGTTTGGAGTGTCTTCAGAATTGTCCAAGACAAGCTTGTGGTACTTGCTGGTGTGTTTTTCCTGCTGGAAACAACTTCTTTTTATCACTACCGCTGATTCTGAGAGATTTTTGAGGACAGTGTCAGTAGTAGTATGCTTAGTCATTGAATTAATAACCTGGTGGCTCCTGTAAAACCTGGGCAAACCATGTGAAATGGATCATAATTTTCAAAAACATCAGAAATATGCTTTCAAATTTCACTCTTGATATGAGTAGTTGCAAATCTAGTGACATGTTGCTGCTCAGTACATTGCTCCAGCTGTGAAGTCTAGTGATATATTAGCTGTGCCTGAGTGATGTATTCCTTCAATCTGTGAGCCCTTAAGCAGAAGGGAGAGGTCTCTCCTAGTTTTCCTCTTTGATTCTTCGTGGCATGCAAACCACAGACTGCCTCCACTCTTGTGCTGCTCTCTATACTGCCTGCTTTGGCCTGACCTGACTGTTGTGTGCAATGTGGAAATAATGCACAGTGTTTCTGAAGGATGAATGGTAAGCTTTTTCTACAGTTACTGTGTTGTGGTATAATATACTTACGAATGAGTGACTAAAAGTTGTTGGAAAGCAATATTATGTAATTAAAAATTCCCTTTGCAAATACATTTGTGAAACAGAAGGACAAGAAAGTAAATTGATTCAACTACTTATAATGTAAAATGTCTTCATGGTATCTGTGGGGTTACAGCATATATAGTGGGTTATTACACATGCAGATTGAGTGTCTAGGCAATAGTTTATTTCCATCCTTCCTATGCTTAATTAGTTGGCAATCTTTTACCTGAGTCCCACGCTAAACAATCACTTTGTCACTTGTCTTTTCTTTCATGGTCTTGGTTATTTCAATTCCAAGTAACTACAATAATTTAAAACCTACAGTAATGGATTTATAGCAACTAAAATGATGAAAATAATACAACTGTAGAAATGGGAATGTCCTGGAAGGGGAGAAGAGAAAGTTCATATTCTTACCCTGTTTTGACTTACCTTGGATAAACACCCTGTTCTTTATTCCTATTTTAAATTGATACATATGTAGGTAAGATGCCTGTATCGGTGATCCTGATAAAAAAAATCAGATAAGACAATACAGAGTTCCTCTTTGCAGAAATACCTGTCAGAAAGTCTTTTGTGTAAGAATGAGAATTGTATTGCAAAATTCTCTGCACGGTGAAAACAGTCTTTGATGTACTAATATGTTTAAAAGCTCTAACTTGGGTCTTGATTTCTAGAGGAGAATTTAAGCCTGCATTTTTGTTTTATAAGGTGTGAGAAGAGCAGGACCCATGATGCTGTTGCAAGTCTGGAGTGAATGGTAGTGAAGCTTTGGTTGGTTGTGCTTGGACAACAAGCTCCTGGAAATCTTGAACCAAAGGTGTCTCCAGAGGCTTCTAAACATAGTTATTCCCAAGATTTTTCTTCTTGTGTTGTGACAGTGCAGCCCAGATTGTTCTTCTCCCCAAGTTAATACAGAAATGAGGATGAGTTCCTCAGCCAAAGCTCTGGCAACTTACCTTTTTCCTTTAAGTTCATTCCCTACTACATTGGCCAAAGGATGGTGATCCTCCTGCAAGAGAGGCTCCTGTGATTGTGGGATAGCTGCTGCTATTTTGTGTAACTACACAACAACCGTGGTAAAAGCATGCACAGTGCTATGGTTGGCTGAAGTGTGTAACCACCTGTGAGCATGCTTTGTAGCCATGCTGCTTCTCCAAAGTGATCAAGAGAGAGCCCCTGGTGAGACAGCCAACCTGTGGTAATGGACAAAGACATTAGACTCTTCCCCATGCCCTGTCTTCTTTCTACCAACTTCCATGAGCATGCCCAAGGGATTTCCAGTGGCCATGGTGAGGGAAATCATACATGGTGGTTGAAGTTACGGCAATACCTCTGACAGGGAGACCATCAAGCTGGCCTAGCACAGAGCAGCAGGAAGGCATGCCCATCTCCCTCTGGCTGCACACGATGCATGCTGCATGGCTGCATAGTGGGATTTACGGGGAGACTGTGGGAGGACTTCTCAGGTCCTGGTTCAAGTGTCTGACTTTACCCACTGACTTTATCCACAGTGGGCTGAGATGTGAGTGCGTGCCATCCCCTTTCTCTTGCAAGATGTTGCTTTTGTGACATGGATGGCCTGATACATGAACTAGGAGGGAAGTATAGCAGACTCAACTCTGTCCTGGCATATGAAGAGAGCACTTGAGCAAAACTCATGCCCCTTTATCTAGGGAAGTAGTATCCAGAAAGCAGGCACTGTGAATGTTTTTTCTGTCCCTGAAAGCAGTGTACTGGCACTGGGAAGAGGTGCTGTTAGACCCCCTGCAGGAACAAACAGATGTGAAGTAACATTTTTCAAATGATTTTGGAGTCCACATGACACAGAATTACCTTCTGAAATCACTTTTGAAATTGTTCCCTCACAATTCTTCTGGTAAGGGAACTCCTGCCTGAATCTTATTTTGGAAACACTGCCTACTCATGCCAATTTATGAGGTTTTGTCACAGCACTATGTATGCTTCATCTCTTGTCTCTAGGGACCATGATCCATGTGCAGCTAGAGACAGTGGCTGAAACTTCAGCCTTGACCTTTATTTATTTGCAAAATCAGATTAAGTTTACTGTGGCCCTTGGATGTGCTTCAGCTACTTACCCATAAATATGCTGATGAGACAAAGGTCTCCTATCCAGGACAAAGAAACAGTCCCAGTTGTGACTGATTTGATTGCTGTTAATGTTCCCACATTTAGAGGGGCTGGGTGGGGTCTAGTGGGATGTTTTTTTTCTGTTTCTGCAAGTATTCGTTCTCACTTGGCCTTCTTGTGGGTGGCTCTTTAAATTTAGACAAGGCAGAAAGCTTCTGGTTCAAAGTGACTGTTTTTTAACTGCATGCTTGTTGTTGCATCTCCTGTTCTTCCTTCTGGTAGGTATTTTTAACTTCTCCCATGTTGTCAGCAAGCGTTTCCTTTTTATTCCTGAAAGTTCAGACTATACAGTTTGGATCCAGCAGGAGAAGCAGCCAAGTTGTGTGAGTCAAGTTGTGCTCTTCCCATAATATTCTGACCCGTGTGTTAAACCTACTGTGTTGCAAGTATTTTTAAAGTTCAGGTCCTTTCCAGTGCAGTTGTATGCAATCTAGAAAATTTAAGAAAAATGGAAAGCATAGTTTTACAGGTGGACAACCTAAATTTTTTTATTTTGTGTTGTTTGGTAGCTGTTCTGAGCCAAACCTTGTGGCAGAGGTCAGCTTTTTTCTGATATCTACATTAAGCTCTCTGGTTTTGTGTAGCTACTGCCTCTGCACAGCACAACAGCCATTTCCAAATGGTTGTGGTGAGGTCACCTAAAAGGTACTTTTCCCTTGCCATCATCTGTCAGAAATATTAGTAATAAAAATAAGCTTGCATAATTATGACACATAAATAATTATTGCTAAAGCAACAGTTATGTGATAGAGCATTTTAAAACTGTATGAACAACCTGGTACTTAGCAGTTTTCTAAAGCTTTCTGCATAGTTGTGTAGTTTTCTGCAGCTTGGTTGTTGAATAAAGGTCTTTGTGTTCTGGTCGTACTTAGCCTTGGAGAGTTGATGCAGAGCCTAGCAGCCAGGTCTCTGCTTCTTACCTGCTTTCTTTTAAGGAGTTCTGAAAGGTGTTGCCTTTTCCCCAAAAAGTATCCATTTGAACTGGTATAATTTCCCATGATACTGCTGCTTGCTTATGATTGTCAAAATTCATTGTCAGGAAACAGTTAGCAAGCTCTGGGGCTAAAACCCATAAAATGTTGTTTTTCCTATCTCTTCATAAGACTGTGAGGTCTGAGGTACTGTGACCTCAGTTCCTGATAACATTTTGTCCTCTGTTTTCTGTTGAGTGTGATTGTCAGCAGACATCCATCTGTATTTCACTGGGTAACAACACTGAAGCCATGTAAGTAGTCCCATACATGGCTTATAACTGCTTAAACACTTGCTGAACAAACAGAGGCCCATTAAGTATGTGAAGTCTACTGTGAATGAGTAAGCAAAATCCAGTGACTCCTTAAATCATACTCTCTGTTGTTAAAGATAGCTGAACACTGTGAATGGATTTGCTTGCACACTTTGCAAAATGGTCCTGTGCATTTATTTTTTTTCTCAACCTCCAGGACCAATTTTCCTGTGGTACTGAAATGGATTCTCTTGCTTGACTTTGCTTGTGTTTTTGTTGTATGTGATAACCTTAAGTTTCCTCAATATTTCTGTTCATCTGTATAAAATATATCTGGCCCTTTCCCTAGGTCTATAAATAAACTCTACGACCCTTATAAAGTGTTCCTGTGTAACATCTAGGGAGCAAACATTCCTTTGGCATTAATCAAAATCCTCTCTAGTCAGTAGAACTACTTTTTAAATTGATAATACTGCTGAAGCATTTGTTTCCCTGACCACCCTATGCTCACAGAAGGAATTACATTCTTCAGACTCTGTTCCTCAATAGAGGCTCTGGCAATCATAATTCATGTACTCTCTGAGACCAGACATTTGCTTGTTAGTTTCTTTTAATGCAGCAGAAGGTGTGTTGATCATATTTGTTGAGTGCTTCAGAGAGTGTGCGTGAAATCACTGAAACCCTCTTGGGTTTGATTTTCCTATTATATATTTGTAACTGAAAATGCAATCCCTTTGTTCTCAAGGCTGGGGTTTTTTTTTGCTATGCCCTTGTATCTCTGTGTGTTGCATGTATCTGGTGGGGCACTTAACTGCTCTGTCCTTCCTCTAAGGATATTCCAGTTTGTTTGAGTCCAGGTCTCCAACATTCTTCAATAATCACTTGGAGCCAAGCTGCCTGGGAGAGTTTGGGTTCATTGGGTGCCTGACTGTCCGGTACCGGGTGGTGCAAACCACTGCATAGCACGGTGTCCAATTACAAACAGTTTTCATTCTGGAGACTCTTAGCTGCCCATATCCTTGACTTCTTTTCTAAAGATGATATATTTTAACTTAATTCTTCGGCTGTCAAAATACAGAGGACCAGAGATTCTCTATGCCTTTGTGGAAATGAGCCTTGCTGATAGGAAATCTCTTTGTATGTCCCAGTTCAGACAAAGTAAGATTTAAGACAAGTATCAATAGAGACATCAGAATAGATCTTGGAAGAATAAGAGATCCTGCACAGATATTTTTCTTCCTCTGGTGTTTTTTTTTGCCTTTTTTGGTGTATTATTCTGTTTGGTGTCCTTAATTAAGAACATTCTTAGTTAAGTGCCTGTGTTCTAAGTGTTACTTTAGCTTTCCTCATGCTTGTATTACCAGCACTTCATGCCCTCTCGATTATGCAGACATAGTAGCTTGCTCTTGCTATCTTAAAATCTTGAAGATTTGAGTATGTATTTCAGTACTTACCCTTGGCATATTTAACTTTCATATGTCAGTTATGTCAACTCATATCCAGGAAAAATACTAAATTGAAAAATGTGTATTATTTACTACAGCAACAAGAAAAGGGCCTTGATTACAGATTGTTGTCTCCAAGGACATAAAACATATTGATAAACACTAATTGCAGAACAATATGTTTCAGTAAAAATATGAAGGATTTCTAGAGTTCACTTTTCACATCCTTGATACAAAAAAATGCAATACAGCACAGTGATAATGTTCTGAGAGTTTCCCGGTCCAGTTTTTTGTTTGATGAAGAGAGTTAATGTGCAGGTGGTTGTTGTTGTTATTATTTATATTACATAACTCCCTACTCACCACAAACCCAAGATTTAGTGCCAGGAAGCAAATCAGTCTTAGACCAAGTTAATTTTTTTTTTTGCCTTACTCTTTAATGGAAGACAGGAGACAGAGGAACATGATTCACTTTCTGGGGTCAGTGGAGATGTTGACTAACACATTTCTTGTTATGGGAAAGCCTTGAGATGCTGACTTTGATGCCTTTGGTTTTCTGCATGTAGCATTTTATTAATCAACTCTTTTTAAACTTTGACTTTCCATTAGAACTGAAAGGTAGAATATGAGGGTTTTTTGGGGCCAGTGGTATGAGGAGACACTCTGTTGACCCTTCTGGAGCAAATGCTGCTTCTATGGTTTGGCTGCAAATATAGGGGAGTCTGCATTCAGTGACCTTCCTGGCACAACTCTCCAAAACAAGTAGTGATTTATGTGTCATATACATGCAACACCCCACAGCCCCCAGCTATCTCTAAACAGAGCGTCCTACAAGTGAAATGCTCTGGCATTCACTGTTTTACAAGGAAATCCTTGTATCCTTTGACCATGGATGATAATATAAACTTAACAGGTGAATAGCTGTGGGGTGGAATTATAGGAATTCTCACAGGAAAAGGCCAGTTAGATTCCCTGCAAACAGTTCACTCTCCTGCAGCATGGCATTGCTACCTGATTATACATTCTCTAATAAGAATGTGTTTGTTCAGTCTCATTTGTGAGGCATCTGCTAATGAAATATTCACTCTGTTTTGTGCAGCCATAGCTTTTAACATCATGGAATAAAACGTTTTCTGTTTTACGAATAAAAAATCTCACACTTCTTTTTTTTCTCCCTAGTTTTTTAAGGATGACTTATAACTGTTGTTATCATTCTTGATATTTGCAGTATTTACTTGAGTATATCTTTAGATTCTTTGGGGCTCTAATTTTTTTGTGGGTGAAAATGCTAACTGTCATAAGAAACTGAAAAAGGAAGTGGTTTAAAAAAACCAAACAAGACACCAAACAAAAACCATTGGGGCTAGTCGTTGTGGTTGTAATGTGGAAAATCGGTCATCAAGCTATTGGAAAAACCGGAGTCACTGCTCATTGGGAAAAGGTTCATGTCAGGGACTTCTCAAAGTTGTTTTGGTGTCAGGACATATATTCATTCCTAGAGGTTCCACTTTTGTGAATTTTACAGAGAGATGCACCTTTAATGCAATGGTCAGCATTGCCATCAAATCAGTGCTCACAAGAGATAAACACTCTGTATCTGACACAGGAAGGCTGGAAATGTGCATATCAGGATAACTAGTGGAAATATCTGGTCCTAATGGTGTCTCAAGACAGTACTCAGTAAAACACATTCAGAGGAAGGTGTTTAAAAGTTTAAATTCTACGGCGTAAAAGAGTGAAGTAATTTTCTTGGCAAGAGAGGGTGGAGTTTGACATAATTCAGAATATTTGTATTTTGGTATTTATAAGCCTACCTACTTTTTTTCATATCAAGAATGTTGTGTCTTATGAAATACTTTGGCTGAGTATTAGTCATTATTATTTTTTAATTTTATGCAGTGTTCCCTTTCTGTATTCTGAGAGCAGAAAGTAATGATTTCTGGTTAACATGGTATTTAAACCAACAAATAGTTCTGAAAGTCTGCCCTCCTTGCCCCCTGCTTCCAGCTTAAATAGGCTCATTCGTTCAAATTTTCCCTTTGCTGGAAATATTACCCTCTTTCTTTCCTTTATCTTTACACATTGTGTGTATCTCCTTTTTGAAATAGGCTTGGCAAATTATATGCAGTAATCGGGGCAGGGGCAGAGTGCTGTCTTCTTGCTAGCAAGACAAACTAGTATCAGTGCTAATACCCAGTGTTAGTTCAAATCCCATTTGTATGGGCGGATGTCTTGCTTTGTTCTTGCTGCCACTTTGTGTTGACAACATGGTCTTGTCTAACAGCCCACTGCGATACTCGGGTCTTCTCATTGAGTGACAGATGAATTATATGTGAGCAATCCAAATTGCTTTTTTCCCCATATTTCAATCTGACTTCTTAAAGCAGAAATTTGTCTTCTATCTTGCTCTGAATGCTTGCTGTTCTGTAGAAAAGACATCCATGTATGAAGCTAAATATCTCTGTGCAGATCACAAGGTTTATCACCTTGTTATTCCTCTGCAGGGTTTAAAACACTGATACAGTCCAGCCTGTTGTTCTGTACTAGTGCTCTGAAAAATTTTGTTTGTATACTATCATGTCCCATTAGTTCTCTTGGCAAAGAATTGGGCCAAATCCTGAAAGAAAATGTGGACTAAACTTAGTTTAATCTCTGTTTTCCAAGTTTTGGGTTAGTTTCCCAAATCAAGTTTTTAATTTAAGTAGTGAAAGGAAGAAAATTTCTCAGACATTGAGAACATGAGGATAGTAATTTATCTGCAGATAATATTTTCGGGAAAGAAGAGGAGGTAATGCAAAACAAGATTAAATATCAGAGAAAAACAGATGTACATCAGGCAAAAAAAATCTGTGGAAAATTATGGCAAATTACAGACATTTCATACTGCACCATTCTGCTTCTCAAGGGAATGCATATACTCAGAGTGAAAGATTTCATTTGTCATTTTTCAAGCATCTGATACTATTTCTAATGGTTTTAAGCAGAATATAACTTTCAAATGCTCCACACAATGTACTTTGTATAAAACTGTACTGTAAATAGAGATACTTCAAAATATTCAAGAAAATAATCTATTCCAAGATATTATGACACCCGGATGGTTTCAAAAACTATGAGTATGCTTTAATAGTGTCTCATCAATTACTTTGTGTTTTCATGTTTAAGACTGATAGTCTAAGAAATTGTTTGTAATTGTCTCATTAAATTTTTTGAACTATAATACTCTACAAAGAGAGATTAATTTGACATAGCACAGAAATGGGTTGTTTAAGCTGCATCAGCTTGTTTGAGATAAGAATGTGATTAGGTGTGCTTCTGAATTAAAGTAAAAACTTTAGTTGTCATTTCTACTGTTGGTCTGCTGTTACTCTGGATGGGGCTTGATACTGTCCTGTTGCATGAACTGCTTTCTGCCCTCTTGAGCCACTTTTTTGCATACACAGAGACTGCAGTGCAGTAGAACTGAAATCTACTTTTCCTGGCAAAAGTAAAATTTTGTATTCTGTGATTGCTGTCAGACTTGGGTCAGAGGTGCCTCTGCCAAAGTGAGTAACACGTTGCAAAGTAGCAGACAGAAAGGAGGGCAATCCAGTTAAGACTCCAGGACAGTATTTCAGGGTGAGACTCAGCCACTGTGTTCTTTGAAAGTCTTGCCTAGAAAATCTGGCAGTTTACACCACTGAGTGAACACGCGGTACTGTGACTTACATCTTTTTGTTGTGGGGTATGTTTACAATGTCATGGTGAATCCTCTCTGCTTCAAATATCTACTATTAAAATACAGAATAATTTCTGAAGTACATAAAAGCCATAATCATTATTTTCTATCTCATTATTATATTACCACAAACTTCAGAGATGCTGCAGCTGTGCATCCAGCTGGAAAGGTAGGGAAATGCCTAATGGATGTGGTGATATGCAGCTCTAGTTGCCTGACCCCTACTTGCTTAAAGGGTAAACAGTGATCTTAGGTGTAGGGAAAGAACAGAGAAACTTGCAAACCCAAAAGATTTCATGCAAACTGGGAAAAATCTTAAGTGGTTCCAGGTGAAATGGTTCAAATTGATGATGATGATATTTTGTACATTCCTAAAAGTACAGAATTTTAATTAGAATGTTTGCAATGTTGTTTGTTTTACTTAGTAAGCTAATTTCTTCAAAGCCTATTCATTGCTATAAAATAAAACAAGAAGAAGTTTATACATGCACTTAAATAGCCAGAGTACTTGAGAGAGGATTAAAACTAGTACAGTTCATTCATCTAGTAGTTACAGTTAAGAAAACTTAATAAATCTAGTGTATTAGAGTATATTAGTCCATCAGTAATTTGGTGTGACAGCAAAATTACAATGAAACTCCTCTGAAATGAAGCTACTTCTTTGATGAAGATCCAAGTCTTTGAAAAAGGAGAAGGTGGACAGTTTTTTGTTCCTCTTCTCAGGCCTATTGATGTGCATCACTTCAGCATCAAGTGATTACTAGTGAATATGAATATTGATTGCCTTTAATTCAGGGAAAATATGCACTTCAGAGGTGATTGCTTTCTTTCCTTCTTTTTAGACTGTAGTTCAAATAACCTATTGAGGGACTACCCAGTGCCAGCCACTGAGAAATGTCCCTCTTTAAAATCAGACCCCGTAGGAGACTGTTTTGGAGACTGCACCACATGGATGGATAAAAGCCTCTGACACAGAGTGCTCAATGCAGACATGCAGGATGGTTCACTGAGAATCTGAAGGCAATGGGTTATATAGGAGTCTGATCTGGCAGATTTTACTTCCATTGCAAGAAATTAATCCCCTGCTCAACAGACTCAAAATAGAAGCTCTTTTGCCTGCCTGGTAATTAGTCTCTTGCATATTTACATCTCATTGGCTTTTCTCTATACTTAATGGTACAGCTGCTTTTTACTTGTGATAAATTAGAATGAGGATCAGGAAAACCTATCCATTTGGTAGCAGTGATGTGTCTAATAAACTTGCTGCCTCTTCAGTTTCTTGATCATAATGGTAATCTCCTATTAATTCCAGGAATGCTTCGTTTCTTTCCTTCCTCTCTCTCTCTACTTCTTATTAGTTAAAGTACAGATTTAGTGAAACAAATTTTCACATCAGCCATCTTCTAGTGAAATCTCAGCCATCACTGAAAAGTTCATACATCCCTTCAGCCATTCTGAGTTGATGACTTACACAAATATACAAACACTAAGAAGGTGTAAGAAGAGCAAAGCAGGGAGTAAATGGCTAGTGCAATTTAAGCAAGAAACATGGTTTTGCTCCACTGACTTTCACCTACCAGCTGCATATAGCCAAATTGGTAATGTCCACGTCTGTTGCTTCCATGTAAGGACTGAAAACCTTCATTTCACATCACGATTCGTATGCATCCTGCTTTAGTCAACAGGAAAACCAGGCAGGCCCTAGTGCTTAAACAACCTGCTGATTCTGTCAACCTTCAACAGAAACGATGAGTGCAATGGGGAAGTAAATACAAGCAATCTACTAACTTTAATTTGAATAGCTGGTGAGAATTTAGGATCTTCATTAGGAAGAAACATCAGTGATAGAGTTATGAATCATGGCAGAACTGTGTTGATTACCAAGTGTAAGTCAAAAATGTCTTTGTTAAGGGCAGGGGACGTCACATAACCAGAGGCAGTTTTGTTGGTCACAAACTGAAGGAAAATTAAGCCAATATAGGCTGTATGAAATGTGAATTAAAAGTTGGATTTGCACCTTGTTCTGCACTGAGTTGTGTTGTGTGAAATCACTGCAAGAGAGCAGGGGTCACAAGAATAGCTTGGTCACTAAAATATTACCAAGGAATTCCATGATTGCCTTATTTCTCAAGTGCAGAAACTGCAGATTCAGTCTCAAAGTTATAATATGGTTGGGTAATAGAAATAAGTTTTTCTTGGGCAGGATATTTTGAAGTTTACATTGTCTATACTAATTTTTTCTTCAGATTATCTTTCCATAGAAGTGTTTACATTTCTGACTTTGTTTTTCTTTCTCTTATTCTGTTCCTATTTTCCCTTTTGACCTGAAACTACTTTCTGTGAGTAGATTGCTGATAACAAGGCTTAGAATTTGAGATCAAATTCCTTGCAGAAAAAAAACCTGAAGTGGATGTTTTGATCCCTGCTTTTTTCAGTGTACAACCTTAAAATGACATTACTAGTTCTTTTGCTCACACCAGTCAAGAATTATTGAAAATGTCTTGGCATTTCTGCTTTTTCTTTTGACATTCATTAGGCTAAATCAAGAGATGCATCTGTGAGTAGAACTAGCAGACTAATTACCTTAACTTTTCACCTTCTTAGGATTTGTTATCAATAAGAAAAACATTGCATGCTGTAAATGGTGAGTTTGTTACAGTACTATGAAAAGCATTAAACCACATTTACAATTTGTTGTGCCTGAATGGACATAAAAACAGTTTCCTATTTGCTACATAACATAATGTTGAATCCTGAATTGAACTCACAGGCACATGGTGTAGACAGGATCCAGCCCAAATTTTCACTGGTTTCACTGATGCATTGAGTCTGCATACCTCATGAACAGGACTGAAAACAAGGCCAATCACAAACATGTAAAAGCTCAGCGAGAGCATAGCCAGAAGCTGTGTAGAGGGGAAAAGGAAACCTAACCTGGAGGCAGTCAGCAGAGAAACTGTTGTAGAATAAGGTAAAGAACTAACTGGTTGAGCATATGTACACAATTGCAATGATTATATATTTTAATTTAGGATGAGATTTTTATGTACTATGACAAATTTAAAGAGACTTTTCCTCTCCAAGCCTTCTAAGGACTCTGAGGACCCTTTCTGGATATCAAGGCAAAGGAAAAGGATGTTTCTAAAAAAAATAAAAGCCCTGCTTATCTACAGACTCCACAGAATTTAAAAAATGCAAAACATGTGGAAAAGCCCTAGGTGAATTGTTTAAGTTCTCTCTTTTTTCTAGCCAATAGCTGTTTGTCCTTTTTTGAAAGAAGACAGATATCCACTGGGATTTATCTGATGGAGATTATGCAGTCCAGGAAACAGCAAGAGAAGTGCAGTGTTGAGGATGCCCTGGGATTTCTCTAGCAGGCACTTGTAATATCCACCATTGGTGTGAAAAGGATGAGAGTTAGCTGCTTGCTTGCTTCTAAATTATAAAGATGGGTGTTTCACTGTTGATGAACAGCAGTTTGAAAGAATAAGGTTTTCAATGTGCAACTCTTATTCCCTTACTGAAAGGGATGAAGTTTCTTGTATCAGAGGAGAGAAGGAAAGAGCACAACAGGTCTGTCCTTTCAAGCTTGCTAATTGCCCAGAGGGGGAGAGTTTTACTCCTACTGCCTTCATCTCAAGCAGCCCTGTGCTGGGGACTTCACCAGTGCCATGTCACAGACATTTGGATGATTGGCAAATTCCTGACTTTAGAAAAATGTGGAAGCAAAGTCTCTGGTGGGTACATAAGTGGTATTTTGTTATTTTAGAGTTGTGTCTTCACTAAGTTTCAGGTATCTGTTTACAGCCTGGCAAAAGGGAATTTTTCTCATTGCACACTCAGGGCTTAAAGAAAGATTTTCTTTGAAGGACAGGTACTAGATTAAGAATATAAAGAGAAGAGGGATGCAAAGTACAGTAGTGCACAATGGGTGAGATAAGTGTTTCTTCAAATGCATAAATTCATCTGCCTCACTAGCTATTAATTATAGCTATTGTAGGACTAGAACATCCTCATACTGTAAACTCTGAACAACCTCTTCTTACCAGAGAACCCAGTTTAATGGAAACCAGGAACTTTTGCTAAAATATTGGGGTTTTTTCCTATAAAGCTTGTTATCTTGTTTTTAAAAACAAACAAACACGAAAAAAACACAAGCAAAACAAAAATAACAAAACAAAACAGGAGCAAGAAAGGTTAGAAGGTGATGTTTCCCAATGACGTTGTGAAGACTCCATCCATCATCCATGGAGGTTTTAAAAACCCAAGTGGACAAGGCCTTGGGCAACCTGCTCTAACAGATGCTGCTTTGAGCAGGGGACGTTGACTGTAACCTCCAGAGGTCCTGTTCAGCTGCAACTATTCTGTGATTCACTACATTCACTACTCAGCCAGTTGTGCAGGATGAAGGGAGGATGACCTCCAGGCAGCACTGAAAAGACTGTATTCCAGATTAAACCATTTGAGATGATGTCAGCCTACCCTACTTGCCAGCAGACCTTATCTCTGAGAATTCATGTAATTTTTTGTAATAAAGTGGCTGGTCTAAATGCATTTGTAACTCTAAAAATAACATTTCATTTCAAAATTAGCATATTTTCAATTAAGGCTCTCCTGTCTACTACAAAACAAGAAACATGCACATTAATTACTAATTGTTCTGTCATGGAAAAATATATAAATTAACCTGAGAAATGTAGGAGTAGAGCTCTCTATGTAAGTACAAGAGCTGCATGTGGAAGCCATGAAACAGAGCAAGGAGATTGAAAATTGCTTAAACATAAGCTTGGCACTGGAGAAAGGGGGGGGGGAATGAAGAAGGCAAGATATAGCCATCAAGGCACAGTACACACTTTTTTAAGCACAGATTATGGTGTTGATTATCTTTCAAGATGTTAAGGTGTTTGGAAGATTTCTGAAGACAACCTGCTGAGAAATCACATGTGCTACTGTTGCAGTGTTTGAATACCCAGAAGCTACTTGGAAAATACATAGTCATGCTGTGCATGCATTGATAATGCGCTGTCAGATTCAACAGCTGTCCAAAGATGACTATGAATTTATTGTGAACAGAGTCCTCTGTTCCTCCTTAAAATACAGATTTATATTCTGATCACTTTTCTTCAGTTATAGCAAACCACTTTGGGCTGCCCTCTGCCAGGTAGGTACTGCTTTGCGCTGGGGGTGCTCAGTATCACAGACTGTCTCTATGAGCCTTGTGGAAGTGATGGTCCACACAGACCACTAGAACCCCTAAGGAGATACCACTTGCCCAGGCCACACCAGGTTTGGATACTCAATTCCATTCCCCCCCCTCCAGGCACATGGAAAATTGATGGGAATATTGGTAACTCACTAAGCCAAAATGTCACTTGTAGCTGTGCCTTGAAATTTCTAGCTTAAATTCTATAAATGAATGCTCATAAGACGAGACTTTCAGCTTGTAAATGAGTTCTGGTTGTGGAAGGGCATGAAAAATTAACTTAATAATAAACAAGTTATACTACTCTGAAAAACTGGAACCAAGCAAATGGTAGCAACTGTGAAAGGATTTTGGAAATCAGGAAGAACAAACTTTGGGAAGAAAAAGGATAATCTGGTAATTAGTTGATATCTTTAGATTGGCACTTGGTCCTGGGTGTTACTTGAGCAGAAAGAAACACAGATCAAATTTTTATTTATTAATTTATTTTGGTGGTTTTTTTTCTTAATATTCTCTGGACTTGGAGATGATGCCTGGTATAGTTATTCAAGCTGTGACCATTGTTGCCTCGATCACTCTGTTGTGTGTTTTTTGCTGAAATGCTGTGTGCCTTTAAAAAAAAAGCTTCAGTGCTTAGAACGAGGTTCTCAAAACTGGAGATAAGATTACAGGTGCTTCTTTGGCTGCTTAGGCTCAACAGCACTGAATACTTTGGGTTGCAAATTATTTGTTCAGTTGTCATAATGAGAATAACCTTCATGATCTCTTTCAATGCAAATATGATTGAGGCAGATGGTGACATAGCCAAAAAACCCTCTCTCTGAAAGGTTAATCTGCTTTCTAGCTAGGAAACCTCATTAGCCAAGAGCTGTCATTCTAGCTCCAAAATTCACACCTGCAGTAGGGGAAATTGCCAAGTGACACACAAACTTGTAGACATTCATCACCTTTCAGCCAAATACCTTTGTTCTAAAAAGTTCTTGCATTGCTCTATCCTGTCTGTTGCTAAGCATAGGTATTTTAATATTTGCTTTTTGCAACCTAATTTATTTGCTATCTAATTTAACTTCAATACATTTAGACTGAAGTTTAATCTGGATTCTGAATTTTGATATATTTGTGCAAATAGTTATTTTTCCCCAGTTAAGCTGGGACACACACACACACTATTCCATTGAGACACTAGCAAATTGAATTGCATGATGTGCTGTAACATATATATTTAATTATTTATGCATTATATGTATTTTTTATAGTTATGTATGGAAATAAAGATAATCCTACTAATCTGTCCCAGGTTTATTCTTTTATTTCAATTGGATACAGAGTAGGTATGCACTATGGGGTTTTTGAGGTTGTTTACAGGACTGGGAATTATTTTCTTTTTCCTGGTACACTATGCTCAGGTTCAAGGCAGGGAAGATTTCCAGCATCTTTTTACACTCTGCCTGACTGCGAGCTCTGTGTCAGCCCATCGTTTGTGTCAGCATCAATTTAACACATATTTGAAGTATCTGTGTTTAAGAAACTCTATACAATATTAATGAGATACTTTTGTTTCCTCTGGCTGTAGATACTTTAGCATCAAATCAGCCCAACTCTGCAGTAGATTTATTTTTTTTTTAGCAGGAGAAATCCACTTTTGAAATCCACCCTAAAAATCCTCCAATTTCCAATCTACTTTTCTTATTTTAAATCGGCTTTAGATGGCCAGCCTAAACTCTCCATGAGAAAAGATCCCTAATCTCAACATGACCTTCAGTGTGAATCATCATAAAATAGTTATTGCACTTTTAAAGTCGCTGCTGCAAATTCTCTTTATACTGATTTAATTAGTACTTGTTTGTTTGTTTAATTGCTTACAACAGTTGTATGTTTCAAGGTAAGCGGGCCCTCTAAGCAGTACTATGCTTAGCCCTACCAATGCTATCCAAGTAAGTGTCTGTGCTACAGCTTTATTGGATGATCTATTAAGACAGAAACAGCAAAGGCCAGAATTGCTTGTAGGGGAGGCAGAGGGCAGTGGGTCCACCCACCACTCCTTTCAAAAAGCTCCTTTTTTTCAAAAAACCTCATTTTAAATAAAGAATTTTCCCCACTGGGTCATCAGGAGAGAGTTATTCAGGGGCAAGTGTCTCAAATAACGTTATTTTGGCTAAATGCCTTTTGCTCTTTTTTGACTAGATATTTGACATGCTTAAAATCTCTCAAAGTTTGGTCATTAGTTGAAAAAGTTCTGGGAAATGTGTATCTGCTCACCAGTATGAGCACTGAAGTTGGAAATTCTCAGGGAACAAATTGATTGCTGAGAGGAGTAACGGGTTCACCCCAAAAGATTTTTAGGACTAGTGGACTGATTGCTTAATTACTGACACCTAAAGAAAACATCTCTTCTGCACCTTCCAATTCCCTGGATAATTATTTCTTCCCTGAGGGTGTGTAATATTAAAGTTTCACAGTGTTTTCTTAGGGCTTGGGTGCAGACACCTGTCCCCATACACTGCTCTCTCACTGAAAATTTCTTTATAATGTATCTTTTTCTTATTGCCATTTATGAAAATCTTGAAAAACACACTTTGAATTGTTTCAACTTCACTCATTCAGAATGGTGATTACTAGACCCTGCTCATTTAGGGAACTGTGTTCATGTGGTCAAGTGCAGACAACCATGTACTAGTTTTGTCCAGGTCCAAAATAATCAGGTGCAAATCATTTCTTGTTCTTGTCCTGAGTTCTGGTACTTGCAGGCTTTGTCCATGCTGTTATCTCCTGCCCCTGGGTGGACTTTGCATAGAGCAAGGCTGATGCTTGTCATGTGTGGAATCAGGATGTCAAACTGGAGAGACAGGTGAGGGTGATATTTTTGCCTTGTGTCAAATTCTCGATAACACAGACTTGTTTCAAACTAAGTTTCTGTTGCTGCAGCCAACAGTCTGAGCTAGTTATAGGGAATTGGTGATGATACACAAATATCTGCACTTTCAACTCAGTAGCTTAGTGACTGATACCACTTTGCTTTAATTCTGCATGCCACTAGCAGTCAAAATGAATAGAAACCTGAGTCTAAATAACTGTGAATGGATAAAATGAAGTAGAAAGATACAAATGCCGCCATTTATAGAGCAGCAGAGCATGAGAGCTAGGGTTACTTAAAGACAGCATGTGCTGAAAACTTTGTTAAGCTGGTAAGAACTTCAGTAGGTAGATACCGGTAGTTCTCTCATAACATTAAATTCTGGGTGAAGGCAGAAATCCTTTCATTAGGGATATTATAGACCACCTGCTATCTTGTAGTCATGTTGCAGTGCCATGGGGACCATTCAAGGATTTCTTGTACTGCTAGGAAAATAAGCATTAACAGTCTTTAATGCATTTGATTCATGGAGGCACTTTGAATCTTAATACAATTGCTACAAAGACACCTTGGAGAGGAAGATTTGCCTCATAACAACAATTTTTCAGTTTTATTGTCTGTTAGAATGCTTTTATGCCTTGAAACCTCTAAGTCCATAACAGGAGAATTTGACTTTATGTATATGTGCAAGTTGTGTTCCACATTTTCCCTATCTGCATCCTTCAGAAAAAACAGTTACTATTGCAGGTGATAGAAATTCACTGTCGGTTAAAATGATGCAGAGTTAAGGAACAGTCACTGAACTGCAGTTAGCTGCCTCATTTCTGAATAGATGTTAGCAAAACGTAGCTTAAAATTTTGTCATATCTAGGAGTCTGAATGCCATTGTAGGCACACTTTTTCCCCCATCCTACAAAAACATTTGTCAAAAGATGAAATAGTATTGAATAGACTTGGTGATGCTAAAAGAAAAAATAGGTGGTTAGTCAGTTTGACGTTTCTGAGTTTACAGATGATCCTTGACAGAAACATGAAGCACAATAACATGTATGGGTTTTCTAATTTGAAGAAGTAGACAATTTGACTGGTTGTTCAGACAAGAGGCTGTTCCATGATAATGGAACCACCTCGATGCGTTCCTGTGTAATGTACTCTAGGTGACCCTGCTCTGGCAGGGGGATTGGACTAGATGATCTTTCAAGGTCCCTTCCAACCCTAGGATTCTGTGATCCTTAGTTTGTATACACAATTTATCATCTCTTCTTCTGGGATCTGCTAGTGAGTGTTGTGCTACTGTTGTCTTGGCTTCTCACCTGGTTTTCTCAGAAGCTGAAGAATTTGACTCCTTTGTGGACAGTGTGCAGAATTTGTGCAAGCCATGTGTTTTACAATAGCCCTACCTTCTTTGTCTGCAATACTGACTTAGTAATAAATCAGTGTATTACACTGAGTTGTCCCTTAGCCATCACCTCAAACCTTGCATCATGTCTTCCTCTTAATATAAACAAAGAACTTCCCAAGACAAAGGTGGCACTTTGATTTCTTGGCAAATGATATTGCAGGTCTGATGGTACCCAAGCTGCTCTGAACCTAAACATGATTTCCTGCCTCGTCATTTCTTGCTGCACTGACTACAGTAATGTGCTTAAAAATTCATCCTAGTAAGCCTCTGTAAAGCCTTAAAGATTAAAATGTAGTATGTGTAACAATACGCATACACACAAAATAGTTTCATAAAAACTTGGGAGGAGTTCAGCATGAATTCTATGCATCATGAAATAACCTCTGCCTTTTTCTGCTTTTTAGCTTTTGGTATATATATATTAGGTGCATGAATTGTTGTGGTTTTGCTTTCTTTCATTCCTTTGATTCATTTTTTATTTATAAACCAGAGGTACCTGGGGTTATAGCAGCAGATACGAAGTTGCAGTTAATTTGCAGTCTTTCAGGGCTGGGGGAAGTATGAACTTGCAATTCATAATTGGCTATGAGACACTTGGAAAGCTATACTCAAGTTCATAGAATCATAGAATACCAGGTTGAAAGGGACCTTAAGGATCATCTGGTCTGACCTTTCTTGACAAAAGTATGGCCTACACCAGATGCCTCAGCACCCTGTCTAGCTGAATCTCAAAAGTGTCCAATGTAGGGGAATCCACCAAATCCCTGGAGAGATTATTCCAGTAGCTGATTTTTTTCATTGTAAAAAATCTTCTTCGTGTCCAATAGGAATCTCCCCAAGAGTACCTTGTACCCATTACCCCTTGTCTTTACCACTTGACTCCTTGTAAAAGGGAGTCTCCATCTTCTTTGTAGCCACCCTCGAAGTACTGGAACATGGTGATGAGGTCTCCCCTAAGCCTTTTTTTCTCAAGGTTGAACAAACCCAGTTCTCTCAGCCTTTCCTTTTACAGCAGGCTTCTCCATCCTTGTGATCCTTGTGGATCATCTTTGTGGCCCTTCTCTGGACTCTCTCCAATCTGTCCACATCTTTTTTGCATAGCAGGAACCAAAACTGAACACAGTGTTCCAGGTGTGGCCTGACAAGTGCTGAGTACAGTAGGATGATGTAGTGATGAGTAGAGTGGGATGATGACTCACCTCTGCTGGTGATACCCTTGTTGATACAACCCACAATCCTGTTGGCTTTCTTTGCTGCTCCAGCACATTTGATGGAATCATTTTTCATTTTACTCTTCACAGTGCTTCTGATGTAGTTTGTACTTGAAATTATACTTGAAGCAAGTAGAATTTGGGGAAAAGCACATAGTAGAGGCACTTGTTTAGGGAAAAAGTGCACAAGACACCACAGAGACACTTAGAATAAAAGAGGGCCCCGTAACACCCAGATAATGGGAACTGGAGGAAAAGAACAAAACAGGCCATCCTTGCACAGGGATGAGAAAAGTTTCCTGCTGGTGAGCCATCACCTTACCTTGGTGAAGAACTGGTTATAGGGCTGGCTGCAGCCATGGGCCCCAAGTCAAAACAAATTTTAATGAGATTCACCTATCAGGATTACATCATTGTAACTTTAAATGGAAGTGAGAAATGAATTGACCAATCATGTACACGAGTGATAGAATAACATTAATGTTACATTAGGATTACCTGATTTCTGTCTATAAACGTAGCCTCTATGCTTCAGGAAACTGAGCTAGCTTTGTGGGATACCACCTAGCTCCCTTTTCTGTGCAGAACTGGAATAAAAGCAAATATCTTTACTCTGTGTGTATCGGCTTGGCACACCAGGTACCTGACCCACTTTCAGGACAACACCTCTACTTTAAATTCCTCTTTCGGCCCCGCTTCAGACTGCATTGTGGATCTCATACTAGGTTTTCCCAGGAACTGTTTGGCAGCTTAGGGCTCTTAGGGTGTGATGCGATAAACCTTTTTCTCTTCTTAGTAATACGATTTGCAAAAGGCTGTCCTCAGGGTCTGGTTAAGCAGACACATCTCCCTCTGCATTTCAGTGTCCTGGACATATGCATACAGCTCATTGTTAGATTTCAGCAGAGTTTCAGTAAATTCTTAACAGCACAAGTACACCAATGTATTATAGAAATGTGGTCTTTCTATCAGTGTGCCTGTGTTTATTAGAGCTGTGGGGTGTTCGCTGCTTTCTTTTTCACCTTTTTTCCTTTTTCCTGATCAGCTGTTCTGTCCCAAGTACACTTTTGGCTGTAGACATATAAACATTTTATAACCTTCTATCCTAATCTTTTTCTAATGCTAGGGAAAACAGGCCATTAAATGCAGTTAATAAATGCAGTTAGAGCCACTCTATGTGGTGTATAGGCAAAGCTTGTATTTGACTTCTAACGGCTAGTAAAGAGTTTTTAAGTTTTTCTTCAAAATCATTATGCCGCACCCATTTGCATCACCTTCCACAACCAAATAACCAACTAAGGTTTCCTGCTACGCGATCTGTATTTTTCCCACATTCAGGGTTCTTGCACTGTGTACCCATGGAAAAACATGAAATGATCATCTGCTCAGATAACTCTCTTCTAATTGCAATGTGAAAAAGGAATTGTTCACAGAATCACAGAATCCTAGGGGTTGGAAGGGACTTCGAAGGATCATCCAGTCCAACCCCCCTGCCAGAGCAGGTTCACCTACAGTACATCACACAGGAACGCATCCAGGCGGTTTTTGAATGT
>VZRW01008684.1:0-25425 GCA_013398125.1 Aegotheles bennettii | reverse complement strand
ATTTGCCTTCTTGGCCACAAGGGCACATTGCTGGCTCATGGTCATTTTCGTGTCCACCAGGACTCCCAGGTCCCTTTCTCCTACACTGCTCTCCAGCAGGTCAGCCCCCAGCCTGTACTGGTGCATGGGGTTGTTCTTCCCCAGATGCAAAACTCTGCACTTGCTCTTGTTGAATTTCATTAAGTTTCTCCCCGCCCAACTCTCCAGCCTATCAAGGTCTCGTTGAATGGCAGCACAGCCTTCTGGTGTGTCAGCCACTCCTCCCAGTTTAGTGTCATCAGCAAACTTGCTGAGGATACATTCTGTACCCTCATCCAGGTCGTTGATGAAGATATTGAACAACACCGGTCCCAGTACCGACCCCTGAGGGACTCCACTAGTTACAGACCTCCAACTAGATTCTGTCCCATTGACTACAACTCTCTGACTTCTTCCCTTTAACCAGTTCTTTATCCACCTCACTACCTGATCACCTGATTTGTTGGATGACTTATTTTGTTTTTCAATGAACCAGGAAGCTTAACATCCTGCTTTGCATTTTCCAGCATTATTTCTATTGTACATGCCAGATGGGTCCAGGTGCCTGTAGGGAGCTTTGATGAAGCTAACAAACTTGGCGATGCAGAGATATCCAACAGATTAGGCCCTCTGTTGGGACTGAAACTGTCCCTATGGCCAGGACAACTGAAACGGGAAATAATGTGATGAGCTTCTGTCTTCTACGCTTATTTATCCTTGTGGTTTTTTCCAGAATTTTCTCTTTGTTTTTGATATTCAAGCTCTTAAACATTTGCGTTGAATTTTTCAGAAAGCACTGTGAGTCATGTTCTGTGAAGGCTGCTGTGTAAATCATGTATTTCCATTGATTAACAGTTTAAAACCTTCTTTCCTTAGAGTAGTTGCTAAAATTAGTAACACCACAAAAAGACGCTGTCTGTAAGCTATGATAATGTTTCTGAAATAAAACGTTAAGTTATTCACTTGGAGCTGAAGTTTATGCAAGCTATTCTGGTTTTGTTCGGGGTAGGTTCTCAAGCAGATTAGATTGCATTAGTCCATAATTAATGAATGTATAGTGCCTTGAGACCTATCGATGAAAAATAGCTCTAACAACTCACTATTACATTTGTCCACAATTAGAAAATCCAGCATCTTACAATTAGTCTGGATGATTTCATTAACGATCATCTTGATGTGGAACATTATGAACAAGAGCTCCAATCTGAGCGCTTTCAGAGTTCCTACTATAGAGATGATTAAGGAAAGTGTGTCTGTTTTGTAATGACATTTAAAATGCCTTTTTACTTGGTTATTTTGAAGGAATAAAAATGAAACACTTCCATCTCCCAAAATTATGCAAAAGATCTACAATCTGCTGTTTCTCCTCTTCTTTCCTCCTTCCTGTTCCCATAACTGAATATATTAAAAGTTAAGTTAATGACGAAAAAACTCTTAAGCTCCAACCTCCTTGGAACTGGACAAATTTTGAAAGTGTTTAAAAAAAATTGCATCATGGTTGGTGCTAAGAAGTGAGAATAATTTGTACTTTACAATGCAATTCTAAGTTTTTCCCTGCAGCAGTTCTTGGTCACGTTTCAGCTTTGGATAATTTTATCTTTTCAGTAAGATACATTTTCAAGCATGTTTAGTCCTGTATTGATAGGAGGAAATTCATATTTCTCTAGAACAACACAATTCAGCTTTTTCAAACACTTACCATTTCTTCAAGTTCAAATATTCAGCAGGCAAGCAGGACTCCAGTCCTGGTTAAGAAAATAAAGATACTGGGGAATTAACTGTGCAAACCTTCAGCTGGCTGTTCTTCTGGCCCCTCTTTCTTTCTGAGCCCAGAACAGCATTCAAACAGCCAGTTTTTACCTTTCGACTACATCTGCGTGTTAACTTAACTTTTTTGTTGATTCACAGTAATGGGTCCAGAATGAAAAAGACAAGGACATCACAGTGGGCAAACAAGCTTTTATGATCAATGATCATAATAATTTATGATTACCTGAAAGATGAGGTAATATGTCCCTGGTGGCAGTGCATATACTGTGTCCGAGGTGGTGTGGAGTGGCAGATGTGTGGCTGCTTCACACATATTTTCCCATGCTTTGCTTTTCTTTGGCTTTAAATGGGTGAATTGTCAGTTGATGTTGAGTTGAGCCTTGATACCTAAAGGACTGCACAACTGAACAATTGTCTATTCAAGGTACATAAATGTAGTCATACCATTTCTTAGGTGCATTAGGGATAAGCATGCAAGATGCAAATGTAGGAATACACATCACAACATTCATCATGGCACACTGGATAAGTATGAATAACAGGAAGTCAGCAGGAAGGAGATGTGAAGCCACCTGTGTTGCTCACAGGCTGTAGAAAGTTACAAATAGAACCTTCTGAGTTGCTGTAATCTGCTGCAGAAACGTTGATGGTGATTTGCATGAAAGGCATACCTGGAAAATTTGTGATCCTTGTACAGAGTGTGCTTTCCTCTTTAGCTTTCATTTAACTCTTCATAGGGAATTGGAGTACTCCAAGCCTTCCTAGGGTATGCAACTCATCAATGGGCTTCACTACCATTTGGTGTGAACATACATATATCAGAGCAATGTCAAACTACTAATTATCAGGTAGCCGCATATATGTAAACATATTATAGCTTGTAATGCATTGTAATGGCTCTGAAATTTCAAGGAAAAGCTCAGGTCTAATGTAATACCCATGTTATCTGACTGCCTTCCCCTTCTTTCCTTTAGAAATAATGACTTTTCATGGCATTTATTTTACACTCCTATCGCAAGGTATCAGACACAGATGAATTAATGTGGGGACCCCTGAGGATGGCAATGGGAACATGTTACTATTTATGTCCACCTGGGATTGAAAACACTGATCCTGAAGAAGGCAAGATTTCATCCTCTTAGGAAACTCACTTTAAAATTCTTAACAAAGTTATCTCTGAGTCTTCTACAGGTCTAATTCAAGACAGATTTCTGTTTTCTTCTAATAGCTTTTGAAAATAGTGTGAGGAAATGAGCTTCTCTAGTACTTTCCTTTGTATAACATATATCATTGGACTACATGTTATGCTTTCCAACTCTGTATAAGCTGAAATGTTTGGAGCTATGAATGATATAAATATTTAATTTAGAAATATAAGGCACACTGCTGCCCCATGCATATTTATTGAGCTTCTCACCCTATGAACTCATCCCAAAGGACTTTGAAGAACAAAGCAGCACTCTACTATTGTGACAATAAACTGTAATATAGTTTATAAATCAGAGGGTACTTTTTTACCAGTTCAAAGCCTCTATCAAACAAGTGTGTGTCTTTGTTTTAGTTAAAATGTAGAGCAGGAAATGCTTTTTTCGTTTCTTTAAAGACAGAGTGAGTTAAACAATAAATATGAAAACAGACCTGTTCTAATCCTAGGGCTTCCAGAGATAAACTAATACGTATTTTCTGGTCATCACTGCTTTTATATTGGTCTTTGAGCTTTAAGAGAAAATATTGAACATGTAGTCAAGGTTTCCCACATGCACTATGTAGAAAAGCCTTTTTTGGTTTTTTGTTGTCAAGTTTTTTTGCAAATTACGTATATCTGTTAGTTGGAGCACTAAAGATGGTGTCAAATTTTGAGACAAAATCATGAGTGTTGTTGGATAGATGTGGAAAGGAACGTCTTCCCAATTGTGCTTGCTACAGAGCAGAAGTAATAAAGGGTGTTGGTTAGTTGATTCCTTCTCCAATACAGGTTGAGTGTCTGTAGGCATATTGAAGACGAGCAGTTGAAGATGTAGTATGACACCTACTAGGAATTTTCAAAAGTAATTGTTTGCATCTTTAATAGCTAAATACTTTCCACTATGTACTATAATGACCAGCACCCAAACCTGTACAGCATTGCACCATGTCAGCCTATCTTTAGCCTGCTGTTAAAGACTTTCCCTCTTGCAATTTAGCAAGCCATGTTTATCAGCTAGACAACTGTTCCCTCAGAGATCTGTGCATGCAAACCACTGTTCATGCTTGTTTAGGATACTGCTATGTCCTGAAGGATATTCCAGTACAAACGTGCAGCCGTTTTCTGGAGCTTGGTGTTGGTAACTGTAGGTATTTTCCTAAAACTAACAGTCTTAATTTCTTTTTAAACTGGAGAGTTGAAACATCAGCAGGGATTTCTTTTGCTCTGTTTTTCATCTACCTTTTATAGGATTTACTGAATGACTGAATGAGGGTAGGTGGAATCTGGCCTTTTCTTCCAGAGCATCTGTGACATCCATAGGAAAATGATAACTTAGAAATTTTGTATTTTCTCTCCTTTACACTGACCATTCCATAGACTGGAGATAGCATGGCAAATTCTTCGTAGGTGTGGATGAGCACAAAACTGGAAACTTAAGAGAGCATTAGGGATTTATACACATATATACTGTGACTCTCTAGTGTAGTATGTAGTTTGCATTAGGATGGAGCTGTCCTGTAATGCTTCAGTACTCTAAAATGTAAGTGAATGCCATTCAGGCTTCTCTATTAATGTAAAGCTGCAAGATAAAGCTTATTTGATTTAAAAGAATTGCCAAATATACCTTTTCAGTCGTACTGGTGATTGGTCTCTTCTCTCCTATCAGAGTACACTTTCCTAGCATATGTCTACGAAAACAATCCCTGGACCAAAGATTCAGCTAGCCCCTCACACAACCTTTGACAGTGGTCAGAAGCTGATTCTTAGGCAGGTATCAAAGAAAGGGGAAGTATATCATGCTACTTCTCTCAAAGACTCTCTCAGATTCCAAATAACCAGGCACTCTGCCACAAAGGTGGTTCTTTTGTTGGTTTGGTTTTGATTATTTTTGGGGGTTTTTGATTAAGATGATATCTTTTTAATTGCTCCAAATTGATTCTATTTCAATGAACCTGTTCAATTATGTCTTGAGCCTATACCTGCTTTTAGCACCTGCAATATCATGCAGCAAGAAGTCTCAGTTAATAAATATGACCTGAAGAGCTACCTTTTTGTTTGTCTTGAGCCTGCCACCTGTTAGCTTTGGTCAATGTCTCTGCTTCTGGGAACACTTAATGATCATTCATGCTTTCTCTTCATGTCCATCTCATTTAGTTAGAACAGCTTTGTGCCAGTCTCTTCCTGCCCTCCCTCAGCCTGTGTGTCTGCAGTGACCTCTCGAGTTGAGAACTTGCGCTTCCCAAAAATAGTAACCACTTCGCTCTCAGTCAAAGTTCTTTTTACCAAGCAATATGTTTGTTATAAACAGTGCAGATGTTTAAGAAAATTAATTAGGAAAGGTGGTTAGGTACCTCTAATCCATAATCACCTTCTTAAATTTTTACATCATCCTTTCTATGTCAGCTAATGCTGTTCTGACACATTTTGAGTGATGATCACTGTAAATGACAAGCCTCTGTCCTTCACTGTTCATGTTTCAAAAACTTATTCATATGTGTCCCAAGTTTTTTGAATCTTTAGACTGTTTCAATAATGAAGCTGGGTCCTGGTATTTGATCAGAGTGATTGGTGTATGCTGGGTTATCACTGGGAGGAGTGAAATGCACCAAATAAAAAAAGAATCCATAAGGAAAAATCAGGCTATGGGTGAGTGGGTGGAGTATTGATCCCCTGTCCCTTTATAGATGAGTTTTATCTCCCAAGCAGGAACTGTGGAATAGCTCCTTCATGAAAGGGACAGCAGCATCCATAATCGTTGTGTCGGGGAAGTGAGAGGGCACCTTTCTGGCTGTCCCCTTTGGTTTATCGTCCTGCTGTCTCTTAGAGTATAGAGAGCAATTCCACTGGTAATGAATTGTTTGTCCCCATTCAAATAATCTCTAGAAAGAGAGCTTTAATTTCTTTACAGAGCAGGTATGTTCTTATTTTGTACAGAAATAACTTAGTGGGAGTGGGGAAGAGGCAATGAGGAAAAGAGGAAGGGAAAGTGGGGAGAAAGAGTGTTGCTGTATCATCTGGCCTAACACAGGCCGAATAATAACTGTAGATACTGAACCTAATTTTTCCAGTAAAGTTTTCTTTCTGACATTTTTCTGTTGCTTATAACATTCCTCAATAATATTTTGTTAGTATTCACCTTCCATTTTTGCTAGGATAATTTACTTCCTTCTCCTCCCATCCCATTTTCATGTTGAATTCTGATACGCACAAGTTAAAATGACATTCTGTTTGGGTAGAGTAAGCAAACACCCCTCTGGTTGTTGGGAATTTAATCAAGCTGTGTTCAAAATAAGTTTCATCCTAGGATCATTCAGGTGGAAGGGATTTCAGGAGGTAATCAAGTCCAACCTCCTGCTCATAGGGTCATCATATGCCTTCTTAACTTCATTAGAGAATGTGCAATGTTGAAGCACAGATGGATGAGTCTTCAGCCACCATACTTTGAGATCATGCATTAGCCAGTTTGTACAGGATAAAATTAAGCTGTAAATTTTGCTGGCATGGTATGAATCAGTCGCTGTTGGCATCTTGGATATGGTCATGAATTTGTACAGACAACTCTCTCTGCAGTCAGCATGCTGACCTTGTGGGAGCAGCAATTAACATATTTGAAGGGCTTGTTCATTATGTTCCTCCTAACTGCCCTCTTAATTCTCTGTTTATCTTTGTAAACAAAGAACAGGACATGAAATTTTCCTAGGGACCTTTGCACCTTGCGTGTTTCTAACTGGAAAGTGAGGTGGAAGCTTCTAACACAGCCACATTGTTGTCAGGCATAGAAGGACAACTCCTATGCAAGCTAAACATCTTTTCATCCAAAGGGATTACTTCTATCTGTATAACATTCAGAGAGAAATGGGGAGAAGAAAAGCAATTTTATATGCAACATATGACACCTACCTCAGGCCAAAGGCCTTGCTAACATGATCCTGAGGATGGCATGGTGTAGTATTAAATGGAGACGTGTTTTAGTTACTTAAGGAACTTTGCTGGTATCTTGGTTAGCTTAGGGCATGTACACACTATGAATCTACAGCAGTGAGTGCTAAAAGTCTGACTAGCTGCAAGCATGACTGCAGCAAACTTCTTCCTTGTGCTACAGGTCACTTTTATTTATATTGCAGTGTAGCCTAAGATACAGATAACTCCAAGGCCTGTGTGTATGCTGCTAGGAGCAGAGAACTGATACACTGCTAATAGGCTGTGTGTCAAGAAGAGGATCTTACTAGAATTGTATTAAAAACTTGCTCAGGTTTGTTGGAGGGAACACAGGAATGCAAGAAGCTTTGGGACTATCAAACAGCTTATTCACAAACCACTTCTATATTTTTTTGCCAGAGTTGCTTTGCAATGCCACTTTCTCTATTCAGTCTCCTTTCAGCATGAAAAGTGGAAGCTGTAAGGCAGAAAGACACATTTAATATGGTTTTACACTCTTGAATTGGCTGGATCTCCACTGTGCAGTCAGCAGTATCCTCCTGAGATAGAGTAAGATGAAAAGCAAGAGAAGCTCTTGCTCTAATATCTAAATGAAGAGTTTTAAAGGATGGAGAAATACTCTCAGTGCCAGAATACCATCTCTGTCTTCTCTCATTCAGTGTTTTCCATTTTAAAATACTAAGGCTCTGTGCAACCCAATTTCACTTTGAAATTGGCCCAGAGGGTGCAGTGAGTTTGGGCCAGATATCTCGAAAGGTTCCTTCCAAATTAAATTGTCCTGCTATTCTAAAAACAAACCAACAAACAAACTCCACCTAGTCTTAATACTATCTACTAGTGGAAAGCAGATTCTATTTTTTTTTTTTTTTTGCTTTATGTTATTGCAAAAATTAACGCAAAAAATAACACAAATTATTTTGGATACCTAAAATTTTTCCAAGGACCAAGGGGCAGAAGATGTGCATCTAGAAAGCAATTTATTTCCAGAACTTAGGGTCTCTTGAAGTTTGGCATTGTTGTGTTGTATTTTGTTCAGGATGAAATTCTAGTGAAAGCATATTGTTGTTTGAAATACATGATAGCTGTTGATTCTAGCTCCTCCTGCAAATCTCATACTGTGCAAAGGGTCAGGCAAGCAAACCAGCAACTTATATTGCAAGTCTGCTATGCCATCTTCTCCCTCACCATTTTTGTGAGCTGGTATGAGTGAGGAAAATGTAAATCTGTAGCTGCATCTTTGAGTGTGTGGGGCCTGAATTACGACCAGGCTTTTGCATACATTTCTCTAGAATGTACTATTAGTTGTTCTGACAGATGGAGAGTAGCTGGGAGAGTGTTCCAATGGGTATAATTAGATTTCATGGGCCATGATGAAGACAAAGGAAATAGGGGGAAAATATTGGGGGAAGGTTATTATTTATTCAGTACATTATAGCATCCTAGAGAACTTAAAGCTTACATTGGTACTTGAAGAAACAACAAAGCAGGGAGGTAGGGATTGAAGCAGAATAACAGCGAATCACTGAGATAATATGCAAGTTAAAAAGGTGCGTGCAAAGTACATGTGATAAAATAACTGTCTTGATTGAATCACTCTTTTATTGGCTACTAGGAAGAAGTGGGACTTAATGGGTGTTCAAAATCATGCTGATAAGTATTGGAATCCAATCCTCCAAACACCTCCAGGGTATCAGCTGGCTAACACTTTCCAGATTACCTCAGCCTGACTCTACACTGGCATCTTATCTGAAATGAGTAATGCTGATTTGGAATTAAAAAAAAAAACAACAAAGGAATTGTGTTAAAAATTAAGATGATTTTCAGCCAGATTGCACTTTGAAGCATCTGAAGAGGAAAGTGTTCATCAAGCTTTTCAATTATTCCCTTTACTACTAACTTAGCCATTGTGTATGTACAATCTTATGTATCTTAAGTGTATGTACATCTTCTAGTATTCCTAGAAAGTGTGGTTTGTCTTCCTTGCTTTTATTTCCTGCAGGAGTTAAGGATGAAAATGTTCCTGTCATCAATATTTTCCACAGACAGATTTTTTCTTTTGTTTAGATCGTGGTTTCAGAACCTCTGCATTACATTCTTTTGCATCTAATACTTGCAGGAAGGAATCATGTGTCTTGAAGGATGTAACTTCAAAAAGCATATTGGATCATGAAAAGCAAGGTATTTCCAGCCATGGGCTGCACTGTATAACCAGCACAGTGTACTTTTGGTATTGTATTTTTGCTTTGAGATTGGTTTTATTTGTAGGTGTCTAACTAGAAAATACTTTCAAAAGTATACATCTGCAGTAAGTAGCAGAAGAAAAGAGAGGAATAGGGAGAAGAAGAATGGGTGTCTCTAATCCCATAAATTACTTGCCTACAATTCTCCATTGCTAGAGGGCAAATGTGAGAATGCCACTGTGCAAGAACAGTGGTACTTAATATCCACTTTGTATAAATGTGACTGACTGTGTGAGACAAAGACAAATACAACCGAAGCCTCTTCCTGTGCAGGGCTTTTTCTTCCTACTCTACCAAAGAAAATCCAACCTGGGGGGTGAATAGAGAACTGCTTTGGGTTTCTAATTCCTTTCTTTTCCTGTAACCACTGCTTTTTTTTTCTCAAAATATCTCTGAACTCTTCTGCTTGTGATCCTCATGCTGATGGATGGTGACAGAACTGTGTAAAATATTGCCAAAAATTTTTAATACATGGTACATCATCTATCATTAGGGTTTATATGTTCCAAAGTCATTGCCCTTCTTTATTTAAACATAACGTGAAATCATAGCTTTTTGAGAGTGATGAAATACTACCCACACCTTTTTCAATATCAAGGATGTAGTATGACTCACTGTTTCGTTTATTACAGCCAGTGACAGCTGTGTTCATGCAGCCTTAAAGCAGGCAGAGTAATGTTACACAGTCCTGGAACAAAGCGCATTGTTGGAAGCATCTCAGAAAGCCTCTGTAGAGTGACTGGGCAGCCGTCTTGGAGGGCTTGAGGAGTGGGAAAAAAGCATCAGTTAAAGGAGAGGGCTTGTTCAGCTTTGTTACTGCAGCTGGTAGATTTGGTTGAGTAACCAGAAACTGGATTCTGAGAAGGAATTACAAAAATGAAGTTGTCAGGTGATGCTCTGTTTAAACTCATTTTGTCTTGAAATCGTTCTGTTGCACAACACTTTTCCAGAACCTCCTGCCTTTCCTTTCAGTCATGCTACTGGACAAGAGTGGTACTGTGGAGGTAGTTACATTGCAGACATCTGGGAGGTAAGGGAAAGCAGGGACTACTTTCTGTTCCTTTGCATTTATGGGAGTCAGTGTTGCTCATAAACAGGTAGTGCTTGGGCATGACAGTTGTTCAGGCTCACTCCTGCAGCAAATAAGATGCTTAAAAACATTAACTTCAGCCTCACAAAACTTCAGTCATCATGTCTGAGGCCTGATGATGACTGAGGAGGAAGAGACCAACTGTATGTTCTATAGATGGGACCCTGAGACACCTGCAAATATATCCAAAATGCATAACGGGGGAAGTGTGAGGGCACAAGTGTATATGTAACCTCGTCAGGCAAAAAGGGGATGTTTTCACTGCTTTCTATTAAGGAAATTAGGAGATTCTATGGGATGTTAAGAGGGACAGACAAGACCAAGGCTTCTCAATCTCTGACTTTGCCTAGTTCTCTTGCTCCTACATGAGATATCCTCACTGACTTGGTAGTGTATATGTGGTGTTCGTACAGCCATCACTAGCCAAAATCTCTAGACCACTAGAGAAATTACACATTGACTTGGACTGTCCACTGAGGTGGCTGTAGACACAGAAGGTCTCACCTCGCTGCTTAAGGAAATACAAGTTTCAGGTAACATCCCAAGCAGGGCACTGGTGGCTCAAGATAGGTGAGAAATCTTTTGATAATGGCTAAAATCCCTTGCAATGTGTATGTGTTATTTATAACCAAGACTTTCTAAACCCCACAAATTGACATATTTGGCTGCCTTGAGGATGATTCTGCTGAAAACACAGATTGTGTGATACAAAGAGTTGCCTCATGGAATTTATGAATATCAAATGTAGGAAAATCTGCTTTGCTCAGAATTTGTAATAATTCAACATATGTTATTTTATCACAGACTTTCATTTGAAAAGAGGAAATTGCTCTTAAACTGTTAGCATGGAGGGCTCATATATGTGGATGTCTGAGAATTTCTCTTACACAAGTTTTTTGGCTACCTCTAAGCTTGTCTCTTTGGGTTGCCTGTTTCTATTACAGAGAATTCAGACAGGATAACTATTATTGCTGAACTGTATTATGCCTTTTTGTGGAGTTTTACTTGGTGTGTACCAAATGACTGAAGTTAAGCTTGTTTCATTCTATTCCCTTTTCAAGGGAATGCTCTTCACCTACGGTTTTAAGACCACGTGGCCAATCAACATTAAAAAATGTTACAGGTGAAGTTTCCTGACTATTTTAACATAAATAACTCTGTCTAAGATTTTATTTTCCCATCTAGGAAATTGTGACATTTGTTTGCATCATTTTTGCTGGCTGAATCCATAACTGCTAGTTATGTACTTCATAGTTCTGCTGGCTGAGGTCTCCATCTAATTGCTTATTAGTCTGTTTAAAGTCAAGTTATCACAGACCTGCTAATTACATTGTTTATTCTAACAAGACTAACTGGTTGTAGACGATATATGTGCAGAAGGCTGTGGTACCAATGTTTCAAAGTAAGCATGTTCACAGTTGAATTCTATTGGCGGTATGTGGTACACAGTGTGCACAGCATTGTCTGTATAGACTGGCAGACTCTCACAAAAGCTGCATACAGACCAGGCCTGGATTCACTGCCTTCTGTTCTTTTCAGCAGTTTCTGCAGAACTTTTACATAAATCTTTCCTCCTCTTTCCTCACCCCCAAATAATTCTGAATTTTTCCACTCCACAAATATTCCTTTCCACCTCCACTTCCCTCCCCTCCCCAACTCCCAGTGCTATGGATCGAGCTGAAATTCTTTGCTATTTTTATTTGATAACTTGAGTCTGCATACATAGCACCTTATTTGACAAAACATCGCACTTGTGCACAAGCATCCAGAGTGATACCAGCAGAGATCTGAAAATAGTGTGTGCTTGCCAACATTTCTATTAATTGTTAAAATTTCTTCCTGTTACTCTCTCTCACCACCCATGGTATTTATTAAGAAAAAATTTTCTGAAATCAGAAACTCAGAAGTAATCCCTTAGTAATTTTATTGCTGGCTTCTTGTGCCAGTTTTAAATGGAGGACAAAGAAAAAATAGAGCAGAGCACTCTATTGCAGGTCAAGGTAGCAGTGTCTCTAACTATAGACCTGAGTCACTTTATTTTCCTCTGCCTAGTTAGATGTAGAAAGCTCTTAGTTCTGGCTTGTGCAGTTCGATGGTTCCTTTTTATTGTGTACCTTTGCAATTCAGGAAGTCTTGTATTCTCTCCTCCTTGCATCTTTAAATTTTGTTCTGCCAAATTAAACCAGCAGTCCAGGAAGAGGCTGCATGGATGCCATCGCTGTTCTGTCCCTTGCTTAGGGGAGAGGAGTAAGAGAGAGAAATTTTGAGACGTTGTTCCAAATTGCAAGGTCAACCCTGGCTCCCGGAAGAGTCAAAGCTGCTTCTAGGCTGTATTAAATCATGCTGGAGAAACATAGTCCCAACTGGTCTCGGTGCTGCCACAGATGTTAGGAATTCCTCTGCACCCTTAAGCCTGTTCCAGGACCCAGTGGGAAGAGCAGAGGGAGCCTCTGACACGGCTTCCCTGTACTTCTAGAGTTTTGCCCTCCAGCTCTTTCTACAATGCTTGCAGACCTCTTCCAAAACTGTATCCTACATCAGCTCCATGCTTTGAATCCAGGATGAAAACTGGAAAATACTTCACAGTTTAATTGAAGGATAAGAAATTGAGAACAAGGGTGCAAATGGCCCTGTTTTATTTAGGGGCTTGTTTACAGAATCTGAGCCATTTGCAGACTCCAGACTAGACAAATTCCAGACTAGTCTGTAACCAGTTGACCAATTTATGAGGAAAAAAATGAAAATAAAACAAAAAGCCTAATATTTTTGTAAAATATCCAGACAAGAAAGCCACAGTATCCAAAGTCTTGCACTAGGCATCCCAGCAACCCGTTTCCTGATTCACAGTGACAAAACTCAGCCCTAATAAAGTACTGCCATGCAATTAGAGTCATCTCATGAAGATTAAACTGTTCTGCCCTCTGAGAAACACTGCATTTTTCTCATTAAGAATTCTTGCCACTTTACAATTAATAAAAGGCGAAAGCTTCACCTCTGTTGCAGATGGGAGATAAATTGAGAAGAACATACACAGTCATCTTGCCAGACAAAGGCTTGCCTAAATCCAGAACAATGTTGGTAGCACTGAGCTGCCAGCACCTGCCCTGGATGCAAGGAATTATGTGACTGTGGCTTCCATCAGAGAATTTAAAATGTTTTGGCTGGACTGAAATGATGACAACTATATTCAAAAGAGGTCAGTTTTCCCTATCAAAAGTTTTAATTCAGATGTGTTTTGTGATCGTTTTATCTAGAGTATTCCCTGTCTCCTTTTCGCAACATTTTTACTTCCTTTGTGAAGAAAGGCATTTAAAAAAACATGCAATATGCTAACTAAAATGTTCTGATGGTGTGAAGTGGTGAGCATGGACTTTGATATTGGGTTCCTCCACTGAACAAACTGCTAATACTCATCCATTTCTTCCTTTGGCTTTGTAACCCAGAGCGTGTTTGCACTTATCCTATTGTTCAAATACTCTTAAAAATTTGGTGAGGAATACATGCGTAAGATAGCATATAGTACACTACTAAGGCTCTTATTAATGGTGATCATTTGATTCTTTGAACCTGCACATAGAACAATGGTCAGTCAAGTATTTAAATATTTGTCCACCTTCATTTACTAGGAAAAAGGATTAAGAACATATAGATGGATAAAATTGGCTAATTTTGATATTATTTCACTAATATATATATAATTTCCTCCTTGTTCCATCTGATCCAGTGAGATGGAGCTTTTTTTGCTTGTTGCTGAAATATGAATTAGACCATAAAGACAATTTCTTGGAAGTTTTCAAAATGCAAACGGTATTGCAAACAGGGCAATGCTGTCCTTAAACATCCTGGTAGATATGCAACCTCTTTCTGGAAATGGGATGTGAAATGTTGCATGAAAACTTGTGTGTATATGAGTGGGAGAGGAATTATCATTCATCTTACATGAGGAAATTGGAGGTGTTTTAATGAGCTTTTGTTACAATGATTGCAACAATAAGAATTAAAAAAGTCCCCACAAAATTGGTGATTCGCTGTGGTTCTTAATCCTGATCTATTTATTTTCATAATTTTGAAGAATTTTACTGAAAGAGGCTCCAGAAGACATTAATTAAGATAGTGAATGACATGATGCATACTTGACACACAAAATGCTTATGACTACTACCATTCATTCACTGTCTGCCAATTCAGATCACATCCTGTCTTTAGATAATTTCATTTCCTGCTGGTACTCCATATATACAAACAATTAACACTTTGCAATGCCTTTTAGGTTTTTCAGTTACATCCTGAGTTAATTGCTAGTTTGTTTTGATGGCCACCATGCTGCTACCTTCATATGAAAAAAACATAGTTATTTTTAAGTCAGAAGTGAGACTCTTTGAGGAAACTTTTCCAATATTTTATTACTATATATATAGTTAGAACATGCTGCAGCCTTTGATTTTGAAGCTGTAGAAACACTTACTCTCAAGTACCAAAAGAGTGGAAGAGCCATAGCTGATAATCGAGCTGGCCCTTGCATGGGGTCTAGTGAGTATAAGACCAGTTTTCTGGAAACTTTCAAAGGCACATACTAACTTGGGTATTTCTCTGGGCTGAGCTAATCTGAAATCTCTTTCCTTCAATTCTGTTTCAGGTGTAAGAGAAGTGGTTCTTTCTCTTATATCTCATCTTCTCTGGCCTTTATGCATATTTAGATCCTTCCTGCTGGACACTGCTATTCCAGCAATCTTTGTGAGAAAGATCTTATTGTGTCTGTGGTGAAAGCATTAAGTCTTTTACTGTTGCTGTATTTCTCTGTGAAGATGAATGTCTGTAAAAATCTGCCCTTTAATTGCTCCTCTGCTCCTCTTAAATTACAGAAGCAACATAGATAATGAGTAAAGAATTTGGACAGTTTTGCTTCCAAATCGGCTCTCCGTAGAAGCAGAAATTTTTAGAAGTTCCTATTCACGGGTTTATCATTTCAGTGCATTCTTACAGCAGCTTTAAGGAGACTTTCCAGCTCATGTAAATGCTTGGGTGATAATGAATGGATATAGCACATCTGTGGCCTGGTACTCATGTTTAGTTTTGAATGTGTAGGAGACAGGAGAGGAACAGGCACAAGTCTGTGCCTTTTTGTAACCAGTGAAGTGAGAGTTTTAGAGAAGTCAGTGGAGGTGGATAAGAATGTAATACTGCAGTTTTTAATAGGTTGTTCTTTCCAACCTTTAGATGTAGAATAGAGGAGAGGACACTGTAAGATTGTTTTCATATTTACTAGGGGAGCAGTGAAAGGCAGCAATGCAGGCTGAGAAATTTCATCCCTATTTGTGTTGTATGAAATCAGAGATGGAAGGTTGGTTGGGCAGGCGTAAGCTGGGAAGGAGCTGACTGAAAACAAGAGGAATATGTTTTCCAGTTGTTACAAGACAAAACCATAAAGTGTGGTGTATCAAAATGATAGGGAATGTGACATGTTAAAATTGTCTTTCTTTTTATATTCTCATTAGGAACACATTGAGACTGTGCTTCTCTGGACAAGGGATACGGTTATTTGAGTTGCAGACTTAAATGCCCCTTATCTTGGGGTCTTTGTTCTAGCAGCAGGAGTTTCATTTCTTAATAGTCTATTACTCAAGGTATGCTTAATCTGAAGTAGAACAAAGGTGTAGTGGTACCCTATAATAAAACTTTGTTTTCAACTGAACTTTTTCGTGTCTAAAAACAGATTGTGGTATTTAAACACTGAATTTTCAGTTCAGCCTGCTTATAAAAACTAGGTAGCTGCTTGGTCATCTTGATAATATGTCTCATATCTCATTACACTTAGAACTTCAGCAAATTTTCACTCCAATGCAAAATGTCATTAATATTCCATATTTTCACAGAAAGCATAATGACTTCCAGTGTACAGATACACACTCAGAGCTCATTCCCTGTAATTTCTCCAGCACATATAATGTGTTTACATGCAAGAACAAATTGCAGTTTTGAAGAGTGGCACTTACTGTGAACAGTAAGAGATTGAAAGACAATTAAAGCAGTTACATGAAACACTACCTGTGACCCTAGGGAACAAGAGGACCAGGCTTGGGGAATGTATCAATTACATTAGGACAATTAGCTTAAAAAAATTCCTATTTAGAGTATTCTTATTGACTGCTATGGTTTATTCTAGATTGATGGAATGAGACTGAAATATTTTTTGTTTTTCTGTTATTGTACACCACTATATAAGTAACCTCTGCACTCTGACTTGTATTTTAGTGTGACAGCTTGAGTATCTGATGCATAATAGATGTTTATATCTGTAGATGTGTTTAAATATTAAAACCAATCTCCAGAGATATTTTTTTCCCTTTTTCTTTAGATTCTTGCCACCCCCTTGTTTTTTTGTGGGGTTGGGGGTTGTTTTGTTTGGTTTGGGGTTTTTTTAAATTATTTGAGCCAGTTTCTCTGACATGACCCAAATCTCCTCTGTCAACAAATACAAAAGCAATGCAGGAATTGTTGACAGCTCTGTGATTCTCTACTTGGCTGGAGACTGACCTTGCCACTACATAGGCCAACAAGACTTCTCTAAAACTGTTTGTCCAAAATACATATTAAAAACATTTGATAGGGAAGGGTCCAGTCTTCCCACCACATGCTTAGCATATTCCGAGTCCAAACATACAGTAACGGACTTACACAATCAAACCAGCAAATCTTGGGAGTGCCAGGATGCCAGGATATGTTGTTCAGTCACTGCTTTATGAATGTTTTACTTTTTTTTCTTTTAACATTTCTGGCTTTTATTTTTAAGCTTAAACTCTAAGGCACGTTTTAAATGACTAGCCACAACTGCTGTGTTTGGGTCATATCTTGGTATAGTCATAAAGAGAAATTACATTTCTTAATAATTTATTCAATAATATTAAAATATATCTTGCAAGTGCATTTTTCATTACATATATGTAATATACATTACATATATAAATTTCTGCTAGCTTTTTAAGTCACTTATTCATTGAGATCACAACTTGATGACAAACATTGCATGCTGTCCTTCCCTGTGTTGAGGCCCTTGGAAAGGGCAGTCCCATGGCTGAAGGTATAGTCTAGAAGACAGTCACAAACTCCACTTTCTAGAAAATTTCTTTCAGATTTTGGACAAGTCATCTGATGTCTTCTTACCTTTTTCTTACAAATAGATTAAAAAAAAAAATTAAAAAATATTATAGTGAGGGATTTAGTCATCTGTTTCTTTCATTTGTCTGAAGTGCAATTTTGATGCATGGCTATTTATAAAGAACAAGATTTCTGATCACTTGGGTGCCTAGCTGGAGGCTGTTGAGAGGAGTTGGTTTTGGAAAAGATGAATGCTGAAGCTCATTATAAAGTGGTGCAGATTAACTGTGTAAAATGGCTGATTTCTGATTTTTCTCCAAGATACATTGAGGTAGTTTTGTGGAGGCTATTAAAGAGTAATTGCAAAGTATCGTTATTTACATCCTTAGGCTGGCTTTGTACAGACTATTTGTATTATATCCACAGTCATGTCTGGCTTATATTACCTTTGATAAAAGGACACAGGTACTCAGGATGTAGAAATGGAAACCTTTATATTATGCTCAATACATATATTTTACAATTATTATGTTATATAAGGAAATTGCATAGCATATAAGACCGCATGCAGGGAAATGATTTCTCAGCTGTATGGTTGCAAAACAGCATTGCTTTAATGTGAAGTATAGAGGAAATAGGATACCATACAGTAGAAACTCTTTGTTCAGTGTTTTACTTACAGACTCCTAGCAATTCTGGCTTTGGGATCCTGTCCCCTAAATGCCCTATCTTAATTAGATTGTACTTCTGGTAATTAGTTTTTCTAATGCAATGTAGTCAGTCCTCACTGAAATTTTATTTTGATGCCTAGGAACACATCATGTCAAAACCTGATGAGTGCTATAAACTTTTGTATGGTTTATAGTTAAGCTCACTCCTCCATACCAATATAGTGAAGAAAGAAAGGACTAGAACAACCATCTTTTTGACATTCCCAGCAGGAAACCCAACTTGTTCTTCTTCCATTATAAGATTAATGCCTTGCATTACTACAAACCATAGATATTTATCCACAACCACTGAGCATGACAATTTTTTCCATTTCCATCTTTCATTTTTTCTGGTTGATCATCAACATCTTTGCTCAGGAGTGGGAGTATCAGCCATGTGCACTGATCACCAAATAGCAGTTGGAGTAGAAAAGGGCAACAATATTTTTAAGGTATTTTACATTCAAAATTTGTTTCTTTGACATGGCCAGATTAATTTTTCAAATTTGTTTATATTGCTGAACTGCTTAGAAAGGCAAAAGGGAATTAGAATTTGTGGATTTTGTTTCATGCTTCTTTCAGTGACGTTTTCCAAACTGATAATAGCTAATATGTCTATTTTCCTGTGACTAACATGTTGAAAACAATTAACTTTCTTTGATGAAACCTGGGGTTTGTTTTTTTTTTTTAATTTATTTGCACACTAGGGAACTTCCTGTACCCCATAAAAGGGTGGAAAAGTCTAATCACACAGAAGAGAACTCAAGTGCTAAGTCCATCCCTTGAATATGTTAAATTGCTTTGTTAAATTATTTCAGTTGCAGCTTATTTTATTATATTCCTTGAGTATTTATCTAACTTGAACTCACCACCCAAAGGTTAATAAGATATTTCTATACAGGATTTCTAATGACATTGAAATAAAAACCAAAAGGATTTCTACCTCATAGAAAACTATAGGATATTTTGTCAGTTGGTGAAAGTGGAAAATTTGGAATAACTGTGAGGTGAAAATTCTCCAAAGTCATGCAATTTTAAAATGTTTCAGCAGTTCTGATTAAAATTCTCAAAAACTGATTCCTTTTAAATTACACAGTATTTGGAAGTAACTTATTACAGTACATTTTCTCATGGCATGATTCTTTTAAAAAAAGTTTAGAAATGTAGGTGCTTCTGGATCTCCAGACAGACAGGGCATCCACCCCATGGGATGCCTCTCCTGGGTGTAGTGAATCAATAGAGTTAGATGGATGGCTGCACAGGGCATTACACTGGGTGTGAGAATTTGAGGGTATGCTGCACTTGGGGCTAAAGCCAGAGAGAGGTGCTCTGGTCCACAGCTGCTTTTCCCACTTCCCTGTGCTGATGAAGATTTTGGTGGCCACAGTAAACCAGATTAAAAATAGGTTTCCAGTACAGTTGTTGTCATAGTCTGGGTTGTCCCAGTGATCCAGGTTAGAGCATTATCTCCTGGCAGATTGCACAGGGGGTGGAGGACAGGAGCAGGCAGGTGCTGGAATGTCTTGTATCTTTTTTGCTATAGAAGGAAGAGTACTGTATAATCCTGCCCTGAGAGAATAACACTTCTAGGTAATCAACACATGGAAAAACCCAGACCCTCATTTTTCTCAAGTCTATATTGTGATATGAGGGACATTTCAGTATAAGGTTTTATCAAACTGATACTTGGTTAATGCTTTTGGATGAAGAGGATGATTTAAAATATTCTGGGTTGAAGAGGTACGAATTCCAGTAATTCCTTTTCTTCATGTAAAATCAGTTTTTTCTTATTGAAAAACTTGTGATCCCCCCAAAAAAAATCTACACTTGCCATCAAGAAGTTTTTCCAACAGAAAATTCCCCACTGATTCTAATTAAGTAGGCTAACTATAAAATATAATGGACACATTAAATAAACTTTTTGATTTTTGTGGAGACTTTGCCAGATCCAGAAAGTGTGCTCCATTTTAAGGGCAGAGATAGTGTTACAACTCATAATACCCCTAAAATGGGAATGAACTAAAATGAACTCATTACAACATTGTTTATGGCAGACAGAAAAGAACAAACCACAAGTATGTCAGTCAAAATGTTTTGTTTTGTTGAATTTTTGGTGTTATGATAAGGAAAGTGAGAACAAAGAAGAAAAGATTGGTCATGTTCTCACTTGTGAACACAATCTAACACTGAGCCTCAAAAACAAAAAACAAAGCAGCACATTTCCTGAAACAGAAATTAAGACCTCAGTATTTAAAAGAGCCCATTAAAAGGGAATATTAAAGCAATTTCTCATTTAATTTGTGTACTACTTTCCTGCAGCTGTGGCTCAGCTATATCAAGGCAGGGGTTTGTGGTGAATGTGATACAGAAAAGGAAGGATTAGCAGTTAGCCTGTGGTGTGGATATTTGACTAGTGGTGGGCTGGTGCTCTGCAGTCTGGCTGTGACCAACATGCTCAGCTCCCTCTTCCATGGAAAGCACACCAAAGGGTTGGAAGACAGAAAATGTGGTGATGTAGGTAGGTGGTTGGCCTGGATGATCTTGAAGGTCTCTTCCAACCTCGATGATACTGTGATTCTATGAAAATGGTTATCATCTAATCTGGAATTAAAATGCCACCAGGTTGAGCTCTCAGCTCTCAGAAGTGACTTGTCCAGTTTACCTGCAAATTTCTAACCTCAGCTTGTCTCCTATACAAAACCAGGGCAAACACTACCCTTGGCATCCTCTATGCTGGATGTGGATGTGCACTGAGGATTTTAAGGTAGTCTTCCTCATCTTCATAACATGCAACACAGTTACTCAAGGCTGAAAACACTATCTACGTGGGTATTTTAAGTGGGTTTTTTATCATTGGTGATGCTTTTCTGTGGATTTTTCATTCGTTAACTCTCTTGTTTAGGGACATTTTCTCTTATATTCCAAAGACAATGAATCCTGGGATGAGACATTTAGTCTGTGAAGCCAACGAGAGGATTAGTCTAACTTACTGTGTTCAAGTAGCCAATACAGCTACTGAGTACAGTTCTACAGTACAGTTCTATTGTTATACAACATGCAAGAAACCACTTGTTATACTTTTCACCCTCATTGTGTAGGAAAAACATGGATTTGGCACAGCTCCATTGCAGTATGGGTCCGGCTGATCCTTTTTGCCCTTTGTGCTATAAAGAAGGGATGACCATTTTGCATTGCAAGTATCTCCTCTCTTTCACCAAGATCAAATTTCATTTTAGAAGCTCTCTGCCTGAGCACAAAAATGGGGAGGTTTCCTTAGGCAACCTTTCAATCTCTTAAGCAACAAATAGGTTCCCAAATTTTGGACAGTGCTAAAAGAATCAAAATTGAGCTCCATACCAAAGACAAAATGCACAAAGGGATGTGGACTAATTTCACTTAAAGCTTTGACTGCAAATATTGATGGTTAACAGAACTAATATTAATTGTTAACAGAGCTAGTACAGTCTTTGGCATTTGCACTATTTTAGGCTTCAGGGGAAGAAAGAGCCTTTCTCTTATTTCCTAGCACTTTCAGATTTGCTTAAAAACTTGGAAAAAATTATGATTGGCTTAGCCTCTTAAACTAATAGAGGATCTGAGAGGAAGACTTTAATGTAAATCCATTCAGCCTTCTCTCTACCAATGTTATGATCTCTTTAATTACAGCCACAGTATGTTTTATAAATATTTGTTTACAGTTTCCTGCATGAAAACACAGGGAAAATATGGAAAGAAATTTATACAATTACAGTTTCATGATCTGCATTTTAATTGAGATTTTACCAAATAATTTTGTAGGAATTCAGGAATGCTCCAATATTGCTGATGTATGGTTAGGCAATTGGGGTTTGAATTATTCTAATTTGTTATATTAGCAACCGTAAGGGCATGAAGACAGGGACATTAAAATATTTTTAAATGTTAGGATTGGTTTTTTTTTCCCTCACTCATATTGCAGTATTCTAGAAAAACATGACTTCTTACATCTGGCTTCTTCTGATCAGTCAAAGTGCATCACACAGTGTTTTGAAGAAGAACTTTAATTAAAGTTGATAGTAAGGTCTTATACATACTGGCAAAATGCTTAGCAGTGCTTTTTTTACTCTTTGAGATACCCTCCCTATTTCTTCTCTGAAGACAAAAGCACAATTTCTTCATTTTGCATTTGCTTAGTCCTCCAGTTTCTGCTCTGTTTTCCCAACTAATGCTTACTTGACAGATATTGTCACTTACTGAATAGAGAGTTAAGAATAAGGTAGTAGAGGAAGTTGCCAGAACTGCTCCTAAGATATCTTTTTGCATAAGTTATGATAGTGTGACAGTTGCCATATTGGCTAAGTGAGCAGGAATTGAACCAAGATCTCTGATGACCTGTGATACTACTATTTCATCCTTATTTGGAACTGTAACAGATTCTTATTCATTATCACTTCTGTCCAGAGGACATACATACACTCAGTAATGCTAAAATTAGATTTCTTCCTATTAAATGATGTTGGAGAATAGATTTCCAGAGCCTTTTGCTGCATTTCCTAGGACAAAAAGCTGTTAATGGTCACAAAATCCGGTTACCAATCTCTCCCCCTTTGCTTATCCCTGATAACTTTGATGTCATTAGCAAATCTTAACCAAACTCACCAGAAAAATGGAACATCTTTTTATGACAACAAGCTGCGTGGGAAAGGGAGACCCAAGCTGTGTCACTCTGGGGGAGGTGGTGACTTTGCTCTGCATTAGCCACACCTATGCAGGTTCTCACCCTTCAGATGCAGCTCTGCTGTAAATCAGGTTTTAGCTGAGATATTGACGGAATAATTACCAGTCTGTGTTTTGCTGCTTTTATTATAACTCTTTTTTGTGCATGTTCATATTTCAGATCAGACACTGAGAAAAATACCAAATGAATGCAGCTTACTGTTTTCAAAGTGATCCTCTCTAGTAATTCTTGTTTCCCTACTGCTGTGTTCACGGGGCCAGGGTTGTCAACTGAAATGTATTTCTTTTGTTTGTGATTTTTCTTTGCCATCAGCTGCTAAGGCCCACTTAGCAACTGCTAAAACCACATTTTTTGTGATTTCTCAATTACTACAGGTGCTGGGATCTTTTTTCTTTTTTCTTTTTTTTTAACATAATAACAGTAAATCTGAATGTTCTTGGCAAGTGCACCAAGTGAAAATGCAGCTCTGACAAAGATAAAACCATTTGAATATATCCCTCTGGATATGGGTGTTTTCCAGATTTACAGAGGAATTGCTACTCTTTTGGTTTGAAAAGATCACAGCTGGCACAAGACCCACTGGGAATGGATTAAAAATTGTGTTTGAATTTCATCCTTGTAGAGATAAGGTTGCAATGTTGTTAACTTTTTGTGTGCCACTTCTCATTTTCTCAGAAACCTTTTACTTTTCAGTATCTCCCTTCCACTGTCCAGCCTTGTCTTTTCTCTTGTGAGCTCTCATCCATCTAAAATAGCAATCTTAGTCTATAGGACTATAGTCTATCAACAGGAAATTAAGAGTATTTTCACTTCTGGGCATTGAGATTTGCAATGTGTGAATATTCACTGAGCTCTGCTGTATCTCTCGTAAGTCATAGAAGACTATTTGAGTGCAGATTTGAGTGGCTAGCATATACCGTTTCCATTAAATATTAGACCTGGAAGAACCACCTGTGTCACATAAAGTACATGATGAGTAGAAAGCTTATGCTCATTTCCCTGCAGGTACTTTTCTAACTGTATGCATGTGTAAAAATAGGTTATGTACTTAAATTATGCATAGAAATCATCCATAAATAATCTTCTCACTTGGTTAAGAAAGATTCCTCATGTAATATACCATCTCTCTCTTTTGCATGTAGCTTTTATAATACATGTCTTGGATATTATCTTATACCTGATTTTACTGGGTATCTTTCAGGTTAAATATCTGTTTTGCTTTATTATCTTTCTCTGTGCTTTACCTCATTTGTAAGATAAGTTTCTTTCCCAGGTACAATGTATAGCTCTAGGTATATAGTAGCTGAGAGTCTCTAGCTTCCACTTCTTGTGATTACCTTTATTTCCTGTGTTCAGATAATGCATTCTGAGCTTTGTCATATGTTAAGCAGCCAGACTAATGAAAGATACACAATCACTAAATAAACTGGTACTAAAGAACAGGAAAATCAATGTTGTAACTAATTATCTGTACTCTCATTTAACCCTATCTGATGTTCTATTTGATTTTGATCCAAACTTCCAGCAAGCACGTATACACCCCAGGAAACAATTAGTAGTGAGCAATACTGCATTATTTTCCACAATGAAAGTATAATGTCATCGCTGCAAGATAATATTGCTTACTATTGGTATTCCATCTAGGCCGATAAAAAGAGTGTTCATTTGCATTAGACAAAATTCAATGTCATGAAGGGCCTAAAGTCTAGTGCCTTAGAGAGACATTTTGCAAAAGACAAGTTAGCCCATGATATATATCTTATCTCTTTATTTAGATCAACCTACTGACCAGTGGTGGAAAAAAGGTAATGGAGGAGAGGGAACATCATTATGGTATCTGAAAGATAATTCATATCAGATCAAATTTAAATACAAAAATTTGAACTGTTCTTCCTGTACTGAAATCAGCAGCAGTTTCCAGTGGGATCAGGAGCAAAGAAGCTGAGTTGCTTAATGCAAGCCATAATTCCTAGACAAAAAGAGAGCTCAGATTATGGCATTTTCCCATGACTAAGTATAGGGTAAAACTAAGCCTTTCCATCTTGTTTGTACTATTGTAGAGTTGTGAAATCTTCAGAGGATGAGAAGACAGATCCGAGTTTGAAGGCGCGTGATATTTTCTGAGTGAAGGATGTTAGTTTTATGAATCTAAATATAGAGGGTGGACAGACTGTATAACAGTCACAAACTCCTAAACTCAGTGTGAGAGGATTATAATTATCATGAGTGTAAGATTACTGTTTATGTAATATCGAAAGAGTCCTGACCTGCACCAGAAAAAAGGAAAGAAGCCAGCATTTTCAGAAAGTATTGTAATTCACTGATGGGACCTCCTAATGTAGGCAGAAGGATCTGTCCTGTCTTGTGAGAATGGATTTCCTACATAGAAGGTAAATATGTATAGAAAATAAGATGATAAGACTATGCAACTTTTTTTGAGGACTCAAGATTCAAAAGATTAGCTGTGAAAACTGAATGTAAACAAACACCATTCCATTCCAAAATTGTCTTTATACAGAAAGCCAGATTGTATTTCAGAGCCTTTTAGACATTTTCTACAACTTTTCCACTTGACATGCATTTGCTGACACCAGGAAGCATGGAACAAATTAATCTTATTTTTCTCCTCCTCTTCTTCAGAGCAAGAATCACAGAATCAC
>VZRW01008683.1:105883-125785 GCA_013398125.1 Aegotheles bennettii | reverse complement strand
TTCTTGGCCACCTGCGCACACTGCTGGCTCATATTCAGCCGGCTGTCAAGCAACACCCCTAGGTCCTTTCCCACCAGTCAGCTTTCCAGCCACTCCTCCCCAGGCCTGTAGTGTTTCATTGGGGGTGTTGTGACCCAAGTGAAGGACTGAGCCTTGTTGAATGTCACATAATTGGCCTGGGCGCATTGCTGCAGCCTGTCCAGGTTCCTCTGTAGCCCCTTCTCACCCCCAGGCAGATCAACACTCCCACCTAGCTTGGGGTCATCTGCAAACACCAATGGTGCATTTAATGCCTTCATCCAGATCACCAATAAGGATGTTGAACTGAACCAGCCCCAGTACAGAGCCCTGGGGGACACCACTAGTGACTGGTCACCAACCAGGTGTGACCCCATTTGCTACCACTCTTTGTGCTCCTCCACCATCCAGCCAGTTTTGGACCCATACTGGTCCTACTGGAGAAGGCAGGGGCAGGTGACCTGTCTCTGTGCCCAGTGTTCTTCTCCCAGAATAGAAGAGGCTGAGGGCACACCAACAGCACAGAGAGGGATGATAAGAGACAACCCCAGCCACCCCAACACAGCAACCCCAGGAGGGCGCTGAGGAGCCATTTTATACTGGGCAGATGGGCAGGAGCGCTGGGATTGGCCCATTGGGGTCACCTGACCCACCCTCCCCTGCTTATAAGCACAGCTGCTGGCCCTGGTCATCACTGCAGGAGCAGGTTGCAGTGGGTGGAGGTCTAGGGTGAGCTCAGGTTAGTACAGAAGATGTTTATTCTGGCACTCTCAAACAAGTGTTTCCCATGGGCTGGTCATTGTTTAGTATTTTCTACCTATTATGTATATTTGTGGTTTAGCTTTTTTTTTTTTTATCTTTCTAATTGTTCTTTTAGAAACTGTAACCACTGTGAAAAACAAAAAGTAGCTCAAACTCTGTATTAATGTCTCATATCTACCCAAAAATAGAAATCAGCATCTAATCTGGAAGCTCATCTGGGCAGGCCAGTTCACTGAGAAGATCTGAGAAATCCCAGTGAATGCTCCTTTCCAAGCCTATGTCAGTGTTCTCCTGGGTACGTTGGCTCCTTGTGGCTTGGGTGGCTCTATGCTTCACTGAGTAAAAAGCTGTCTGAATGGCCTGGCCCAAAGAGTGGTGGTGAATGGGGTTCAATCCAGTTGGTGGCCAGTCATAAGTGGTGTTCCCCAGGGCTTAGCACTGAGGCCCGTTCTCTTTAATATCTTTATCAATGGTCTGGACAAGGGGATTGGGTGCACCCCCAGTAAGTGCAGATGACACCAAGTTGGGTGGGAGTGTTGGGCTGCCTGAGGGTAGGAAGGCTCTGCAGAGGGACCCAGACAGGCTGGATTGATGGGCTGATGCCAATTGCATGAGGTTCAACAAGGCTTAATGCTGGGTCCTGAACTTGGGTCACAACAACTCCGTGCAGCACTCCAGGCTTGGGAAAGAGTGGCTGGAAAGCTGCCTGGTGGGAAAGGACCTGGGGGTGTTGGTGGACAGCTGGCTGAATATGAGCCAGCAGTGCGCCCAGGTGGCCAAGAAAGCCAACAGCATCCTGGCTTGTCTCAGGAATAGTGTGGCCAGCAGGACCAGGGCAGTGATTGTCCCCCTGCACTGGTGAGGCTGCACCTGGAATCCTGTGTTCAGTTCAGGGCCCCTGACTACAAGAGGGACATTGAGGGGCTGGAGTGGGTCCAGAGAAGGGCAACGAAGCTGGTGAAGGGCCTGGAGCTGGGGCTGTTTACTCTGCAGAAAAGGAGGCTGAGGGGAGACCTTATCGCTCTCTGCAACTCCCTGAAAGGAGGTTGCAGTATGATGGGGTTCGGTCTCTTCTCCCAAGTGACAAATAATAGAACATTTGGAAATGGCCTCAAGTTCCACCAGGGGAGGTTTAAATTGGATATTGGGAAAAATTCCTTCCCTGAAAGGGTTGTCAGGCCCTTGCACAGGCTGCCCAGGGCAGTGGTGGAGTCACCATCCCTGGAGGGATTTAAAAGATGTATAAGTGTGGTGCTGAGGGCCATGGTTTAGTGGTGGACTTGACAGTGTTAATGGCTGGAGTTGCTTTTAAAGGTCCTTTTCAACCTGAATGATTCTGATTCTGCTGCTTTTACTGAGGATGAGTGGAAGCTTATTCAGGAGTTACTGTGGTGAACTCATCACTTCATCGCTATTGATAAGAGCTTTTCAGCACTACCATAAGGACTATCATGTCCAGGTGACAAGATGCTGGCCTACCTCCTGGTAGTGGCTGGATTGGTGTGGGACACTACAGAGTTTGGGTCTGAAACTGTTGAGTGACACAGAGGAAATGATGTTTGGCCAGAAGGTATTTTTTCTATTTTTGTGGACCTGTACATGCATAGGCTCTGACAGGTCTGTGCCAACATCTCCAGATGTAGTACCCTCCATCAAGCACAATGAAAGTGAGTGGAATTGTGTGAAGGATTAATGGTTTGAGCTTGTGTTGAATGCAAAGAAAATGGTAGTTTCTCTTAGAAATTGATAACACTGCTATCTCTTTGACAACAGGATTTTATTTGCACATTGGTATTAAGTCTGTTTTCAAGATATGAGGGGATGCTTTATATTTCTTGCTAAGAAGAGTTTGTGTCAAGAAGGACATAAACCACAGCTGAGTATCTTTGGCATCTCTTTCCTCAATTTTTTTGTGTGTGGATGGTGTGATTTTGAGACAGCGGTGGTAACTGGGGATATGTGCTTCAGACTTCGCTGGGATCATGAAGAGCTTTGTGAGCTGTCCACCTAATCCTCATTTTGCTGTCCTTTCAGGGCTCAGGTAGAGATAGAATGGTTCAGAGAGCCGGTGGCTGCCAGGTGTACAGCTCAAAATTGATGTCATAAAATGGGGAGACATTTCAAGTCTTCAATTTTTCTGAAGCCTACATTTGAGAAGGAGACCTGTCTGAATGCTTGCAGCCAGAAATGGGTGACACGTAGCTCGTGTTTTTATCATTGAAAAGCACCTGCAAGGTGAAAAGACCTGCAAAGATGGTCTCCTTCCTCTAAAGATCCTGCAGGAGGGGAAACCAGCAATGCCTACTCACTTTTAAAAGCCTTGCGCAGATTTGTGGTGCACTTGTGCCAGCAGAGAACATGTTAAACCCTATCTGTATGAAATAGTTGTACTACTACGCTTATATTTGCAGTTTAAATGGTTATATCCCCTTTGTGCCCATATAGTTGTAACAGCAGAAAGATGCTTTATCTTTCTGGTAAGGAAGGTACATTGATATACTGTATGGAGTTAAGTCATTATTTCAGACTTCTGTTTTCTAATGAAATGCTGGGGGGGAGATGGGAACTAAAAATATGTTGTTATGGAATTTATATATGAGAAAAAGGTGACACTTACTAAGTCCCATTAGGACAACAACAGAAACAAGCAGAGTTTTTATTAATTGATTTTAAATATACACAGATCAGAAAGTATCTTGAATATCTCTTTTCCAGGAAAGTCAGTGATGAAATAGTACATTAAGTGTAGCAATCGCCTTCAATACTCTTTCATTACTTGTTTGTTGTCTAATTAAACAGTACTGTACTGAAACTTAGCCTAGTTGCTTCATCAGTAGTTCTACTAGTCCTTGCTATAGCTCTTTCAGCTATTTCAAATATTGCTGTGATAAAATCTTTTTTCTAAAATCAGTACCCTAAAAATAGGGAAAAATTAAATTGCTCTTATATCTCTTAACAGAAGTATCTGTCATTGCAGTTCAGCATCTTCATGGGAACATCTCATTTTGTACTGTAGAACAACAGACAATACAGTAAGGATCTTCCTTAATTCTTAAAAGTAGCAGACCCTCAGCAGGTTGATCAGTGTAACTAGGAAGATTATTTTGCTATTTTTAGTCAAGTTTTGGACTAAGTTTTGTGTATTACTGAATGTCTTCATTGTGAGACATATAATCCAAGCCTCCTTGCTGCTTCAGAAATTCTGGGCCCTTTTTTATTAGGGAAAGGGTAAAAGTTCAGTTTATTGCAGGCTGGTGTGCATTTTGTAGAAGAAATATGTTGGTGTGTCCAGACTGATGAAGTGGCTGATTTCAGAGGAGACTTTTGGCCAGTGCTTGAAATGTTGCTGCTATTCTCTTTACTGAAGCTGTTAAACATGCCTGAACTTCCCAGTTGGCTGAGTGCAGATAGTTCACTTTCTCCTTCTAATTCCTTGGGTTGCAGGGTGCTGTTTCCCTTGGAAATCAGTCTCTGATTGTCAAAACTGCATGATCTGTCCTTGCAGTGGGAAAGATCCCAGGTGGCTCCTTGACAAGGGGCTTGCACCAGGCGGTGAATTCCCAGGTGGGTACGCCATGGTGAGTTGTCTTGTACGTTGCTGCTGCTGGTCGTCTCCAGCCTGACCTTTCTGACAGGAAAAGATTCTGTAAATGACTTCGATCTTCCAACTTTTTTATTAATTAAAACAGCATTGACCATTGATTCTGGGAGAACAGATTCATGTTGACCTACAAAAGAAATGAATATACGCACATTACTACGGTGGCAAAAATTAAGGATGTAGCTTCTGTGGCATAAACTGAACAGCTCTGGTAGATGAGTTTATCTGTACTCTTTCTGTCTGTGACAGGTTCTTTTGATGCCAGGTTATGGAGTAGGAATATTTCATGCTCAGTTTTGCATTCTGAGGACAAATGGCACCCTAGAGTTAGTGAAATTGGAGATTTATCAAGTCAATATTGATCTAACTGGTACACTAAGACTCATTAACAACACAGATTGAGAATTGACTTTCAGTAATTATTTGCTTGTGAGCAAAAAATTCTTAAGGTGAGCAGGGACTTGGTCTATGTGTTGGTGGGTGCTGTGACTTGAAAGACAAAAATGTTCTGCTTGATACAGTTTGAAGTTTGTATTCAAACAGCTTAAAAATACTACGACTGCTTCTAGATGAAACCAGTTGTGAATATCTTTCTTCTTTTCTTTGATGAGAGATCATTAACATATAGGCTTGTATTTTTAATATTTTACTGCAATTTTACTATTGCAGTCAATATAAATGGTGTAAAGTAAATAGCTTATCCACACCAGTGTTGCCTGAATGATAGCTTCGAGAAAAAAATTGCTTGCTCCATGAATGGTATAGAGTAGCTGAAACAGGAAGACAATCTGGTCAGTATGAAATTTACTGCTAGAAATGTGTAAGATATTAGAAATAGTAATACTAATGCTACTTAAATTACACATAGCAACCATCAAATTACTGAACATGACTGGCTTTCTGTGCCTTGCAAATGAATAGAGACAGAACCATGACACTGAAGATAAACAGTGCTGTTGACGTTGCAAGTATTAATGAAGTACACTCAGTGTAAATATAGCTTAAAGTCGGAGTTGTGCAGAATGCTGACGTTATTCACAGGGTTGAGTTATAGGAACTGTCTGTTGCAGTGCGAGTTAAGCATATTAAAGTGAAAGAAGTAGATGTACAAGAGTGCTGTTTATATTCTGAAACAACGTTATTTTAAAAGATGCCATTTTAAAAACCAGCCATTTTAAAAGAATTGTAACCTGAATTTGGAATTAACCCATTTTGAATAGAAGGTTGCCTTTAAAAAGAACCCTACAGCATAACCCCTGCTTTATAACTGTTTTTCATACTATCTTTACAAGGAACTATTTGAAGATGTCAGACCCAGCTGATACAGAGGCAGTAAATGAACCTGTACAACATGTCTTTGGCTTTCACTACTGCCTTTGGCTCCCACTGCTGAAGCAGGAACACCAGCATAGATTTTTTTTTCTGCTCCCTGGGCTGGCCACATAGGGTTGACCTGATACAAGCTCCTGTGCAGCATGGCTCAGGGAGTGAGAAATGTGTCTGCTCACATCTTCTGCTTTCCTGCAGTGTCACCAGGAGAAAGGAGACTAAAGCACGTATAGAGCTTGGAGATATAGATGTGTCTCTCTATACAGAGAAGCATGCTAACAGAATTTCCTAGGGTGAAACCGTTCAAAGAGATAAGAACACACAGTTCTCTATCGTGGAACAGTGAGAATCAAAGTTATACCTGGACTTTATCCAGGAAATAAAGCTGAGCTTGGGTAGGTGCAAAAGTCCACTTGCAAAATAGATTCCTCTGTGTTCTGCAGAATAGCATAGCAAGCACCAAGCTATGAACATTAGGGCTGGTTCTGCATGTGTGGGAGAAAAAGCAAGAGGGAAGGAACTGAGAGACTGAGGTGATGAAGCTTTGCACGTTCTTGTGAATGTAACTGCACTCCTGGCAGAGCTGGCATTGATAGATAACATCAGGTTTTATCTTTAGCCTTATGGACTGGTCATCAGAAGAATTACCATCTGGCTTGAGTTGATCAGAGTTCAGAGTAATGCATCTAGTCCAGTTTATTAGTCTGGACTGGTTCTGAGTCCAGGTTTGATTTGATTCCTTGGCTACAGGTACAGCATACAAAATTGAGCAATGACCTCTGACAGAAACATAAGAGCCCTGAATTACTGTGTGTTGAATTAACACACACGTTCAGCACTCTACGCTTGTAAACAAAGCTTTAATTAGATCTTTTGTCTATTTTTTCCTTAATTTGTGCATAATATCCCTGTTGCAGGCTTGTTTACCATTTGGCCTTTTTCATGTGCTGTCATCACGGATACTTTTAAGGTTCTGGAGTGGCAAAAGTTAATCCTATTTCAAGTTAGCTTGGGAAATTCTTGGAAGAGATTCCTGCAGTCAGAGCCCCAGTGTTTATTCTGTTGTGATTGCATGCACTGAATGCTCCATTTAATTCCTAAAGTAAATCCTGTTTTTCAGCTACTTAGCCAATAAATAATGAATACCCTGCTGTATTATCCCCTAGCTGGTGACTTTGAAATCTTATCATGCTCTTTGTTCTCAAATAATCGGGAACAGGCAGAAGCATGAACGTGGCTGTGTGTATTGGGGGAGGAACAGAAGAAAGCTGTTTTCAGGTGACTTCTCTGTTACTAACCCACCAGTCAAACCTAGAGATGTTGGAGAATCTTAAGTTCTGTTTAAAGGTCCACAATTTCATGACTCCAGCAAACAGGTGGTGGCATACAAAGCTACAAGTCATCAAGGAAACTTGGAGTTACCATTCCAGCTGTGGTGCAATAAACCTGAAATGCTCAAAATCCCAGTGGTATCATGGAAGGACATCTGGTCTGTCTGGCAGAAACAATTTAGGGGTTTACTAGTTAGAATAAAGACCTCTGGCAGGGATTTTTAAGACCATGAGGGACTGAAGGTGCCCTCCTTCCATGATATTTGAATCTCATGAGGTGTTTGTGTCTGGCCTCTGAGGTTTATGTGTATCTGTGGGGTTGTAGTGCTGCTGTGGCTGTTGTCCCCTGCCCAGCCATAATCTTACCCTCTAGATAGGGAAACAGTTTGCTGCTAGTAGAGAATACTGATACATGCATGGACTGCCTTTTGGTATTCGTTGGAACTCCTTGATAGTTTAAGCTTGTAATGTAAGGAGTGTAGGGCTATCCTGATGTGGCAGTGTTCATTTCTGCTTGACATGCTCTTGGAAACAGGTTGAAAGTGCTGAGCTATGTACTAGGTTTCCTGGCTTCCAAACCATAGGAATGTGTAAGATGAACGTCCATGACATTGAGAACTTGGCATAAAAAAACCCAAAACAACTGAACTTCAGCTGCTTCTAACAGTAACATCAGTCCTTTCCACACAGGTTACTTAACCTACTGCACTGATCTTTTATCTTTATGTGGTTTTGTGAATGTTTTGGGTTCGGTGTATGTGTAGGAAAATACGTGTATGCGAACTTCCAGCCCTACTAAATTTTAAACTTCCCAGAAACTGTGCAGTCCTACTTTCTTATGTCTTTTCTTTAATCTTTAATGGTGTCCTTGCAAAAAATCTGCTCTGATTACATTCCTTATTTGTGAAGCTTCATTTGGATTTGATCTGAATACAGACTTCTGCCTCCTTTCTTTAACTGACTTGGAGTTTTTGCTATAGCTGATTAGATGGGCTGTTTTGTCTTTAAATTATTTGCCTTTTCATACCTGATAAAATAAGCTTGTGTGTATATATATTCCTCAGATATTTAAATTCTTTCAACCTAAGAATTTCTAGACATGTGGATGAAATAATATTGAAGAAGTGAATCTGTTGTGTAGTTCACAATTATGTGGTTTTTCACTTGTTTTGATACAGTCTGACACAGCCAAAATCCAGAACTGCTGAAAAATGTAGAGGAAAGTTTAAGGCGTGAAATAACCTAAGTTTTGCATTTGTTGAGCTAAATACTAATACGAGAGGTGAATGAAGCATGTTTTTCATATTGCAATTAAATTCAGAAGACAACTTCATTAATTGACTTATTATTTTCAATATCACTTTAACTCAGAAAGTAAATGAAAATATATCAGTGTGATATTGTACGCAGTAGTCTAACTAAAACTTATAAAGTATTTGGAAGCTTCTTACATAAAATCTGTCTGACATAGCAGGTAGATGAATGATACATATTGTTACTTATTTTTCTATTTATGTACTTCCCAAGCAATATGCAGTGAAAACACTTTCAAAACAGGATCTCTGGTTCAAAGCTTGTATCTTAGTTACCCAGTATTACTCTTAATAAAAGTTATTTTTTAACAAAACCCCAACTTGTGCGAGTTGCTTGATATCTGCTATTGCTTCCTGTAGTCTTGTAAAACGCATTTCATTACACAGATAAAGAAGAAGGCGAAAAGAGGCAGAAGCCCCAGAACTGCTTGTTCTGATGGAAGCATTCAAGATAGCAGAAATGTTACAGAATACATTGCACAAATACACTGATGATAGGCATGAAGCGTGTGGCTCCTGTAAGAGTTACCACTTATGTTTAGAATTTTACTTTAATGACATGAAAGCTGTAAAACCTTATCTCAAATACATTAATCTATTTCAAATTAATGTTAGTGCTTCACTGCGGTGAAGCTAATTGATATAAACATAAGACCACCTTTCAGTGAAACAAATAAAAACCCAAAATGCCAGAAAAGGAATTCACTTTGTATCTCTCTTGAAGCTGAGCATAAAAAGAACAAAGGTAGGAGTTATTAAAGATTTAAAGCAATAGTCTTTACATCTACATTTGCATTGTTTCCTATAAATATAAGCATACCTGTTTTAAATACAATAATGCGTGATTGCAGTTTTTGCTTCTGCTTTATATGGTCATACTGCTCCTCAAGTAAGCTTACATCCATCTCGGTTGGCTGCTTATCGTGATCTGAAGCTTGTTGCTCTGAGGTGTGAGTCACTGAAAAAATACTGGTCATGTATTTGTAAGCCTTCACCATCTGTTCCAACAAGGAAGAAAAAGTCATGCAGAAGCAGGACATTTCCTTCATTGTGTTGGCAAAAAAGGCAAATCAAGCATGAAGCATCTGAAATATTCCTAATAAATTAGTGACCTTCTTCTAAGTACAGGGACTTCTTTCAGGTGTGTGGTCTACTCTGGAGTTGGGGATTTCAGTCAGCTTGTTTTCATGCAATGCACCTGGAGCAACTGCATACAGAGCTCATGATTATAACTGGATAGTTGGATTTAATGTTGACTTAAGGTCGTGAGTGTATGAAGCTTTGCCAAAAAAAACAGTGAAATACAAAACCTCATTGAACACAGTCAGGTGCACAAAGGGCTGGGTAATGCTGATTTATGTAGGAATGCTAATTCTTAAAGGGATGCTGTCATGGTGACCTCCCCAAGGCAGTAGTTCCACCAGGGAAATCTTCCCTCAGGTTTCTATGTATTTTGTTCCTTTTCTGCTCTACTCTCCCTTCCTTACCTTACTTACCTTTTATTCAGTTCCATTCTTGCTGTTGCTTCTTAGCTTAGTGGGGCGGGAGGGGAGGTTTTGTTATGCCTTAATAATTTTGTGCTTATTTCTCCCTTTTAAGAATGTGTTAGAAATATTCAGGCCTGAGTGCAGAGTCAAAACAGCATGTGCCAATGGCACTGGGAATTGGGAGGCTGGAGATAGGAATACTTCATTCTGCCTTTCTATAAAATGAAATAAACTGTAGAATTAATCGTTTCCTTACTGAGAACTGAACAAACTCTTCAAATGTATGGTAAACCAGTTTAAAAGTTACCATGCATGTTATAGTATTATCTGGTAACGAGTCAAAAAAATAAAAATACATGGCTTTTGATCATATCAAACAGTACGAGACTGCCTGGTCTATGAACTGCAAGTTTCTCTCCCTGAAATAGGTCCATCTGATACTGTTGTAAGGGCCCAGGAGAGCAGTATGTGAAAAAACAATGCAGTTAAACAGGAGTTTTAATATAAATTGTGCCTCTGCGAGGTTCCTTGTAGTGGAAAACATTGCCTAGAAAAATATTGTGTAAAATAACACTGTGAAAGGGCAGTGTGTGGAAAGAATGCTGGTGCGCTGTATTCCTCCAGTTACTGGCAGAAATTACGTGATGATTTGTACCATAAATGATTTACTGAATTAGGCTCAGATCCTGCAGATTTTGGGAATCCCTTTGGAAGCTGTGCATATGCAGGTGACAAACTAGTTGTGCAGGGCTTGGAGTTCTGTATGGTCTCGGTAGGCTCACATGTGTAAGTCAGTTGTAATTCACTTCTTAATAATTGCTTCTGCCCTTCCAATATGCTTATGTGTCTGGCAAATCATGTTGCCTACCTCAACTGCAGTCTTTTTCTGCCTTAGCCAGGGAAAGAATAATAAACACAATACTTAATGTCAGACAATGGAGATACTCTTCAAGGTAGCTTCTCTCTTGACCTTGGAAAAAGCATATGTCATGTTAGAGTTGTTCTGGTGTATCGTGGCTTTGGTAGATCTACTTTGATATTCAGCCTTCAGTGGTGACAAACCCCCTGTGCTCTGTAGAAAGTGCCTCAATTGCCTTGTTTGTTCAGTGTTCTGAGTTGCTGGCACATGGAGTCCTCCTTTGGACCTTCAGGCGGTTGGTTTATACATTGGGGCAGGAGATTTAATTAACCTCATTAAAGTTTGAGCTGGCATTCAATACAAACATTATTAAAGGTCATAAGAGTTACCCAACCTTTTTTAAAATTCCAGTCACACTATTTGACTTGCTGACCTCCTGTGAAAGCGACTTGTGCAACCTGACTATGTCTTGCAGAAAGAATGACCAGGATAGCATCCCTGAATGTGAAATGTAGGCATCTTTAAAGATACACACTTCTCATTAGAAGACCATTTAAAGTACAATGAGTTTGTATCTGATCAGAATTTATTACTATTTATTAATTATTTGTACTATACCATTCCTTCAGGATCACGGAAAAGCCATCACACTTAGTTAAGCAATTGGATTATACAAGGCAGTCTCTTCCCACACAGTTTAATGGGTAAGCAGCCAAAACCAGCAACTGGGAAAAGAAACCAGATGCCCAGTGAAATGAAGTGAATGTGTCCGGGTGGTACGGCAGATCACTGGAACCAGGAACAGGATTAGCTTTTGTTTTGCTGAGCCAATCCCACATATGCTGCAATCTGTTTCCTTTCCAGGCAAAGCCTGTGAGCAAGATGCCCTGATTCAGTCTCAGGAGGTGTGTGTGTATATATATTTGCTTGTGTGTGTGTGCTTTGCTATCAAGGCGTGTGGGTATACATACACACGTGTGTGTTTGGTGAATAATTTGCAACCAGGATATGACTTGTACAATGAATTGCAGGTCTAATGTACATGATACCACAAGGTGCATAGGGTTAATTGGGGTTCTGGTGTGTGGTGAGATGGTGTAACTAATCCGCATGATGCCCCCGAGATAAGCTTGAAAATGGCCTGTTCTGTTCTTACAGGTTCTCTTCTTATGCCACAGTGGAACCATTTTCTTTGTACCTTTACCCTGTCTAGGGGTACATAATAAAATTAAACTTTAATATTGTCATAGGTACACACAAAATTGTGACTCTGTTTAAATCAATCTTTCAGTCTTCTGTAAATCGAGTTACTTTAGCCTGCAGACCACTGTACACGTTTAAAATCCGCAGCAGGTGGCACTATTGGAATGGAATGACTAACTTTGCCTTAGTCCTAAAATGACAGAGGCCCCCATTGCTTGTAGGTTCCTGAGGAATATAGGCAGTCAAGCCATTTCCTAGCACTGGTACACGTATTTCCTAACAGTACTATAGGTTCTGAAAATTCATTGTCGTGATTAGGTTTGTGTAAAAACTTGTCTTTCTTTGATTGAACAAACTCCTGTCAAACATCATCTATGAGTGATTTTTGTTTGATTGCCCACTGAAGTCTGAAGCACCATATTTCCTTTAAGTCTGTTCTTCCATAGCACAATGGAAGCAATTCTCCATTTCCTTGAGGCAAAAATATTTGAGAATACTTCATAATTTGAAATCAATGGCTTTTAGAACTTGAAGTAGATGTTTACTGCCCTTGACCTTGGTTGCAAAATCTCATTTAAAAAGATGCAACTAATTTTATCTCATACTAATTAATTTTTGAGTAGTAAATTAGTTTTTTATTTAAAAAAATTGTTTGGAGGACCTTATAGGAATAATTGTTGATTTATAGATAATTAAAAACGCTCATAATGGGTAACTGTCTGAATGCACTTCCTGTAACAGTGGATTTTACTGCACACCTGGGACCAGAGACAATAATATGTGATTATTCATGTTGTTCATGTGCAGAATTAGACATGTCCATGTGCATGCAGGTTACAAAGATAGAATACAAATATCCATAGATTTTAACTGGCACTGAGAAGAAAAATCAAAATTACTGTGGTAACCCCCTTTCTCTAACTTTTTATAGTATTCTTTAAAAAATTTAAACGAAGTCTTGAAGTGTTAAAGTGACTATTTTATTGTTAGAAAATGTAGTAACAAAAAGAAAGGTAGAAACAGGGTAGCTGGTATTATTTGGGTTCCAGACCGTATTAGTAGAATCAATAGTAATTGTTTACTTTTTTAATGAGATTTTGATAAGAGCACGTATATTTCTATTATTTGAAAGTGCAACCTTAAAGCATGCCGCAGTTAGGGATTGGTTAAGTAGTCGGAGCACAGGACTTGCTGATGGTTCAAGCTGATTTTTTTGTGCTCTCTGCATGCCCATGCTAATGGGCTGAAGGAGCCTACAATGAAAGTCTTCAGTATGATCTCGATGTTTCTTCTGACCTTTCATGTGCTTTCAGACATGAAGGGCTCAAGTGTATCAAAGGGAAGGTGGACCATCAGTCCTTCAAGTCTCTGAAGGTTTGGTGAGCTTGTGTCATGTCACATTTCCTTGATAATACTCTATTTTCCCCTTTTTTTCTTTGGGTTCTTTATGTGGATATAATTAGGCATGTGTGTATGTAGGCATGCATCAGTGTATATTCAAATAAATCAGGAATGTTATTTAGTTAGTTGGTATGAAGAAGGTTGCCTGGTTAGTACAGGCTGTAAAATGACTTGCCAAATTTCTATTCCTTAGATGTCTGAGGTTCCCAGGTGACTGAATCCAGTACCACTGATCCAGCTCTAGTGACTGGGAGGAGTTTTGCAAAACACTGGTGTGTCCATGATGAGGCAGAACCTGTAGGAAGCTCCAGATTGCTCCAGTCCAGTAGTGAGCTCTGGCATCTCCGATCCTTGGCATCTCCGATCCTGTGCTTCACCTGGGTGGCTGTAAAGGCTTAAATCAGGGACACCAACTTAGCACTGGGGGTTTCAAACCAATCATCCTGTGCTTCACCCTTAATACTGGCTTTGCATGTGTTGAGAGCTTGATGCTATCCAGTTTCCTTTGCAGAACCACATCCTGTTTATTCTGGGGACAGTAAATGCAGTCCCACTGAAATCACTAGGTTCACCTAAGTCAGATTGAATTGTGCTGGCTGTGAGGAGTTCAATGCAGATGTTCTGTAAGTGTTTTTGTGCCTGGCATAAGCAGCATTTAAAAACCTCTGTTCTGTCTTACCTCTGTTAGTGCTGAGGTTTAAGTAACCTTCCTTTGGAGTGCTACTTGCTGTGCAAAATAAATTAAGTGATGAAATTTGCTCTGTTAGAAGGCTGCTCACTCTGTAGGTTGTCTGCATTATTACGTCCTCTGTGCGAACAGTCAGCATCCAAAACTTAGGGTCAGGATTTGTTGGGTTTTTTGTAGTTCTGCTGTCCTTGCCTACTGAGAACTTCTGAGTTTCCCTTTTAGCAGTGATGGTGTGCAGAGGCAAGTCTAAGAAGAAACATAAGTTATTTATCAGTTAGGTATTTTAAACAAGTGAACCCTGACATCTTTCCTTACCATTTCCCTTGATTCCTTCTTAGTTCTTGCGTTTCTTAAAGTAATGTGACAAACAAGATGGTCAGGTTTACTCCACCTTGACCTCATAAAACTGTTGATGAGAAGAGGATAAGAGGGAACTGAGTGGCCTTCAATAGTCCTTTTCAGAGGATTTTGGAAATTCAGTCATGCTTCCTTGATCCCACAGATGCCCTACATTCCACTTATTGATAAGCAGAGTTCACATTTCTGGTACTGAGCTACTTCTCTGACCATTCTCTATCCATAGTTACGACTGCTACAGCTGTGGGAGGTGACAGTAGCCTATGTTTATTCTTCAAACAGATAGAATATGCATATATGAACTCTGGGAGAATTTCAAGCAGGGTCTAAACCAAATTGGATAAGCTATATAACTTTTCTGCCTTGCCTTTTCCACTTTTAAACTATACAATTTTGATTCATTCTTGATTGCAAAATTATTTTTGATTCTTGCAGGATGGTGCTGAGAAGTGCAAGCCTTCACCCTTATTAGCTTTCACTTCAGGCATTGTTTCAGTAGGAATGAGTTTATCTTTGATTGTTTTTAATCAATAAAATGTACTTATCTGTAAGTGGAGTTTGATAAGAATCAAGTACAGCATGAAAGAACTGGTTAATCTGTTGTTAATTAAAAGTTTTATCTGGATGACAACATCTTGCTTCTGAGATATTTGCTTTTGAGCATTAGGACACAAACCACTTCAGTATTCATCTTCAAGGAAATCTGCTGGGTGTATAAGTTCACTTTAATAAGCCTTGCAAATGACTCTGGTGAAGATAGTTCTCCAAAGAGGATGGTTAAATACTATTACTATTGTGAGAATGAATATGGACTCGAAATCTGTGCAGGGGAGGAAAGTATCCTAAAAATAACTCGCTATTCAGAAATATCCTTTACTTCCATGCAGAGTTCTCATGAGGAATTTGTGCTGTGCTTCATAATCACCAGTAGCCTAATTGACTCAATGAAATTACATCTGTAAAACCAGAGTATGTAAAACCAGATATAATTCCACAGTGCCTGATTCAGTGCCCTCTGAAGTCAACACATGTTCTGCTGAATCCAATAGAAGCAAAATGGGAGGATTTTATGTACATGATTAAATAAAAGCTGCAAACTGACCAATACCTCTGAAACCAACAGTGTAATTGAGATTGTGTAGATGAGCTGTCATTTTTTTCCTTATACCCATTGCTCACCTACATATACATGCTTTTATATGGAGTACTGTGAGGTCTTCATGAGGTCTCTGTAAAGGGCCTTACCTGGTTAATGCAGTCCCACACCTGGGATTTTGAATATGCATGTCAAGAATTAAATCAGCCAGTAAGTTTGTATAATAATTACTACACCTACATCAGCCAAGTCCTCAGTCTCCATGTAACAACTATGGTCTGGGCTTCCTCTTGTGGAACTCATGCATGGATCTTTATCCATACTTTCATCCATTCACAGTAATCAATAAAATTACAGTGGATAAGTCACCTCGATCCATTGCTTTTAAACATCAGGTGCTTATTCTTACAGAATGAATAATGAGACCCTCCACAGCATTTCGGGATATGGACAAACACAATGGTTACCACAAGATCATGCACAAAAGTAACTTCAACTGGTAAGTGCATACTTAAAGAAAACATGTTTTGTGTTATAATGTCATCTCAATAAACAGAACACAAACTTCATCTTTTAATTTATGGCACTGTGGTATTTTGTTATCAGTACTTGGTTAAACATTGCTGGAGATTTTGTGATAATGGAGCACCTGCAATGCTAAGTACAAAGGGAGTGACCTTCAGAGTGTTGTCATTGTTCAGGTATCTGTCCTGTAGGTAAGTCCAGTCCTCAAGCTGAGATTTTTTTAGGTGATGTGTTAGTGTGTTATTGTTGTTACTTGGAGCTTAACACTGTAAACATCTCCCACCTAATTAGCAGCATTGCACGTGACTGTCAGCCAGATAGGTTGGCATTTATCTGACCCATCCTACTAAGTTTAATGTTTCTGCGGCTAATTAAAGACCTACAAGATTTCTTACTGGGGAAAGGATAACTGTGCCAGGTCTAACGTGGGCTGCTGTGATTGTGCTGCATGTGCATAACTGATGTCTGCACGTGCAGTGACTCTTACCTGCCCTGTTTCTGCTATGCAAACCTATGCTTGTGTATGAATGTGAAATACCTGTTTGGGACTTAGAAACACCTGGCTGCCCTGCTACTCAAAATTGTTAGATGATCAAACTCTACTGCTGGAAGCAAAAGGATTGGTAGCTTTGTAGTTGCCCATGGACTTGTTACTTCCTGTGAAGGTGTGAGTACTTCCACACCCCATTAAAGTATGTAGCCAGTATAAATCGGGATAGCTGGGCTGCTGTCCATATAGTAATCCTAATTTATATCAAAGGTCTGGGCTACCTCTTCTCTAGCTTGTTGGCACATTCAAGAGAATGTCATGACAATGAAGCATGATAGTTAGGCTGTCACTGGTTTTGAAGTTCGCCTGCGTACAGCTGAAGAATGCAGTTAAATTTGTTTATATCAGGACATAGATCAGAGGCAGATTTTGGTAAAGTGAGACTAGAAAGTGGAAAACCTCAGTATGTAGGAATATGGAATACAGTTAAAATTTGTTTTGCAGTGAACTGAAATGATTGTGCAGTTGAAGTTAACTTGGGATAAGAAAAAAAAAGCATTAATTGGCATGCTAGTTGTAACTTATCAAAATAGTTGAGCCTAGCACAGCATGGAAGTGTTGCTCTTCCATCAGGTCAGAAACTAGTTAACAGGAAAATGGGAATAAACTCTTTTCCCTCTACCCTGCTCTGTGTGTCTTGAGTGATTAATCTGTGCTCTGCCTCAAGCTGCTAATCTGCAGTGGTGACATTTCAATTATAAACGGCATTTTGTCCATCCCCTCTGGAAATTCTGGATTTGTCAGTGCTAAAGCATCACCAGTACATGACCAACTTCACTGGTAACTGCACAGCTAGACACTGTTTTCTTTCAAGAAACTACTTTGGAGGTTGTGGTGGTGTCTACCAGTATAAACGTTAATGCAGAAAGAACAGCAGTGATGCACATTTTCCATACACGAACAACTCAATTTGAGGTGACACTGCCTCGATGGAAGGACGGGCAACAGAGTGACTGGTTAAGGCAATGAATCTCCAAACTTCCCCATTTTCTGTAGAAAAAAGCATGAAAAGTGAAAGTAGCAACATTAACATTCCCATTCTGTCCTTATGTGGATTCTCCTACCCTATTGTCTTGCACCCTTTTCCCTAATTTAAGGAGATCTGATAGCACAAGGGTGATTATTCCAGCCCCAGTTTTACTGTGCTATTTAAAGCAAAGTATTTCTTGATATTCAGGACTATTCTTCTGATCTGATTGCTGAAGAATATAATTGATTCTTACATTGCCATAAGACTGTTTTATTTAGAAACTGTTTCCTTTCTACTAACCAATACTTCCTTTAAAAAACATTAAAAATCCACTAATGTCTCCTTTTCTGAAGTAATTTATCATTCTTACGGATTTCCTCAGAACTAATTTCAGTTTATCTTCAGTTTTGTGAGTAGTTGTATTTTGAAAATTGCAGGGTTTCAAGCCTCAGCCTCTGTATCTGTTACTTGTTTATAGTGAACATGTAGCAAGTGAAAGGGCAGAGCAAACCTCTCGCCCGTGGCTCACCAGCCACATTCTGCATTAATGGAAAAACAGCCTCTCTGTGTTATTTGATCCTTTGTTGTCTGGTAAGAATTACAGTAAGGAAACAGTTCTTGGCAACATTTAAAAAAATATTTCCTTTCACAGCCTCTTCTTGGCTAAGTGAGACCTTTGGTCAGGACCGGTCCCTCCAGCATGAGCTCCTCAGGGGCAGAAAAATTTCACTGCCAGCCATAAGCCAGCAATGTGCCCTTGTGGCCAAGAAGGCCAATGGCATCCTGGGGTGCATTAGAAGGGGGGTGGTTAGTAGGTCGAGAGAGGTTCTCCTCCCCCTCTATTCTGCCCTAGTGAGGCCACATCTGGCGTATTGTGTCCAGTTCTGGGCCCCACAGTTCAAGAAGGACAGGGAACTGCTTGAGAGAGTCCAGCACAGAGCCACTAAGATGATGGAGTGGAACATCTCCCTTATGAGGAAAGGCTGAGGGAGCTGGGTCTCTTTAGCTTGGAGAAAAGGAGACTGAGGGGTGACCTCATCCATGTTTACAAATATGTAAAGGGTGACTGTCAGGACGATGGAGCCAAGCTTTTTTCAGTAATGACCAATGATAGGACAAGGGGCAATGGATGCAAACTGGAGCACAGGAGGTTCCATGTGAATATCAGGAGAAACTTTTTCACTGTGAGAGTGCCAGAGCACTGGAACAGGCTGCCCAGAGAGGTTGTGGAGTCTCCTTGGCTGGAGACATTCAAACCCCGCCTGGATGCGTTCCTGTGTGATGGACTCTAGGTGAACCTGCTCCGGCAGGGGGGTTGGACTGGATGATCCTTCGAGGTCCCTTCCAACCCTAGAATTCTGTGATTCTGTGTGATTCTGTGATTCTGTGGTGGCCATCTGATTTAAAGACAACAAATAACAAACTGGGTGACAATTCTACACACCATTTTTAAATGGACTAGTACTTCCACTTGCTTCACTGGGATGTCTCCTGGTTGCAAACTATTCAGATAAATTTGCAGGATAAGACTTTGAAATGCAGGCCAACAACAGCGTGTGTTTGAAGGGATTCCCACATTGTAAACATTGTTTCAGACAACTTTAAACTCTTTAAATGAAAGATTTTGTGTTTGCATTTCTCATACAGGTACTGTCAATACAGAATATTCAAAGATGATACAATAGAAGAAGATAAATGCATTACATATATGTAATACAAATGTAGCTAAGCTAAGGTTTAAAAGTCAGTATATTAGAATGTTTGTGTTGTAGGTTGAGTCTGCAGGATTAGTATCTTAAAGGGTTTTCTTTGCAATAATAACTAGAAATCTTAAGTCTAACCCTATGGGAGTCTGGGCTTTGGGAAATCACTGGGAGCATTTAAAATGTTCAGTCTATGAGAAACTTTAGTAATATTTTGTAGTTTAAAGGGCATTCCAAACTAGTATTTGTACTGTTTATGATCCTGGGCATGCAAAACCTGACTTAATTAAGGCTACTGCCTTGATTGTGGCATGGGAAGTGTTTCAGCTGAGCCACCTTCTGATGGATTCCACTTTGCCTGCCAAGTGCTGTGCCAGGTGATGCAGGAACCCGAGGCCTCCCCAAGCCCCACCAGCTAAAAAATACCCAAACAACTTCATCTAAAGTAACAATGCTGCATTTTTTTTATGGAATCCCGTGGCAGCGTTCTGTGCAAGCCAGAGCCCTGCACCCCAGCAGGACTGGTACCCGTTAATGGGAGAGGAAATTCCCGAGTCCCCTGGGGCTGTGGCTTCACGGTGCCCGTTTCTGGCCGGTTCCCCATCCTGCGGCTGCTCCGGTGCTGCCTCAGGCCCGGGCAGGGGCTGGGCGGCGGCTCCCACACAATTAATTAGCGCTAATTGCCAGTCCCCGGCCTCTCCCCAGCGCT
>VZRW01008683.1:0-105377 GCA_013398125.1 Aegotheles bennettii | reverse complement strand
TCCCAGCGCCCCGCGGCGCTCAGGGCGCCCGTGGGCCGGGGGCACGGTGTTCACACGCCCCCTTCCCTTCGTCCCTTCCCGTCTGGCCCTTCCGTCGCCTCAGGCCGCGGCCCGTGTGTGCCAGCACCCCCGCTCCCCACACGGGCTGTGCGGAGCCGCCTCGGCCCGGCCGGAGGCAGGCGCGGAGCTGGGGTTCGCACCCCGGGGCGGGCTGTCCCGGTTCCGGTGCGGATCCAGCGCTGTGAGCCGGGGTGCTGGGGCTGCCGCTTCAGGTCCTGGCACAGTCGGGGATCCCCACACCGATGAGAAGCTGCCCGAGCTGTGCGCGGGGTTGGGGGTGTTTGTGACAGGCTCTGCGGAGCTGTGGGAGCTGGTAAGGACGCATCCAGGTTGGGCCCAGGTTTTGGGGGCCATGCAGTGAGCAGAAAGCCAGTTAAACTGCTGTGGGTCAGGGCCAGTTCTAAGCTGGCACAGGGCATCGGATCAGTGATGAGATGCATAAATTGGTGCATAAATAATGGCCCTACATTGGCATGGCTAGAATGGGGATGGCTGCTTACAGCTCATTGGGATGACTGAGTCCTTGTAGGTTGTTTTTTTATGTGCCTTTAGCAGCAGTTTGCACTCTCTCCCTCGCTGAAGTACGTGTGGAGCACAAGCTACCTTCTCACTCTTTCTCCTAGGCTGTTAATGTTTTTCTTCTGTACTAGGTGAGCTTGAGCAAAGGCAGAGGAGGAAAGGTTGTGCTACTCTTACAGTTTGTGTTCACAATAAAGTTCGGCTTCATGAAGTAACCCGTTGGGGATGTGCTCTCGCTATGTTGTGGAGCCCAGAATACATGTGTAATGCACTCTGAGCTTTGCCATGCTGTTAGAGTGTGGTTTACTCACTGTCTGGGGAGCAGGGAAGGTCCTCAAGGGATCCTCAGGGTCTGTTAGGTTCCTTGATATAGATGGGGCAGTAAAAAAGGAGAGGAGGAGGAAAAAAAAAAAACCCCAAACATTTGGCATCTTAGATTAAAGATATTGTATTCTTTGGAGAAACTGGAAAAAAGGGTTACCATGATGCAAGCTACGAACCTGGTAATCTGTTTGCTGTTCTTTAGCATATGTCTGAATCTCGATTTTGTGTGATTAAGGAGAGAGAAAATGGGGTGGGGGAAATGCAAGCAAACAAATACACGTATTGCTGGATAGGTGGCATGCTGGAAGTTCACATATTAACTTGTTTAATGTAAAATTGTGTCCATACTTTCAGCAAGTTGTATGGAATGAGGTGATTGTCTTTTGAATTTTGTCTGTGGGAATTGAATTATAAACGAGTTATCAGTGCTATTTAATTATTGCTAGTTGTTGTTAACATCCTATTTTATATCTCCTAGCTGAAAGTCATTGCTATTGATGAACAGCTGAGAGTCATTTATGAGGATAATGTTCATTTTGATAAAGACCTTCCGGAATTTAAGTAAGGCTTTTTATATTTTACTTGGATAACATAATTTAGAACTTTTGGGATCAGAGTGGGGGGCTGTGGCCCTGTTTGGTCTCATTGATATGTGTGGAGGTGTGGAAAAAGTTAATGCCATGTTCATGTTTCATACTTGGCAAGGGTAGTGTATGCTTTTGCCTTCTTTGGAATGGAAATGTGGCAATAACTCTCAGTAGGAAATACACTTAAAAATCTAGCCCAAAGTATTGTGTATAAATAAACTTTTCCTTTATATTTTTTCTTGTGGGACTTCAGACTTGCTGACATGACTCTTTCTTTTTGGGACGCAGAAGTTAGCACCGGTTCTGTGTCAGTGTGGAATGCTACAATAGCAAGTAAATTGCATGAGGGGAACTTCTAAAAGGCATTTGAGGACAAACTCAGTGGTTCCAAACCTAATGATAAGATGTGGGTTGACAGTATTTGTTTATTTCAGTTAATAAACTGGAATTTACAAATGTCATCCTCTGGTCACAAGTTTCAATGAAGTACATTTATTTTCTTGATGGCTGAACAGCAAAAATTGAATTTTATTTTCTAGATTCAAGCCACAAATGTAGAAACAGCTATGAATTACATGGAGCCAGTGAGCAGTATTGGCATTGGAGTCTATCACAGATCTTACTTTAGGATCAGAGCCTTTCTTTGCAAGTTATTTACTTTGCATTTGGGTCAAACATCTCTTATGTCACCTTGGAGCTGGCTTTTACTTTTTTTTCAGGTTTTAAACACTGATTGTGTCCTTACTGTTAACACAAAAGCATTGCAGACTCTCTTTGGTTATTAATAAACTTGAAGAACTTTGGTGGGTAAAAAATACCAAGAGAAAATACTGTTTTTCTGTAGGACTCAAGGTGGAGTCTACATTCACAGCGACAGACTGACAGTCACTTCTCCTGTGCTAATGTGGGTCAAGGTACAAACAAGCTTTATATAGTTCAACTTCTTCATTGCTGTTACTGAGGTGGGAATGTTTTCCAAGCAATAGTGAAACTCATCATTCAAATCAACATGGTTCTTTTGCTTGTATTCTGTTTCTTTTAAGTGTTACTTTGTGTCTTTGGTATGTAAATACTAATGTTATCAATAAACATAGTGGAAGTTGCTAACATTTTGGGTTTTTTTTGTTTGTTTCTTCACTCTCTATAGCATTGTATGTGTGATGAATCCTTTCCTGACTTTCCCTCGTTTGAAACAATTCTTTCTCTCCTCATCTTTTTGTTTCATACGCTGAAGGGGCACCTGTTGCTTTACCTAGCTTAAATCTGTGGTTTTGTACTTGCACTGTCTTTTTTTATAATAAGCTTTGCTAACCAATTGATGTCTCAGCTGGTAAGTGGTTAAAGAGAAATTTTTTCAGTGTTTCCTAGTCACTTTGGTGTTTATTTTGAAATACAACATTCTCTTCTATTTTAAAATAAGGTCTTCCTTGCTTCTGTGCAGATTCTGCAACACTTGCTGTCACATGGTACTATGTAAATTTGTCTTACTAGTGTGATATGAGTAGTTAAGATACTCAGAAGTTCACAGAACTCCCAGGTGGTGATCCACAGTAGTTGACAACAAAATGGTAAAATTGCTTGCAGTTGGTCTTTTGAACCATAATGAACAGGAACAGTTATAATTATTAAATGAATAATATGATGATATAGGCATATGATGCTTCTTGGGAAATCCTGAAGTCTTGCAGTGGTCTCTTTGTCAAGATAGTCTGGGAGATGCTGATCTGAATGAGGCTATGTAAGCACACACTTATTTTTGGTTTTAAACTTTTAAACTTCAGGAAAATGTGGCGAGAACGAAATTAACCTAGGTACCTTAAGTGCTAAAATTCACTCGAATTAGCCTTATGTTAAAAGAGTTTTCAGCTGACATCTTGTAGGGTGGGGTGCAGGATGCACCCCGTTAAGATTTCTTAGATTTCCTAACGTAAGACCAGGAAAAGATAATCCTGCTTTCTGTCTGGCACTCTTAAAAGTGACTTTTTAATGAATTGGAATTCTTTTAACTCTTGCCTCTTACTTAGGTTTCAAAGAATAGATCTTTGTGATTCAGCTTGTTTAAAGATCTATATTTTTTCCCCCATGTGAATTAACTTTTCTTTTATGGACTCTTACTTAGTAAATTAATTTATGCAGCTTCTTGAGAAGTCCACAGTCATTAGCTAATTTTTCATTATCTGCCAATGAACTCTTATCAGTAATGACATGAATTTACTGTTTAATTCCAGAGATTGTGAGTATGCATAATTTGATAGCTCGTTACAGTCATTCTTGATTCTATTTGTTCTTGTAGGCTCTGGATATAATTTTGGAAAAGATGAAGTCTTCAGGCTTTAACTTCTCTCAAGTCAGAGCTTTGTCTGGTGCTGGCCAGGTTGGTTTATAAAGAAAAAAATCAGTCTTGCTATATTTCTTCAATAGAGCATAAGGTTAGTGATAATTTAAATAATTGTATTGCAGAAGACAATAATGACATCAAGTAAGACCAAAGCTCCTATGTAAGCATCCATTAAAAGACACATTCCTGAGGGGAACTTAAAACCTGAAACACATAAAGCAATCACCAGAAGGTAGTGGGAGTGGAGGATGAGGCTTACAGTGCAGTTGCTTAGATCAGTATAGTTGGTTTCCTGTTGTTTAAATTCCTTGTACGTACCGATTCTGAAATGACTGAGGTAATTTCTGAATTTTAGCATATCCAGGTGCTTGTGGAAATGGGATAGAAAAACCAGGGAGGAGTTTGCTAAGTTACTATGCCAGTTTGCTAAGGCATAGTAACATCCCACTGAGCGCAGTTTTTGTTGGCTAGGATAGAGATCTGCCTAGGAACAAAATAAAGCAAATGGTGATAGTCTCTGATGCAGAAATGATGAAGATGCTGCCATGATTTAGCCTGTAGTGCGTAATGCCTTTTTTCTGAGATTTATAAAATCCACCCTGACATTTAGTCAGTTAGCCAGTCTCATAGTGCTCTGGTGAAACAAGGAAGTCCTTTTAGCAGATGATATTCAGGGTGAGGACAGCAGCAAAGCAATAGCTAATTCTGACACATGTTTAGGTTATTCTTCCTGATATATCTGGGACTAATTAATCAAAACTCTTGCTTTGGTCTCCATGTTTCATTGATTTCAGTTGAAAGTCTGAGCTAAGTGTCTGAAAATCATAGCTGGTATCAGGGCTCTGTTATGAATTAGAAGAACATTAGAAGTTAGAGACTGCCAAGTAACTCCAGCTTGCTGAAGTGAAAAAAGGAAGTATATTTCCAGATTGCCTGTGTTTCCTTTATTTTACCTATCCTCTGATTAAGTTGCGGGTATAGACTGGGGGTTAACACCCATAGGGGTGCACCCTCAAGCAGGTGCCTAACCAGAGATGCCTGTTTTGAGAAGCCACCTGGGAGGTGGAGCTCAAATAACCTATCTTCATATTATGCAGTTTGATAGTGGTGTCTGGGGCAGGCACATAACTGAAAAATCTGAGGGCTGTGCTGGAATAGCACAGAACTGACAGTCTTGACTGTGGTACAGCTCAAAGAACCCTCAAAGAAGTATCTAATGCTATTAGCAGTATAATAATAGTTTCCAGTAGAAGTTACTATAGTTCAAAATCATCATTGTCTCTTGACTCCTACATGTTCTGATTTAGTATATGCTTTGCTCAATCTTAGAGAGTCTTTTAATGAGGCACTTGATTTGAAAAGGTGCATTTTTTTTGTTCTGGGTTTGGAGAGAGTTCTCTGTGCCTCAGGGTTTGAAATTGAGATCAGGATATGAACATTGTGGCTTGGGAGGGCACCTCCAACTTCTGTTCCTGTACTTTCTACAGCAACATGGGAGTGTGTACTGGAAAAAAGGAAGCATCCACATTTTAAAGAATGTATCATCTGAAATGCCTTTACATCAGTCACTAAAGGTAATGTGTGTAAAAGAGCTCTAAAGGGAGAGCCACATGATCCTTTTTCTGATCCTTACACAGAGCTGTTCTCCTTGCAAACCTTTCCTCTTGTTTGGCTGAGTTGCATGCCCCTGCAGCATAAAGTGAAGTGTATTGGTTATTCCTTCAACTCCAGGGCTTTTGACATTTCCTTTTGTCCTGAGTGACAGCATATACTGCTTCAAAAGCTTACAGGTGCCAGTGGCTGTCCCAGAATCTTTTTGTGTCAAGAGTAACAACCTGTTTTTCTTTTACAAAATGTAATAATTTTGTAAACTACTTGTAAATATTTTACATTTTTTATATATTTGTATTAACAAAAAACGGTGTTGTACCGGAGTTTCCTCCCAGTGCTTGTGATTTCATTAGACAATATTTTTAAAAAAGAGCATTTATACTTACTTCTGAAAGGATGGAAGTATAAATACTGTGTGGAGACAAACTCCTAACAAGTACATTGTTGAACCTCGACATCTTGTGTGTGTGTGATTGGTAAGTTTTGAACATAGACTTGACAAACTTATTTAAAAAGAAAAGTAGGGAGGAATCAGCTTTCCTCTTGAGGGCCTTTTACCTTCCTTACTTCAAGATCAGAAAGGACGTTTGTACATTGAAAGGGAGACATTTGTGTAACTGATCTGTTAAATGATTAATTTTGGAACTATCTCATCTGTGCAGAACTCATGGAACTGGAATTAAAATGCTCTCTGGTGATGTTCTAAGCCTCAGCTGCATTTCCAATGGTTCTGCCAGTCATTAAAGAGGAATTTGTTAGCAGAGCTGTGGAAGGACAATCTGATTGTTTAGAGAGGAGTTCTAAAAAGCGGAACTAAACTTGCATATAAGGGCCTGAGGCTTTGACTACGAAGGAGTATATTGAGACATCGTGCTGCAGGGTATATGAAGTACACATTGTGCTGCAGTTTTTCAAGTAACAGAAGAAAAAGCCTGTTGCTTCCCTCTGGTGTGAAGTTTGGGTTCAGCTTTTCCCTACTGACCAACATGGTGCCCAATGTTCCTGTAATTATGGAGAGTAGACCACAAGGCACGTCAGAGAACTGAACTGAGCTTATGTGTAGGTTTGCTGTATTGCTGTTACTCTTGCAGGGGCTACTTAGGGGTCAGACTTACTCATGAAGGATATTGTTCTTTTCAGGCTTGTTTTTCTGTCAGTAACAGCCCCATCTGGATGGATTCCAGCACAGCTTCCCAGTGCAGCTCCCTGGAGAAAGCTGTGGGGGGAGCACAGCACCTAGCAAGTATCACTGGTTCTCGAGCCTATGAGGTAAGGAATGAAGGGGAAGAAAGTCCTCAGCAGAGTCTTGAGATAAAAACAGTTCTGTTATTACAGCGATGCTATAATGATTGGCCATTAACTGTGACAGTTTTTGAAGAAGCTCCAGTGGTGCTCCACTTTGCAGTAGTCTCACAAAGGAAGATGTGGAAATTTTACAGCGAAATTAGGCAAACACTGGAAATTTTGCTGAAGGAGCAACTGGGATGAGCTGTTGCATTTGGCCAGTGGTTCTGAAAGACAGTGTTTGATGGTCATGCTTACAGTCTCAGCGCCTGGTTCTCCCCTCGGAGCTCCTGTGTAACCACTTTTCCATTGGGATGGCAATCTAGTTTGTGTTAGAAGTTTACTTGGGGCTATGACTCTGCTGTTCGGGGATCACTGCTCTGTGTTACTTCTTCAATTAAAAGATTGGCCTTTTAATATTCCCTGAAGGCTCACAAGCAGCTGTTGACCTATGAGAAATGAGATTTAGAAGTTCAGGGTGCTATCAGAGAGTACTCTTGTCACTCGTCTTCTCTTCCCGGTGCTTCCCTCTCTCTCGTAACTGTGATAATGAGTTGTGGAGGGGGAGTGGGGCTGCCCTCCAGGCATCTCACCACCTGGCTACTCTTACTGTTGGCTCAACAGAATAAGGCTGTAGCCTCCCAAATTGCTGGTTCTGGTTTTGCGTCATCATGCGAGCTTTGTGGCCAGTGTTGAAATCAGACTTTGCATGCTACCAACAGTTTATTTTTAACTTGCTAAAGATTAAGGTTTCAGTGTTAGAAGTATTTTGTTTATCACTACAATACATGGATGAAAAATAATTATTTCTATAACTGTTATTAGCCTGTGCTGGAGTTCCTTCTTTAAGTATGAAACTTCCTGCTTTGCTCCCAATTCACCTGCCCCGGAGAGCTACACAGGTTGGGTAACCTAAAGCTTTTCAAGGATTTGAAAGCAGCATTGGAATTGTGCTGGTTCCTCTGCAAAGAATAAGTATTATTAATTCCATTGAACTGTCATTTCTGCAATGCAAATTATTGGTAGTAATGCTTTTTCACATTTTTTTTAAAAGGTGAGCAAAATTCTCATAATGAGACTGTGTTATAGCCTGTTCAGTGCAGATTGCCTGCTGTGCACTGACTTTCATCATGCATCAGGCAAATTAAATATCCAAAGTGCAATGTACTGAACTCATTACACAGAGTTAATGATTATTGACTCCATTTAGGGTTTGTGTTTCTAAGCATTTGTGTTTCTTTCTCAGCGTTTTACAGGAAACCAGATAGCAAAGATTTACAGCCAGAATCCTGAGGTCTACATGCAAACTGAGGTTGGCTCAACTTCAATACACTTACTGGAAAACAGTTGAAAAATCTTTTAAAATTAATTTTGTGGGGATGTCAGACTCTTTTGCTAAAGAGAATTTGGATTCCTGTGTTTGGTTTTGAAATTAAAATGTAAATTCTGATTTTTAATTTTTTAAAATTATTATTTAAATCAGTCATTGGGCAGATAAAAATCTGGCATCAGTTCTGTCTTGAATGTTATGTTTAGTACAGTGTTTTAAAAAAAACAGGCTTTCATTTGGATGGTAGTAAGTTATATGTGCAGCAGTTTGGACACAAGTGGGTAATTAAGCACGCAATTGAAATGTTCACACTTAGAGCTGGTTATTTGCATGCAGAAATGTGATTGCTCTGCCATGCAAGGCTGGCATCTATGCGGGCGTGTGTAGGAAAACACCTGCAGTTGGTTTTAGAATCAAAGTAGCTCCTCGAGGAAAAACTATGAAGAGTCTATTATTACAAACGAATTGTATTGTATAGTTGGTTTCCTTCTGATTTCCAGTTTTCAGCAATCGGCTTGCAATTCCATTATTGTTTTAGTTTGTTGAGTCTGCATCTTGATATGACTGAAATGCTGTGGTTTGAAGCAAGGTCAAAACTCCATGCAAATATGATGTAAGTGAGGGAAGGACTCCTGTTCTGTGATGAGAATATGCCCAATAACCAGATCAGTGAAATCAGGCTGCTTATGGTTTTGTGTTATTGCAGTTCTTGATAGCATTGACCATAACTTTCTTGTGGCTTTTAAAGTCAGACCCTCTGGGGACTTCATGGGGAAGTGAGTTGCAAAGTTGACTCTGTGTTTTGTGGGACAACTCTTCCTTTTTTGCATTTTCTAAGTACGTGTTCTACAACCTTTATGCTAGTAAGCGATGGTGTGAAACAGAGCACTAATACAGTCTGAACATAAGCTTAAGACTAAATTTGGAGAAAAATGCATTAGTGGAAGGGAAGTGGGTCTGTGGAACTGAGAACTAGTCAGAGCAAGCTCAGACTTTGAGGGCTGGTTGCATTGATGGCACCTTTTAGTAATAAAGGATATATATGCAAGGTATGTTCAAGCACAAAATCTCTGCCAGAGTTGCTCTTGGGAACCCACAGGAAGTACTTAGCAACTTGGCAGCCTCAGTGACGTGGAAGGTGGATGTTTTTCCTTCTCTATGTCAGCTTGCTAAACTGGCTGTTTCACAGTTTTAACTTCATCCTTTTCCTTCCATTTCAGGCAGCTGGTGCCCGCTGGGGCACCACAGAAGGTAGGCCTTTGTCATCTAAGCACAATGTGATGTATTCTTGGGGAGAGATGCATGAAGAGCATCATTTAAGTTTCCTGGCCCATTATAACCACCTCTTGGAGCTCTGGCTATAGTCGGTCATCGAATGCTGTGTGAAGCAGTGGTTTTGTGATCATTAATAAGAAACCTGTCACTGCTGGCTCACTCCACTAGTAGAGATTTGATTCTGATTAGTTACTGGGTGACAATCATACTTCTTTTGAATTAGTCAGAGCACACATTAAGGAATTTGTCAGCTTTTATGCCAGTTTCTCAAGAATGGGTTATACCTGATCCTGCAGAAAGCTTGGGGGTAGCTAGTTAACATGGTAGATTTTCTTGCAGATCTGTAGTGGTGATGAGTAGGTGTTGGGTCGGTGCATTCTGTCATGTGGTGGGGACAGTTTTGGACCAGTGCTAGAAGCCCTACAGCTGGATTTAATGCGCTGTTGGAACATACCCTGAGGCACAGCTGCAGGTAGTACCATTCAGTGCAAAGCTGATTATTACTAGCTCCTGGGAGGAAGGTAGGAGTTCATATAAAAGTTGCTAGCAGAGCCTAGCCAGACCTGCTAAAAGCTTACAGATCCATGCTATTGGTTGCCCAGTGCATTTCCTCTGCTGTCAACATACAGATGGTTTTATTTTGGTTTTCTTTTTCTTAGTGTTTTTCTTTGGAATGAGATTCTGTGATACACTGAAGTTGTGAATTAGTTCATGATAACATAGAGTGTGCTGATATACTAGGTGTATTTTACATGTTTCAGAATGCAAAACAACAGCTTTTGTCGTGGGGTTACTTTTAGATTTATATCTGCTGTATTACTTAGGCAGTAAGATGGAACTGAAAAATCCTTCTGGGTGTGTTTTTGTGTGCTTTTTGTGGCTAACATTAAGCATCTATTAACACTTGTTGCTTTCAATTAATTAATTATTTGTTTTCTTTGAAGTGAATACTGATGGGACTCACTATTTTTATGCTTTTTATTTCAGAGAATCTCTTTGGTTAGTAGTTTTGCAGCTTCCCTTTTCCTAGGAGCTTACGCACCCATCGATTACAGTGATGGTAAGTGTTTAGGCTTTTCTTGTAGTAACAATTCCACAAGGAAATTTCCTTTCCATCCCCACCTTACATAAAAGGGGAACAAGGTCTCTGCTATTTATTTTCCGTCTTTAAACTTTAAGAACAAGTAGATTAGATTTTAAGCTAAGTTTCTCCTTTCAGTTTGTTTGATAGTCTTGATAGTGCTGTCAGGGGTTCTTATTTATCCCCGTGGTACTGTGATTCCCATTTGTACAAAATGGATCCATGGAAAATATTCTTAAATGAAATTGTACCTTTTTTCATTATCTATAAAGGAATGTTGCAGTATCTATTTAAAAACATGAAAAAGTTGTGGATTTTTAGCTGGACTTCATAGTTCTGATATTTGTTCTTTGGTTTTGCTTGAAGTTGCATGGGATGTGAACAAGATGTATATTGTGATTATTTTTTCACCCATCTCACTGGAGTATAGGTCTGTAACAGAAATACCTTTTCAAAATGAACCAAAGAAAAAGCATAAGCCAGGCAAAATATCCCAAACTCGGTTTAAAAAAAAAAAATAAAAATAGAAAAATAACAATCCATATCTCCATCATAACAAAGACAAAAATGTGATAAGTCCAGTGTCTTTCTTTTCTGTTGTGTGTTATCTCAGTTATCCAGCTTTTAAATGGCAGTTTAAAATGGCAATTACAAAGGAAGCAGTTTTCCTGGGAGCTGTGCTGTTGTTTCTAAATAGCATTTTTGATCCCTGCTCTGAAACTAAGAAGATATATTTCAGAGCTGAAAGGTTAGATAACAAGGCTCTCTAAGGAATTTTTGCATTATAGAGCCATAGTTGACACCCATATGTTAAGACCAACTCATTTTTTCTCCTTCATTGGTCCATCAAAGCTTGTAGGAAGAGACAAGACACCTCAATTTTAGCTAATGCACAACTTATTCAATATCAGATCTCCCAGACCTTAAAAATTGCAAAGCAATTCATGCCTGTTTTGCAGCAGTTGTGAGATTATTACAACTATCTCCTGGTCCTCTTCTGTTAGCTATGTGTTTTCACAGCTGAATTTTATTTTTTGTGTACTATTGGCAACAATAACCCTGGAGATTTGCACTTTGCTCCTCAGTAGACCCAAATACTGAGCACTTCAGCAAGCCACAGAACTAGCTCAATGTACTGCATTTCAAAGAGACATAGTGAGATCTTAAGGTACTCCTTCTGATAAAAAAAATGTTGTTTGTTTTTTTTTTTTCAATGAGAGTGAAGTGTTAATGTTGATTCAAATGTTTGAAATTCTAAGCATTAAAAAAATCATTTTGGGGGTTGGTGGTTTTTTATTTGGTAATGTTACCTCTGCTTTTTTTTACTTGGCAGCAAGTGGGGGAAAGCTGTGCTGCTTCAGTTTCAGAACATGAACATTTCTGTGTTTGATTGAAAACCTAAACATTTTAAACTAAAGAAAAGGAAAATTTCCTTCGTTGGAAAATCTTCTTAAAAATGTATTGCATTTTTCAAACAGCTCTAGAAGAGCCTGTTTGGTTACACCTCTGGATATTTATGGAACCTGAGTAGACGTTATCTACTGTTCCAAGCATGTAAGATTATTAAATCTTTGTGTGACGGAAGATAAGAGAACTAAGCAGGATATTATAGTTCTCTTTACAAGAAAAAAGATTTTTTGGCATTAAAAGCTGTATTTTCTCTTGTTTGTTCCTTTCTTCTGTTAACATAATGAGAGAGAATTCTAATTCCAGTAATAAAATATTATAATGTATGCAGTACTTATTTGGATCCAGCTGAAAAACTTGTTTTCTTGTAATTCACTTGATCTTTTACATTGCACCTGTATATTGTAGTTTAAAATGCATCTCAAAATAATGTTCAGATAATAGACCTATTCTTCATTCCTGTAGGTTTAACTTCAGGTCATATCGTCTTTAAAAGACCCTGTCAAATTGTTTAGCTCCGCACAGTAACTTATCTCTCCAAATTTGCAGGTTATTGTAGGAAATGTGCTATTCAGTTTCAGGATTCTTTCTAAAGGTCCAATCTCGTCAGGTTCAAATCACTCCTCGTGAATGGCTGAGCACCCTGGGTGATTGATTTTTAAAAAAATCAAATTACATTCTGGTGGAATGAAGAATGATTTTCATTTATATTGTGTGGATATTAAAAGTAAGACACATTTGGGACCTAAACAACTTGAACACTTGAGGCATTGCTTCTTTTAGAAGATACCTTAAAGAACAGATATTCAGCTTTTGACCTAGAGAAGCTTTATCTTTTGAAATGCTTTTTGAAAAGCCTTAGGCAAATCGTAGCTTAGCATACTTGTTTTTGTTGTTCTATCAAACAAGGATGCTTTGAACTGAAACCTTTTCAAAAGGAAGCATGGTGGTCTGCATTTACTCCTAATGTAGCTTGCATGGTGTCAGCAGTTACACTGCTTATGATTTTAGCTCACTGAAAAGGCAATCCAGAGTGCTGCAATACAGATGCTCTTAAGTCTTTATAAATGTTATGCAGATATTGACCTTTGGTTTGTTGATTAATAAAACCAGTTAGCCTGCATTGTTTGGTGTTTGTAATGAAATTGTCACGTGTCATTGTACTCCTTCCCTCTCTCTCCCCCCATTGTTGAGGCGCTTATACTTTTGTATATGTAGCTAACATTTGCCAGTCCTGATGGTGCTGCTGGTGATTTTATGTTAAAAGAAGTCACTGATGCTTGCAGTGAAACATTGAATCCTGTTCATCCACACATTGACCCTTTCCTCAGTCCTTACTTGACCATGGCCTTGGCTGTTGACCTTCATTGCTGATGGGGTATCCATTTGGAGTGACAAGTCAAAGGGCTGCCTTTGATTTTATTTTTTTTCTTTCCTTCTCCTTAGCTCTCAGATTATTACTTATTTGGTATGTTAAACTTAGCAATGTAGATCATGACCAGAGGTGCTTGAGTTAGGAACCTGCTGTGCATCGCTCCTTCCATAATCAAAGGAGAAAGCTGAGCTCTCCTGGGAACTGCTGCTCTGCTTTTTATTTTCCACTGACTAGAGATTCTCATGTCCACAGCTGGATGGGATGGATCTAGGCCAAAAGATTAATAGCTCTTGTAAAATAGTTGTTCCACATCTTTTAAATGAGTTTCTGAGGATGGGGTAAATTAGCTTATCTTTCTTTCTTTCAGGGTATGTTGAAGTCTTTGTGCAACTATGTCTAGCAGTCAATAAACTGGTGTGTTGTTTCTATATAACACAAACGTGGACCTTTCCAGTTATAAAGGTTACTGTTTTTTCCTGTTTTGTGCAGAAAATATTGAAGGCTGTCCTTATAGCTTACAAAATTGCGTTGGAGGATGCTGGTTAAATGTTTCTCTAGGCTTGCAGGAAAAAATAATTTTAAAAAAACCCAACAAACCCACAAAAAATAACTAACCTTTCTCAGGTAAAATTCCAATTTATTCAATGGTTCTGTTGCTCACTGGCTAATTTAGTTTAGCAAAGGAGTCCTTGGCCTTTTAAAACAAACTTTTCCAGGAAAATGTATAGATTGCATATTTTCTCATAGAAAGCCTTGTTATGCCCGAGAGCTTGGGACATGAGGCTGCTCACACCCTCTGCCTCTGGGAAGTGCAGGCAGTGATGCTGGGCTCAGTTTACCCTGAAAGGACTTGGTTTACCCCTGGAAGGATGGGATGGCTAGATTTAAGAGTAGAGAACTGAGAGAAGCTGGAGTAAATCTTGCCATCTTTCCTTTTCTGTGGCTGGTAGTGATTCTGACAGCAGAAAAAGGAAATGCACCTTTTGCCCATGAGAGATGTGTTGCACTTTGTGCTCTGTCAAATTCCTGCTATTGCAGCATAGGTCAAATAAAGCAGTGCATAATTTAAGTGTGCTTAATGTGCCTGGAATGGGATTGATTGTTTTTAATAAATTTCATTCTATTTTTTATGTTATTAGGTATATCTAAACATCCTACTGTTTGGCTTGGATTATTCCAGTGTCTCAGCTAGAGTGTGCAACACTTGGTTTACAACATTGTGTGAAGCCCCGGGTCCAGACCTTGCTGATGATGCTTAGGATTGGACTGCACAAATACTTTGCTTATAAATGTTAATAAACTCATTACTAAGCCTGCATGAAAAAGGCTGCTGGGAGTTAATGGGGTGGGCTCATTTGTATGTGTGGTAGTGTGTCTGTGTGTGGAGTGTGTTGCAGGCACATGAACTTCAGAATAAGAGCACTGCTAGAACTTTGTGATGTGGTGGCTGAGGTGTGAGTTGCATCCCTTCTCTTCCTCTGTGTCCCAGCTTCACAAAAATAGTCTTATTCCACAAGCACTGCAAGTCAACTTCACAGCCTTTGTGTTTTAAAAAGTTGAAAGATGTATTGAATTTTAACTAAATTCCAGGTTTTCCACTGTGCTGGGCTCAGAACGTGGCTGTGTTTCTGAGAAGTCGTGGGCTAAACAGGCTTTGAAATGAAGATGTTAATCTGGAATAAGACTAATATGTCCCTGGTCAGAACTAACCAGAAACATACAGATTTTTAGGTTTAATGAAATGTGCAATTAAAGGCATGTTAGAAACATATGCAAAGGGTGTGGATTGCTCAGTATGCTGTGTGGATTTCAGTGGGGCTGTTCAGCAGTTCTGAAAATCATGACTTTGATATTCAAAGCTGGACTCTCCAAACTACCCTCAAGATTAAAAGCTACATTTGAAATGTAGGAGTAGTGTAAAGCCATACCACCTAGGGTGGAATTTCTTCATTGTTAGGTCTCGGGTAAGCACAACGCCTTCAAGTGGCATTACTGCATCACCTTCGGGTAGTTATAGTGAAGTCTTTGTCTAAGGTGGAAGATTTGGGGAGGAGTTGATGGAGAGGCATCCATGTTCTTCCTCTTGCTCTTAATTTGGAGTAACTGAATTGTCTGGAGCGTTGTGCATCAGAGAAGCCTTTTCTGTTACCTTTACAGGTGAAAACTATCCAAAGGCTGAATCATGACTATCCTTTATGCTTAGAAGAGCCGTAACCATTTTCTTTGAATGTAAAATATGCATCTGTAAAATTTCTGTTGCCTGTAATGAGGTGGAATTTTGATACACTGCTGTCCATTACTTAATGATACATACCACTTTTTTTGATCTATCTTGCAGGTTCTGGTATGAACTTGCTGCATATTTGGGAAAAGGCATGGTCAGGGTCCTGCCTTGATGCTTGTGCACCTGGATTAGAGGAGAAATTAGGATGTCCTGTACCATCCCATTCAGTCCTGGTATGTACCGGTCTAGAAGAGTTGTAAGCAACAAATACAGCTCTGTGCAGAGAGTTCTGCTAATAGTACTTTCCTGGAGTGTGTTTGTGTGCGTGTGCAAGCATATGTGCACAGTTATCCTCAGAGCTACTCTGATTTAATATTTCCAGGTGTGTTGTGAATGTGTGTGCCAGAGGAGAATCAGACAGCTTTGAAAACTGGTTGCTGGTGTCTGTCCTAGCTTTCAACACTGATCACGTGGATTCTTGCATGCCTTAGGCTATGATGAGAAGTTAGATGCTCCAGTGACAAGAATCTTTGGTGGTCCCCCCTGATGGCCACAAGCACCTGATCATTGCAGAATTGGGCACAGTATTTATTACTGCAGAAACAGAACTCAACATTTGCATTTCTTGACAGGGACCTTGCTTTAGAATGTTTGTGGAGTTAATGAGGTAATCTTTGTGAATAATTTGGGATATTTAAAGCTTCTCAGTTCATGTAGCATAATGGTGAAATCAAATCAAGCCACACATCTCTTAGAGTAAATGAATTTCATCTTACTACCCAGCACAAAAAGAGCTATTGCTTTAGCTGGTGCACGTGTAAAAGAGCATAGATACTCATCACCTGTTCCATCTGAATTCAGTGCTGACTTTCCCTAGCAGAGATGAACATATAAAAAACCCTTATATAGATGTCCTTGTATTTTTTACAGTTAGTTTTCTTCTCCTGTTTTTTCTCTATGGCTATCAAATGTGGCTTAAAAGAATACAGTTCTTGACCCCTATTATTTTAGGGGTCATATTCCAGCATTTGATGTTGTGATGTAGATTAATATTGTTTCCTCTGTTTGCATTGAATTTCTAATTTCTGTGCATTAATATTCATGTATATGTGCAAAATAAATGAATGTGTTTATATTGATGTGAATAATTGGAGAGAGACCCAAAGCTAAAATACTACTATTTACTTAACCTATTTCAAAATCTAGTCTGAAGGTATTTCTGTGAGGTTCTCATCAGTAAAAAATTGGGTTCAGAATCTGTAAAATATTCATTCGTACCTGAAATACACAGAAATTACTACAGCTGCTTTGGGGTTTTTCAGTTCTATGTCACAACACATTGTGTCGTACATTGCAAGATTAGTTTTCACTTTCTGATCTTTTTTCCCCCTCTCTTTCTCTCTTCAGGGGCCCATTTCTCCATATTATAGTCAGCGTTATGGGTTTAGCCCAGACTGTAAAATAGTAGCATTTACAGGAGACAATCCAGGTGAGATGATTAAATGTGTAAGATTCAGTGAATATGATTTTGTATGTACTAAATTTCTAAATGAATCTCATTGATTCTCAGATGCTTCCTATACAGTGGAAGAATATAGTGTTTATCAGCATTAATACCTTTTTCCAACAGCCTTCCATCACTGGTTCTTCTGAGGTATAGACATCTTGGATAAGCTGGGTATGGTAAATGAATTCTCTTTTGCCTAGTAATACAGGTGACTTCATTCTTGGTAATCTCAGTTTTGGTTTGCCTGCCCCTAAGACACTGTTCTTACTAGGAGCTGCTAACATTTTAATTAATTTTAAAAGAATTAAAAAGTATCTTTCCAAGTGAAATGGTGGAGATGGACCTCACAGGCTTTCTCTAAGAATTAGAGCTGCCCTTCTGTCAGACTGATAGATCTCAGTATAAGAGAAGGTATTAATTTAGGGTCAGTTTTTGGAATCCTGGACAGCGTTTGTGTTGTCTGTTTCTCAAGACTGTGAAAATAAAGTACTTGTGTGTATTACAGTAGCATGTGCGGGTTTGAATAAAGATGAAGGCTTCATTGTGATATATTTTACATTCATATTCTGCAAGATGGTTAAACTCTGCATTTCCCAAAAGTCCAATTTTTCTTCTAGATTCAAATCCAGCTTAGTCCAATAAAATATGTAAGTAGTGGTGTAAATGGGAGTGTTTCTCCTTTAAAGTGTGTTATTAAGTAAGGGTCCACTGTATTTAAAACCTGAATACATAAAACATTAGAGAATTGTGCAGTTCTGTAGTTTTTTGTCTTGAGCATTTTGATTCTGTTAAAAACCACTCCCTTATCCAAATGCTTTGCCCATCTTTTACTGTGTACAGGCCAAGGCCATTTTGAGCATATTTGCCATTTATATTGTCCTTTGAGATGGTGAATGTGATATATTAACATGTCTCATGCAACATTCTATAGTTGAGTCAAACAAGTAACTTTTTATCTGGTGTTCTGACTCTTTGCTTTCAGCATCATTGGCAGGGATGAGACTTCAAGAAGGCGATATTGCAGTAAGTCAAAACACACTCCTGGAAACTGTCCACATCCCTGAATAAATGAAATGCATGAAATGTAAAATAGCTGTAGGTTATCAGTTAATTTATCTGCTAGTGTTGATTTTCTGTATATTGGATTCACAGTTGTTTTATTTCTGTCAGTCTGTAAGCTGCCTGAAAGATTTTAAGTAAACTCTTGTGGCTATTTTTAACTCATGCTCCAGACATTAAAACCTAAGTCTCCATCTAGTATGTATTTCACTGGTGTGACAATCTAAGTCGGAGCTAGCTTCAACATGAATCCAATTGACTTAATGTGTAATTTAAAAACAATTAGTGATAATAACAAATGGTTTTAATTTAATTTCTTTATTGCTTTCCAGGCACATTGTGATAACGCTTCAGTTATGTTTTTTTCCCCTCCAGATTAGCCTTGGCACAAGTGACACATTGTTTCTGTGGATTCAAGAACCAACTCCTGCCTTAGAAGGTCATATCCTCTGCAATCCTGTTGATTCTCAAACATTTATGGCACTTTTATGGTAATATCATTTATTTTTTGTACAGCTGGGATCAATAACATATATTTATTTCTCTGTGTTAGTGTTTTTTATTTCTTCTGCAAAATGATAATGAATAGAACATTCAGCTTTCTGTATGGTTTATGGCAATCTATTGCTGAAACATTTGCATCGACGTTCTAGCGTTCCTATTGTTTAATTTGAGTAACTGAAGCTGCAGAGTTGTGAAGGATAAATTCTCATGGCAATAAAAAGCTGAAATTATTTTTACATATACATAGAGCCAGTTCACTATGAATCTAAGGTAATGCATTTAATGTACAGGAATAACAGTCTTCTGAAATGTAATGATATGAAATGTCAGAAGCTTGACCAGGCTGTCTAACTTCTGTGTTCTTCTAGTGGTCCAGAGGGACCATAACTGGGCAGGTGAAGATTCACTTTTCATAGAGAACAATACTGAGTGCTGCTCAGGGATGTATTAGGCTGCGCATGTGGAAGATACCAAGATCTCAAGAAGCTCAGTTGAGAGAATGATCCTCATGGTAGCTTTTGGCTGGTGTGATTTGGGAATTATTTGGCCCTTTACCAGCCAAGTAGGTGGGAAGATAGCCTGAAGCTGTGTTTTCTTTCACTGAGTCACTGTATTCAGGGGAGGAATTTCCAAAAGGGGTTGTAGTATTTAAGCAAATACTTACAAGTAATATGCAGATAAACTTTGTGTCCAAGTCCCTTGGATTGTAGATGTTTGTAACTCAAAACTTCAGCTAAGCTCAAATGTGCCCTTTAATGTTGAGTCTTACCTCTACAGTAATAGGATGCTGTAGATGACATTGGGAACAGTGTTTGTGAAGTTGAGTTCATGTCAGTTGCAAGTTACTGAGTTCCATAGTATGATTTTCCAGCAGTTGTGTGGGGTTTTTTTAATTTTACATTCAAGTTTCTCATTTCCCTCAATGTTTTTTCCCACTGTTGCTATGTGAGAGCTATGTAAACAAACTGTTCATAATAGCAAAGGATGTGCTGAGGCATTTTTCTGAATAACTGTTATACTGCCATTCTTTTACTGTAGGTTAATGTTCAGAAGGCCAAACCTGCCTTTCAGAACACAAGATATTTCTGTACCATGAAGAAAAAGAGATCCTGTTCCCCCTGCCTAGCCATTTCTGCCCTGACACTGCCCCTTTTGTACCAATGCCCCTTTTTAGTAAAATAATGGTGTTAATGGAGGACTTACCTGGGTTAGTAGAGTGCCTGAGCTACCAGGCAGAATATTTGTACATAAAACTTAAGTAGCTTCAGCTGCTGCTGAGCAAGCTCAATAATTTCCTTGCCTCTTCCTGGATATCTCTGTGCCTTTTCTGCTGAACTATTCTGATAACTCTGTGCTGGATAGTGTTTAAACTACTTTCCTATGGGTCCAAGTCATAGAACATGTGGAGCTGGAAGGGACCCTCTAGGATCATCAAGTCCAACTCCATGAAGTCTAATGCTGCAGTACTTTTCAGGAGTGTTATATTCACAGGGGAGGCAAAGGAGGTGACTGCATAAAGGGTGCAAAGACCATGGACACTGAACAGATCCATATTTTAAAGCATGACTTGCTGGCTCTGGACCAGAACAGTGCAGATGCAGCTGTGGTGCTTTCCTTTGCCAGATCCTGGCACAGGGCTAGACCTCAGAAGTCTTATTGGACCCAAGCTGGCTCGATACTGCTACTGTGCTTTTGAAATCATAAATGCAGTGTGGAGACACTCTTGCTCTTCCTTGCAGTCATCTCAGAGCAAGCTTTTTGGTGTGGGTCAGAGTACTTCTAGCAACACAATAGTAGACCTACCTCTGCACCCATAGCGCAGAATGTTTCTCTCTAGAGTAGTTACTAGATTCATCTGTAGATAGTCCAAAAGTAGATATTCATCTTGACTCCTGGGTGCAACCAGACCTGGTGAAGCTTTTTACAGGAGTGCTGGTGTAGTGCGGAAGTGCAGCTTCACAGGACCAGACCCAGGGCTGGCATGATCAGAGCTCCTGCTGCTCCATCTATGCATACTGAGTGTTCTCCACTGCTTTGAGCTCCAGGCAACCATAGTAAGTCAGGCAGTAGGCTGCAACTCCTGTGCATGGAGCTCTGAGGAGATGTTTTAGCTGTTCAGAGAGCCTGAGCTTAGTGTGGCCTGCCAGACTAGATATAAGTTGATTCATTGGAGAGATGCATACCAGCATCTCTGCACTGCGTTTCTCAACTCATCCTGTAATACTGCTTTGCTCTCTAGTTATCTAGTTTTCTCCCTCTCCATCTCTTTCCATAATGAAGATATGATTGTATCTTTTGGCTTGCTCACCTGTACTCAGCTGATATAATATACTCCAATATTGAGTAAAACAACAAATTGCTTTAAAAATCTAGAGCCAAATGTTTTGGAAAATGCATATGGCATGTTTGTGTTTTTCAGTTTTAAGAACGGCTCACTGATGAGAGAGAGGGTCAGAGATGACTGTGCTTCAGGCTCCTGGGATGAATTCTCTAAAGCCTTATCATCTACTGTTGCTGGAAACAATGGAAACTTGGGTATGAGCCTTAGCAGGGCTGGGAGTTCCAGGGTTTGCTTAGATAAGTGATTCTGGGGGAGTTACACCTGCTTTTTACTTTGGGTCATGATAAAGGCCAAGAATTAAGTTAACCAGAGCAAGGGAAATTCCTAATGTGCACTTAGAAATGCTCTGTTGGCAGGCTAAGTATCATGATAGTATTTTTCTTCAATATTCACTACATAAAATTATGTTTATGGAGCTCTTTTGATCATTGAAAGGGTGTTAGTAGCATCTTAGCTGTATATTGTTTAAAACTAGTAATTTCTGAAGGAGGCTTTCATTAAAGTTTGTTTCTTTTTGCTGAAGACTCAAACAAAGTGGATTAAGTAGCTCCATACTTATTCTTAATATTCAATGGTTTTGATCTCTAAACATTACTCTAGAATCTTGTCCAGTGCAAGTGAACAGAGCAGTAATATCAAATGGTTCCTAGATTTCCTGCATTTTCCTCAGTATATGTCACAATCTTTTCATCCCCGTTTTTCCCTTCATTATGGTAAGTGAATGAAATCAAACAAAATTAATCTGAATTGATACAAGTAAAATTAATGCAAAACACTGTAGACAGCAAAGTTTTTTAATATAGATATTGAAGCTATAGAAGACTTCATTCCTTAGGAAAGTGAATTTAAGGTACAATTTCTAGAGACTGAGGTTAGCACTGATTCACTTTTAGAAGCTCTGTTACATTGTCTGTCAAATCCGGTCTCTGTGGGGTATTAAAATGACCTGGAATATCTTTTCACTAGAACACAAATCAATTCGAGTGTTTCAGAAAGTGGAAAGAAGTTATTCCAAAACCTAAAAGTCAACCACTTTAGTCAGTATTAAAAAAAATTGGAAGTTGATGAAAATATTGTTACTGGTTTCAGGGATACCAGGACACTGCCTTAACGTTTTAAAACTTGTATATTCACTTGGATATCTCAATCCCTTATAAAATGGGTGTTCTGTGAAAGTCATTCTCTATAACCTGTATGCTTGGATAGCCTATGGGTGTGCATGCAAAAATACAGTAATCTCCATAACCTGAGTTCCTGAGGGAAGCAGAGCAAAGAAGTAACTGGTTAGGCACCCTCCCTTTTGTCACTTGTTGCCCCCTCTGCCTATTGTGGGACAAGGTGTCCCTGTTTGGACATGGGGAGAGGAAGCTGCTAGTGTGAGGTTGGGGTAATGAGATTAACATGGGTAGCAAATAGGGAGGGAGGAGCGGTGAGCAGATGAGGGTCCTGTTGCACCTGGGAGGTACTGGAGAAGGCTGATAAAACCAGCAAGTTTGCTTGGAGACCTCGTCCACAGGATTCAAGATGGCAGCAGGGTCAAAAAGGAAATTTTGGGATGTACATCCCCTGGCAGGGCCTGCAACATCTCTAACCCACAGTGTTGCTTACTGCCAACTTTTTGGAATTTTAACCAAAAATGTGTGTGCTACAGCACATTACTATTTTGGGGTTTTTTTGACTAATATCACAGGGCTGCTAGGGCAGCATACTCTTGTGTGGTCTGAACGTTAGAAACTCTCCTTAGTTTTTTAGCTATTCTGTTCAGTTTTTCTGTCCTCCTTTTCTTTTTTTGTCTCCTTTCTTGAATACCTTTTCTGACCAACCCTTCTTGCCATCAGCACAAAAGAAATCTTTTTCACACTCTTTGTCTAGCTGTTTGCAAAGCATTACTGCATTTCTTAAGAGCTCAAAGCTATTCAGACACCAGCTCTGCTTCATGACTTAAAAGATCTGATGTTCCCTAATAAGCTTATGAAATCTAATACAGTGCATGAAGTGTTTCCATATTCCCGTACTCTTACTAATTTACCATTTTTGTATTATTTTTTCTCTTTCACCCTTGCGTATGACCTACTGAAACTATTTCTTAAGATGTGTTATGTATTATCTGTGTTACTTGCATGTGTGTGTGTTCTGCTGGATGTGTGCTCTTCTGCAGGCTTGTTGATTATTAGGTTGTTTGGAAGCCTAGAGCTTAAGATCTGCATTTTTATAAATGGAAAGTATTGAAATTTGATAAATGTCTGGACTGAAATTAGTTAAGAAACAGGCTGTGTGGTGACTCAAATGTCTTTCCAAATATGTGATAAACACTTATTATCATTTTAGCTGTGTGCTGAAATAACATTCCAGCTTTGGGCTAGGAGCAAACATGACACTCTTTAATGTTCCTTGTTGCAGGTTTCTACTTTGATGTGATGGAAATTACTCCTGAAGCAGTTGGGGTTCACAGATTCAACAGAGACAACCAAAAGGTAGTAATAATCTAGTTAACATCTCAAACCTTGAAAAAGGCTGTTAAGGCTTGAAATCTTTGCCGTTATCTTTGTGTGTGCGTGAGAGATACTTGCTTTCAAGTTTCATTTATTGGTGCAAGTCCCTGGGATGATTTTTGTAAAGAAGCATTTGGTCTTTAGTTTGAGAGTATCTACAGTGCAAAGTCTGAACTTGAACTTATACGGTATTTTTTTAGAAACTATTTCCTTTACTGGAAAGTGTGGAATTACTGAAATGAACACTGGTTTTGAAACAGGATTAACTTTAAGCTTATTGAGAGCTTAGTACACTTACATGACTTAGTCCCCATCTTCTAAGTTTCAGACAGATAGGGATGTGTTGAACTTTGGGCTATAATATTTTGTCTTTTATCTTGCTATAAATGTGTATGTGAAGTACAGACTGCATTTTGCTGTCCTGCATGTCTTGGAGTAACCTACAAGCTACATAGTGGTATGTAAGTAAGATTCAGGTCCAATTGGAATGAAAATAGAAATTATGTTATGGAAAGAAAAATTCTTTGTATCTTTTTTTTTTCCTTTTGAGGAATGGATGTTGTCTAAATGTCTGGCTTTCTTGGTGGTAGTGAAGCCCAACAGATGACTGATCAATCATGACTCCCAGTTGATTAGACCTCACCTAGCTGAACAGAGATTGATACTGTCTTGTGTTTGCAGTGTGGCACTAGTCTCTTAAATGTTTGCTGTTTAAACGAATGCTTAATCACTTCTGGCTCTTACACAAGTTGTAGGCACTTACTGTAGTGCATAGAAAAACTCAACTTCTTGCGATTCTTTGTATTTCTTTGTAGTTCAGTGTTTTACTAGCTCTGTTGCCTTTCTCTCATTCTGGTTGGCAAAAGGACAGAAAAATGTTATATAGCAACTAAATAAATTAATGAAAAGATTACATGGTTTCACCTTTGTGCAGACAAATATATTTAAACTTTTGTGACATTGCTTAAGGCATCTGAATTTTATCTACTTGCTTTAGTTTTATATTTTTCAGATATTGATTCTTAGCATACTCTGGTGTGGAGAAATGCACAGAAAAGAGTTTATAGCTTGCACTAGAATCTTTTCCCATCATTGATTTCAAGTTTGATGGATTTGCCAGCAGTATTGAGGTTATGGGTTGAGTTGTCTGTCATGAGTCTTTAGGTCCATCTTGTGTGTATGAGTGAAGAACTGGGCCTAGCTGAAAGCAGACCTCAGGGTAAAGACGAGGATAGTCAACTATAAATCTGAATTGTGTTTTTAACCACTCTCCACATTGGCATTGTATACTGTGTAAGGTGCTTGTTAACTTAATGTATTCCTTCTTTGATACAGGTTTCAGACTTTCCAAAGGAGGTGGAAATACGAGCATTGATTGAAGGGCAGTTTATGGCCAAGAGGATTCATGCTGAAAAGCTGGGGTATAAAGTAGGTAAGTACAATGAAAAATCATAGAATCGTAGGATGGTTTGGGTTGGAAGGGACCTTAAAGCTCATCCAGTCCCAACCCCCCTACCATGGGCAGGGACACCTTCCACCAGACCAGGTTGCTCCAAGCCCCATCCAACCTGGCCTTGAACACTGCCAGGGAGGGGGCAGCCAGTGCTCCTCTGGGCAACCTGGGCCAGTGTCTCACCACCCTCACAGCAAAGAATATCATCCTTATATTCAATCTAAATCTCCCCTCTTTCAGTTTGAAACCATTTCCCCTCATCCTGTTACTCCACGCCCTTGTCAAAAGTCCCTCTCCAGCTTTCCTGTAGCCCCTTCAGGTACTGAAAGGTGCTCTGAGGTCTCCCGGGAGCCTTCTCTTCTCCAGGCTGAACAACCCCAACTCTCTCAGCCTGTCTTCATAGGAGAGGTGCTCCAGAAGTAATGGAACCAAGGAACAAACACAAAGATAGGAGTCCTAGCAGTAATGTCTGTATTGTGTCCTGCCTGACAAATACAGAAACTGGTGTGAATTCTAAATTAGCCTCCTGGAAAAAAATTTGGTGGTGTGTTGGGGGGCAAGTTTTTGCAGATGTTAACTTCAGAAGCTCTCATGGTTTAACTTTATGATAACTTCTTTTTCAGGTATTCTTGCTTTTTTATTGTTGCTGCATTGTCAGTTTTGAAATAAGAGTTTGGGCTTTGATAGCTTGTTAAGTGAAAAGATGACCATCCTTTTTCCTAAAGCACAGAAAATCTGAAATCTGTTCAGTTCCTGGATCTGCTGTAGGCTGGTCGCTTACCTCTTTACCTCAGTTTTCTGTTAATAAAGCTGAAGCCCTTTCCTTATCTTGTGATTTAGAAAACAAGATATCCTGCTACCTAGAATTTGTAATATGAATAGTTTTTAGCACATGGGAACAAAAAAATCAGCCAGTATTTTACCTACAGAAATGGGATCAGATCATTACTAGCTGTGCAATTCTACAGAAAGAATACAGGCAAGTTGGTAAGATGTTTTATTGGCGTTTTCTGTCAGAGTATCAGCCAGTGGCATCTTAAATACCAAATTAACTCATCTTCAGAGTTTATAAGCAATGTTTTATTTTAAAAATCATTATTTTTGTCTCCATCCTGTCCTCCTCCTTTACAAGCCATTCCTGACCTCCTTTACAAGCCATTGCCTGACTCCTACCTCCAGGCTTTTATCCATAATCATGAAGGATAGAATTTTTTTTTTGAGAGAGAACTACAGGAGCTGAAAGTTGAGAAAATAGAGATACTGGAACAAATCACTAGGCTTGGCAACACCACCTCATAAATTTATGCTATAAAGGTTTTCCTGTTATATATTTTCTTATATACTTGAAACTATATTTATTTGGGGGGGGTTATTTATGGAGACAGGCAGAGATCCACATAGATCACGTTTAAAATACCTGTTTATCCTCCATTCTTAGATTCTGCTGCACCAAAAGCTTGGGTTAAATAGCCTAGGAAGCTTATGGTGGAAGAGGATGCTTTTGCACTCTGTCGGGGGTAGACAAACACCAAAGTGTGAGAACAACTATTTAAGATATCAGACAACTTAATTTCTACACGTTTGTTTCTGTGTTTATCTGTAAATACGTATAGGCTAAGTAGGACAGTTAAAAACCAAACTACTTTTAAGATGTGGATTAATAAGCTTTAAAAACTCTCTTAAAGAAATAAAATGCTGTAGATGTCTACAGGTGAAAGGAGATGGGTGTGATTGCATTGTGTTCCTGTAGGTTCCTTGGAATCTTGCATGATTTTTGTTGCATCCCAAGGGTCTTTTAGCTATTTAGTAACTAACGACAAGCTGGTTTAAGAAGGAGGTGCTGTACATAGGGTAGGCTGTGTGCATCTCCCACTTTTCCTTAGAGGTATTATTTAAATGTCATATTCTGTTATTTGTGTAGTGATGACAGGCTTACATCTGCGTTTGTTGTGTGACAGCTCTGAAAACAGGGTGTGTTCTGAATGTGTTTCAGGGTATGGAAGGACACGGTGGGAATTACTGTGGTATTCCCAGGCTTTTCAGGCTGCTTTTTTGTTTTTAATGTGATTTAAAAGCTCATTTATCTTCTGGATGAAATACACAGTTGGGACCCTTGTGTTTATTCAGTTCCTTTTAGGAACTACATGGGGAATTTACTTTGATTTTTCCAGGAATCAAGCTGATTTTATGTTCAGAAATATAATCACAGCAGTGTACCTTTGGGCTTTTTTTGTTTTTGTTCACACGATTGGGGGAATACAGTAATAAATGTTCACAAGATCCAGAAAATTATATGAGAACACCTATTAAATTGATCTGTAACAGAAATGGCAGTGACATGGTCAGTCATAACAAATGCTTTGCTGTGGTGTTCTCAGGTTTATGTGGTGCCATCTCGGGTGCAAATGAGTCAGAAACATGGCTAAGAATTTCCCCAGCTCTGGCACCAAGGTACTGGAAAATCATTTTGGCATAGTCACGGACCTGCCTCTCTGTTCTTGGGCCAAATGCAGTTTGGATGACTGTAATCTGGAATGCAGTGGTGTACATGGAGGAGAATTTTGTAAAAATAAATGTCTGTCATACAGAGTTTTTGGTTATGCATTGTGAACATGACAAACGTTAGATAATCCCTTAGAATTTACTTTGGGTTAATGAAGATATTATCTTGCTAGGAGCAGTATGTTGAATCCTTGGTCTGGCTAGTGCTGCAGGAAGAAGAGCAGTGATACTGGAAGAGTTTTATAGGTGAGGTTTTTTCTCAGGTTTTTTCTTTTTGTCCTGTACTTTATAAATCTTACATAAATTACAAAGAATAGTTTTGAAAACCCTTAAAACAGCTCATACGGTGCTGTTTGTGCTTGTATGCAGGTTTCAGTGTGGCTCATGTGCCAGTAGAGGGCAGGGGATTCTGTCTCATGATTTTTTTTCTTTGAGGCTGGGAGTCAGCCTTGTTCTGAAAATGGCACAGAGTCACCCGGTGATCCTTAGGAGGAAAGTTAAACCTTACATTAATCGTGATTTAAGGGTTTTAAAACTGTGTGTCACTCTGTTCTAATTGCTCTAATCTTTCTCAATCAGGTTTCAGGGGAAATCATTCAGTAACACCCTGTATCCTGTTTTGCTTATGTGCTTAAGGGGTGGATAGAGCTTTGTGATCTAGAAACAAACAAGTGAAGTTTGGTCTGTCCCTGTTGTTTACATCCTCTGATTCAGTGATTCATGTAGATAAGGTGAAGGCTTGCTGTTCTGCCTTTATTTTCCTGGGTTTTTATTGTGTCGTAAACACCTTCTGTTTTGTCACTTCCTCTTTCTGATTGCAGCCATCCCCTTTTGAAAGCTAAGCTAGCAACTGGAGCTCAGAGGCTAGGCATACAGATATGCTTGCTGCGTGGTTTGAGGACTCTAACCCATGGCAGTTTGATAAAGCAATGACAGTGTCTGCAGCTCAGCGACACAGGTGATCACAGCAGCTATAAAGCTGTCAGTGATTCAGACTGATCTGCTAGTGTATACGTTAATAATCATGATGATCACTTTAGACTTGCTTCTATTCCTGACCAAACAATCCTAAAATTCATATTGGCACGGACTGGAGAACGTTGCTTGGACCTAGTGTAGCTGTCCTGGTGAAGATTCACAGAACTGATTATTCTTGGGAGCAAAATCTTTCCCCCTGAGGAGTGAAGTAAATATTGCTATGATGTATGCTGAAGGAAACAGCACACAGGTCGGGGTTCTGGTGTTGGTCACACAGGTAGCCAATAGATATTTGAATGATGTCCTGGTCTACAGTGTAGAAGCCTTCGTGTCAGTGGCAATCTGAGCACTCAGTCTATACATACTGGGTCAGGTATTGTGTTAAATTACCTTTGTGGGACTGCAGCAGCAATTAATAAATCTTGCCTTGTAGGTAAGCTGATTATCTGGGGGGAGTCTGTGTTGAAGCTGTTTGCTTTGGACAGGGCTTTCTGCCTTCATGTTGTCATGCCTTTGGGTGAGTCTGTAGTACTCTGGTTTCTCGATGTGCTGTTCATGTCACATTTATACCTTCAAGAATCAGATTCTGCTGCAGAACTGTCGTCAGCAGGGGGAGATGTATAGAAGGCACCATGTTTTGCAAGCACAAACTTTCTCCATAAAATCCCGTGTCTGTTTATTATGTAATTTACAGTTTCTTACATACATAAAACCATCACTTGCAAATAATGCTGGTGCCCTGCGTTCTACTCTCTGTACTTGGTGCTTAAGCACTGGCTGGGGTGACACAGACATGCCCATGGCTGTGCACTGGTGTTAGAATGAGTCAGGTTTTTTCCCTTAAGTGCTACATGTTAGCAATGTTTCAAATATGTGAACGTACATCTTTCTGATTGGATATGAAAGGAGATGCATTCTTAAACAAGATAGCAGTCCTGCAGTGCTGGGGAAAAAAGGGAAATGTCAGAGCATGCTGGGCCTGACTTTCTCAGTGGTTAGAGGGGGAACTTGCATTTTCTGAACTCAGTCCAAGATTACAGGAGGGCAAACACCAAGGTGCCAAGTTTTCTTCAGGTGGTTTCATCTGATGCTCTTTTCAGCAGGTTGAATGCAGTAATAATGTGTGTCTCTTTGTCTGCAGGGAAGGCAGGCTGTGGAGCATGGGGGGCTCAGAAAATATTGATTAGTACAACATGGAGCAGTTGTGTTTCATCACTCATGTTGTCATGTGGAGGCACAGAAACCCGAAGGCAAGGTGTGAAGCTGTCACTTCAGAGATGTGTTGGTCTGTTGGAGGGTGAAGTGGCTCTCTGGTTTGGCAAGGCTAGATGTCACTGGTTCTTGGGGCACTCTGGGGATGGCTTTGTCTCGGGCTATGAGGCAGGTTTTTTTGCTGGTGGTTGTCTTTGACTGACTGGCTTCTGTGATTGTAGTCTCCAAAACTCTTACAAATTATCAGGCACATTGGGGTATTTGTTCCTTCAATTGCCTTTGTCTTCGTGTGTTTTTACTCCGTTGTGGCAGTGAAATGAGGAACACTGTGAGCGAGGCCATTTTGTAGTTGCATACAGATTAAATTGATGTTTATGCCCTGCAGGATTTAAATTTCTTAGAGAAATCAATACTAGAATGTTGTGTTGGCTTCGTGCTTGTCTCTTGCTGTTTGCTGCTAAGAGTGCTGATGGTGTTTCAGCAGCATGAGGGCTATGGCTTTGTTAGGAGCCTTTTGCTTCAGCAAGTGAGTGAAAACAGTTTAGAAATAATTAGAGGACAATGCCCTTGATGGGAGGTTGAAGTCTGCTGTTTAAAATAATGGTAGATTGTGGTAATGGTCAGTTTGGAACATATATGAATAGTGGTGGGGCAGAGCATACTGCTTGGTGTGCGATACAAACAGACCATAAATGCCCCTTGCCATTAGGTCTTAAGAGTGTATTTTTTGAGGAGTGTTTGCTCAAGAAGTACTTTCAAATTAATCAAAGGCAGGATCTTCCTCCCAGATAAGCCACTGATTTTGCTGCAGAGGATATTTGTATTTTCTGATGAAACTTTGGGTTGGTAAGAGTGCCAGTGCGAGGCAGGCAATACCATGCCAAGGACTTGACTCTGTCCCCTTATTTCCCACAGAGCATCAGGCTTCTATCACGTAGCAGAGCCTTCTAGGCACGATCAAGCAGGGCTGAGTTTCAAGCCAGTGATCTGGAATGAAAGGTTGGTTAGCTCATTACCAATTCCCTGACCAAGTATTTTACAAAAAAGGCTTTTTATTATTACTTGGCTCAGCAGAGTACGGTATTAGCTTGACTAATTTTTAAAAGGGTTAGATAAAGTGTTTCTGGAGGAAATGACTTAATGTGCTATAAGGAAGCTGCTTACGTGCTCTAGAATTTTTCATGCAGTGGCCATTGTCTTGCTTTTATTTTGTTTTATTGTTGTTATACATATACAGGAAGCACAGTGAAGACAGAAAATCTGAAGAGTTAATGAAAAGATTGGAAGGGGTACTATCTGTCTTTCTGTCCTGACACAATGATAAAATGTTGTCATTGTTTGAACAATCTCTTTTAATGTTTGGTCAGCAAAAGACCAAGTATGTAAATGGTTCAATTCCTGTGCCCTGATGTTAGGAGAGATTGTTTATGACTCTTTCAGTGGATGTACTGTTCAAGCAGTGTTCAGAAAAATAGTCAAGCTGTCAGCTGGCTGGTTTTGTTAGAGCTTCGTGATCTCTAGAAGCTGGGGACTTGGAGATCAGTTGGGTTATCTAATAAATCTCCTGTTATCGCTTGTTTTTTGAGACTGATCTATAGTTTTAAATCCATTTAGATTAGCAAGGGAATGACATGATTGCAGTCTATAAGTACCTTCTTGGGGAAAGGAAACTTGATAGTATAGGACTCTTGAGCCTTACAGACAGAAACATTATGGTTCAATAACTGGAAGTTGAAGCTAGGCAAACCTCAAGTGATGAGCAAGGTGCAGATTTTTAACAGACTGAAATCAACCAGTGCAGCAATTGACAGTGGTGTAGTGAGTTCTTTAGCACTGGTAGTTTTAAGAACAAGATGGGTGTTTTGTTTTTTTTTTCTGAAAATGTTTGCTCTGGTCCAAAGAGATTATTTATGTCATAGAAAGGTGAGTTCAAAGGATGAGCGTGGTCCATTCTGTCTGAGACACATGGGAAGCTGTAAGAGATGCTATTGCTAGGAAGCTCATCTGATTCACAGCTATGTATACACATTGCTTTGTATTAATCATTTATACCAAGAGCGGCTGCTGTTATCAGTGTAAATGATGCCCTGTTTTGATGATCATTCTGCTTGTAAAATACTACATATACCTTAGTTGACACTTAGTCAAATGTGACATATTTATTATTTTAAATCTATCTTCTTGTCTTTCTGTATTTTTGTCTTTGTTGATCAAATGTGACAGGCCTGTTAGTGAACTCTAATCAGCTCTCCCAATATTCTCTAATCCCTCGGACTGTCTTTCCCTTTTTCTGGTTTAAGGTGACTCAGCTTTTCTTGCATGTATCACATTATGCATCAGTTCTGAGCACTGTCTCAATTTTTCCAGCTGCATCAACCCACACTTGAGGTTTTTCAGTGTTAACAGGGGTTCTATGAAATAAATTATTCTTTCCCTACCTACTCTATTTGCCTGCACGTACAGTGATTTTTAGCTGTGTTTGGGTTTGTTGCATGAGATTAGGAAAGACAGATTTGCCTTAGTTTAAAAGAGTATTGCTTAAGTTTTTAAAATGATTTTAAGTATCTAAAGCTTCGATTCCATCCACACTTGGATTTCCAGAGGACAGCTACTCGGTGCTCATTCAGATGACCTCAAAAAATACCAACCACCCTCCACATGTCTTGTTTAAGTAAAAACCAAGTAAAAGTTCACATGTCTGTGGACAAGTGGAACGTTGCAGTCTACTTGTATAACCTTAATTCTCTTCAGATATAAAAAAATTAATTTGGACAGCTTTTTCTTCTTATTTCTGACCCCTGGTTTTCAAGAATGCACATGAAGAGTATTCTTTTTCCGCCTTGAAACTACAATGTTATTTAGCCTTTATGTGGTGTGTCTAATTTATGCACTAGCAAAGGTATGCATGCTGCATGTAAAATGACAGGTCTCAGCCCCAAGGCTTTCACAATTTCAGTTTAGTCCAAGTGTAAAGAGTGGCAAAGGAGGGGAAGTTCATGAAAAATAAGCTTCAAGTGCAGTACATACTTCTAAAGTTCTCTCTTTGACGTGAGTAAGAACAGAAATTCTTTAGCTTTGTGCTTAGAGTCTGGAATTTGGGATCAGCGACAGGACTGACCTGAAGCAGAAAAATTTGACACGTGGAAGAGTGAGATTAGAGCATCCACAGAATGTCTCTTGATGATATGGTAGGTGACACAAAATTCCTGATCCCAGCTTCTATACAGTGATACCATTTTTCTCTTTGATGTTCAAAAGGCTGGTCTTGGTGGTCTATTACAGTGGCCTTCAACTCATCAGTGTTATACTTTTCCTAGTTGGAAAATCTGAAAAATGGATTAAAGAACACAGAAGAATTTGCTTGAATCTGAAATTGTCTTTTTTTCCAGCTGCACTTAGTGATTGTACAGCATCAGATAGACTGGAAGTAAAACTAAACTCAGGAGTACCTGCTAGGCGTTGTACGTCAATTACTACTCAAGCAGAGTTGAAAAGTGGTCACTTCTCTAGCACTTTTGTTGGTTTTAAAGTATTTGTCTTCCATTTTACAGTATTTGAAGCTTAATAAGAAATGTCAAATTTATGAAAGCTGGAAATTTGAAAATAAAAATAGAAATATGTATATACATACAAACAAAGGGTGGGATAGTGATGGTTTTATTTTTGATAATGACTCAAAGTGAAATAGTTCTTTAGGTAATACCTCTACTGCAGATAACTGCACTTGTCAACCTTTACCTGAAGTATTACTGAAGTGTGGCTTAGCTCTTAATATTTCAGCTCTTTGTTTACCTATCTCGGTTGATTTTTCTGAAATGCAAATTATTAGAAGTTTTCAGAAGTTCTGTTGGATGAAAGTTCAATTAGCCTGTTTGTAGAAATCAGCTAGTGTCTTTCTAATATATAGAATGGTTTGGGTTGGAAGGGACATTAAAGATCTTCCAGTCCCAACCCCCTGCCATGAGCAGGGGGACACCTTCCACTGGACCAGGTTGCTCCAAGCCCCATCCAACATGGCCTTGAACACTGCCAGGGATGGAACCTCCCTGGGTAACCTGTTCCAGTGTCTTACCACCCTCACAGTAAAGAACTTCTTTCTAATATACCTAGTCTAAATGTACCTTCCTTTAGTTTGAACCCATTCCCCCTTGTCCTATTGCTCTGTGCCCTTGTCAAAAGTCCCTCTCCAGCTTTTCTGTAGCCCCTTCAGATACTGGAAGGTGCTCTAAGGTCTCCCTGGAGCCTTCTCTTCTCCAGGCTGAACAACCCCAACTCTCTCAGCCTGTCTCCATAGCAGAGGTGCTCCAGCCCCCTGATCATCATCATGGCCCTCCTCTGGACTCACTTCAACAGCTCCACGTCCTTATGCTGGGAACGCCAGAACTGGACCTATTGCTCCAGGTGGGTTCTCACAAGAGTGGAGTAGAGGGGGAGAATCACCTCCCTAAATATAAATCTGTGTGCTTTTGTATTTCCACTTCTGCAGTAACACTAGCGTGAAAGGAGCGGCTGGATAGGAATTTGAATGCTCGGTCTGAAAAATTCCACTAGGTTTTTGGAGTGTGCAAACACATAATATTGAATTCTTTCTTTTTACAAAGCAAGAATATTACCAGAGGTAACAATACTAAACCATGTATACTTGTTATAGAAGTACTATCAAATGCCAGTATTATTTTGGACAACAAATGAACTGACTTGGAAATATGCTGGATTTCCTTAGCCTAAAGTTGGTAGCCAAAGTCTGTGTACTTACCTATCTAGTCAATGTACTCCATCATTGATAGCAGCTTTCTTCAAGGTGTTCTCGTATCTTGTTTTCAATAGGTTAAGATCACTCTTGTTACATTTCAAATATGGGCTTTGTTGGCAGAGGGCTTTGCATCCTAGAAGTATCTGTGTGCTGAAGGAAGGCTTCTGGGGTCTCTATGCCAGGACATCCTTACCTGCCTCCTCTGTGTTTCCATGACTGGGGCACTCTCAGTTCCTTCCCTCTCCATTGCTGGTATCTATTACTGAACTGGTAAATGTCAATATTTATCTGTACATAGCAATTTCCATGTGTGCATCTCAAGAAGTAATTATGGAAAGCTGGAGTGCACTCAGCATTGTTACAAATCAGCAAAATATTTCAGTCCTCTCAGTGGCCAACTTAAAACATACAAAACAGCAGAAAATAATGTTCTATATTAGCCTGTGTAGTGGCAGCCCTATGAGTGGCATTGGAATGAAAGTAGTCACAGGTCACAGAGCTGGAGGGCTTTTGAAGGATATTTTCAAAAGCATTCACTCTCTTCACTCAAGGTGCACTTGATCTTTTTCCTCTGTGTTTATTCTGATCAAAAATGAACCTTTTTGTTATTTTGAAGTGGTTCTAATTATAATGGTAATACAAATGTACAAGTGGAGAGCTGCTTGATTAATCTCTTCAAATTAAGTGCACTTCTAGCTAAATGATTTAAGTTTGCCTGCAAGTGAACACTTGTGCTGCAGAGAAAGTGATACAAAGCTTCTTATTTCATAACTAATTTTGTCTGTGAACATAAAAGCCTGGTACCCACTGTAGTGCAGGTGAACATCTGAAGCCATTGGTTTTAAGTATAACACATTAGAATAAAAAATTGCTGGCGTATTTGAAAAGGTGGAACTATGTTTTTAAGTAAATTGCAAGTACTCAGGAACTAGTGGCTCCTTTATTTTTGTATTTTAAATTCCTTTTTTTATTCATTACTTAAGTATTAATAAATTCTTTCAACTGCAGTAGCTGCTATGAGCTGTGATACAGGTCAGCACAGATTTTAAATGTTATCTGGGCTGTTATAGGTGTAATCACTGCAAGGGCATTCCTGTTGATTTCAGTGTTGCTGTTTGCATAAATAAGGGTTAGCCATGAGAACCAGAAGAATGCAGGACTATAACCCAAATTTCCAACCCTTGAAAATGGGTTGGATATTATTTCAAGCCGTTATTTCAATGGCTTGAAAATGAACCAGATAACTCCTCAGAGCCCTGATCACTTAATCATTTTTCACTTTAACCAAGGGACTAAACCGATAGAGTGAGCAGTTCCAGTTTAGAGAGGCCTCAGTTTGACTTCTTGCATCTACGTCTTCCATACGTCCTGATGGCATGTCCGACACCCCAAAATCAGCTGCACGTTCCAGGAGACTGCAGAAGCAAAAGTATGCTGAGGGCTGGATGTGTTGTATGCTTCTGGTTAAAACAAAGTGTTACATATGTAAATTTTTATTTATACACATTCGCACTCACGATATATCTATATAGTGATGCCTTATCATACAAAGAACTTTTCTGTATCATTTAGAGGATGGGAGGCAAGATCAGAAACTTAGAGAAACCTTTTGGTTATTAAAGTGGGCATATTTCTGAAATGAACTCGGTCTGAGTAGTCAGTCATATGCAACTGACTGCTACATGGGGAGATGCAGAAGAATGTCTTGTGAAACTGTTGTGGCTTGGGTAACTCATGTGTCTGATGCTTAGGAGCAATACCACAAATGTATGGGAAATGTGTTCTAGTGAGTAGCATGTACCTAAGTGCTCCACATAAAAAGCTAAAAGAACAATTATCTAAGTTAAATGCAGCATTTTAAAAACAGCTTCATCCATTTTCCTGCTGTTTTCTGTGCTTTTCCTCCAAATAACTCTAATGTATATTAATTAATTGCTTGAAATAATACCAATAAATCTAACAAGGTTTGTCTAAAGCTTGACTGCACAGAGGAAACTTCATGTTTGTTTCAGTGGTGAGAGAAAAAAATCATTACTGAAAATATTAAGAAAGCTAATATTAATTTAGATGGAACTTAATGAAATCTTTAATAGCTTTTTAAAATGGTTTTATTTTCCTCAGATTTTAATTTGAATTAAATCATTACTATTGTTAAATTAGTTAAACACTAAATAAGAAATGCAAATGAAGTGAGCCCAAAATCCAATGTGGTTATTGTTTTTATTGATATATGTAGGCTAGTAGTGTGGAACAAATTCCAATTATATCTGATCTGTTATTTGCAATGCAAGTTCCTAACTCTTCATTAAGTGCAATACATTAGATTAAATGCTTTGTTCAATAAGAGCTAGGAAAATACCTGTATTACAATAAACCTCTTGCTGCTTTTGCCTCTTTGTTTGGCCTGTTAGCAGTGTGTATAATGCAGGCTGCAAGGCTTTCTAGTTTAAAGATTTAAAATCCTGCCCAGCTGTGATCATCAGAGAAAGATAAATGTAAACTTTAGGTACTGTAGTCACAGGAGGCCCAGGAGTGAGGGAGAGTTGCTAAAGGCAACTCCATTACATACATGAGTTCACCTGAATAAATGTTCAGTGGCTTTTGCTATGCTAACTTTAAATACTAGTAGCTAGCGAGGAAAATGCTAGTTTCACATGATACATCTCCCTATATCATTAAAACATCCAAAATATATGAAGCGTGTCCTCAAGTATCAGAACTGGATTATTCCAAGTTGTTCTTTATCCTTTTGCATATATTTTTATAAAATGCTGTGTCCTAAACTGACTGGAATCAGTAGAAATCTAGTTAGGAAAGAGAAAAATGTATGTGCCATTTCAGTCTTGTCTGCTTTGTGCACAGCCAAGGTAAAAAAAAAGTCTGTGTAAAAACTCCCTTTTTCATTTTTAAGCTATTGTTTTCCTTGGAAGCTGTTCAGGAAGGCAAAACTGAGCAAATTTGCCTCCAAAACTGCCGTAGCTACCCAGTGACAGTCCCAGGTGGAGAGAGGACACCGTGACCGAGGTACACCTTGCTGCAGGACTGGCCCAGCACAGCTCTGGGCAAGCTGGGGCTGTGTAGTGGTACCATGTTCCCCAGCTGTGGCTGGTTTGTGCCTGTGCTGCTGCGTGGCTCTAGATAAGAGGGTAGGGTTTCTCTGGTGTGAGCTGCTAGAGGAATTGTTTTATTATACAGTGTGGAAGAACTTGCCTGTCCTGTTGAGCCCCCATGCAGAAGTGTTCCTAGCTTGCCAGTACAGTAAGTATAAAATACTTTGAGCTCAGCATGCTCCTCACTTCAGTTTGTTCCATCTGTGCAAAGGCATGTGTCCAGTAGAAGTGGATGAGCTGCCTTTGCTCTGGCTGCATTGCATTTGCAGCAGGGTGTAGAGAAAAAACATGAGACCTCATCACTGTTTTACAACCTTCTGGAAGGCACTGCTGTGCTTCGGTGAGGAACCCATGCAAGTGGGATGCTGACAGAGCAGTGGCAACAGCTGATGTTGACAGCAGTTCCCCTGGTTTGACTGTACGTACATCTTTTTCTCCCAGTGTATGAAGTAAGCAGTGCTAGTAGCTTCGTAGTCATCCATGTGACTAAAACTGATTCAGCTTCAGACAATGGTTAACGTTTCTGGCATGGTAACTGTTGAAGCTGATGTGATGGAGGCTTGTGAGGTAGTTACTGTTCTGTTTTACCCTGATGCGGTGGGCAGGGCTAGTGTGTCCAAAGTGCTAATTGGCTTTGGGAGGTGGGACTCCAGTGCTGGGGTTAAGTCATTTGTGATGCTGTGTGTCCAGGGGGAGCATGTGACATAGTTAGGACAAGACATAGAGCACTGAGCATGGGTGTCAGCCTTCTCACCCTCTGCCCAGAGAAACTTCTGTCCCTTCTACTCCAAATATTGGGAACCAGTTCTGTCCCACTACTCTCTCTCTGTCCTCCTTGTTGTCCTCTCTTTGTTCCTCTAGTTCTGGACCAACCTGCATCCAGAGTCGTTCAAAATGGTTCTGTGAAGGCACTAAAGACCATAATGTTTTGTTACTGAAATGAATGAGAAAACCCTCTTTTCTGCACTAAGATGAGAACCTCATGGTATTTGCCACGTTGCTTTGTTTCATGCATTTGACTGCTCAGTATCTGCTACCATACGCTTAACAAAATGCTTCTTCCCTTTCTTGATGCTTTCCTCCCATACCCATCATTGTACAAAACCTTGGAGCGCAGCTCCAGAATGTCCCCCTGAAACACTTTTGTCTGTCAGTGTAGTCTGTTTGTGCTACTCTGTTCTCTTGCTCATCAGAATCCCTATTCTGTGAATAGACTAAAAATGAAATAAAAATGAAATAAAAATTTTAACTCAAACATCCTGTATGTTGTGCTGAGTTCGATGGTGAGTGTGGTGCCAGCTATTGAGTGCCTCCTTGCAGTGGTGGCATGTGAATGGAAGAGTTTTTGGGTTGCAAAGAGAGATCTTTACCTTGCAGAAGATGTCTTGTGGTTTTGAGGCTGACATTGCTTGGACATCTCTTCTGGAAGATGTTTTAAAATGATCTTACATAGATGTTTTTAGGTGGTACTTCCAAACTTATGGGTCTTTTTGCCACACTATGATCAGAGGATAACTAGACTTCCAGAATGATCCTTGGCTCATCTAGCACCATGTTGCAATGACATTGTCTTTTACTTGCTTAACTGAATGGAATGGTGTGGCACTGCAGCGATCTGCAAAGCATGAGGATCTCTACAGCCAGGAAGAGCAAACAGTGGGTTGTTTTCAATGCATACTAGTTAAATGGGATTCAGTTACGGAGAAGTCCTGGAAGCACTGGCATGGAGGGAAGATGGATTGGTATTGAAGTTTGAGGTCTGACCATGCTGCACAATAGGAGCTTGTATTGTTTCTTCCTGCAAAACAGACTGGTTTCAGTTGACTAAACTGCCTGGGCTAGGTCATAGCCTGCAAACCAATCGAACCCAGTATCCATGAAAGTACGGGTGTTATTAATAGTGAGGATAAGTAGTGCTGGATTAAAATATAAATCTTAATCAGAATTCAGCCACGGCAAAAATGTACTTATGGAGCAGAATGTGCTGAATTAATAGGAAACAAGCTAGATAAACAGATTCCATAATTTCAGAGACATCTCTGCTTCAGTCTGTAAGTGGTCGTGCCCTTTTACACTCCAAGGAGAATTCTTACTGCACCGAGGATGAAGCTTTTCTTTGAAATCGAATTTGTTCATTGGCCCACGACTGAGAAAAACTTGCTGCAGGATCTGTGCAGGATTCACTCACCCCATCTGTAATTCTGTCAGGGCTGAAATGAGATGTGAGCAAGAGGAAGAACCATGTAATAGTACAGGCTGATTTGTTTTCACATGAATACATTAGAGCAAAATCTTACTTTCATGAATCAGCATTTCCTTTTTCAATAACTTTCAATATTAAACAGTAAGGTAACACCAGGATTACATTAGAGGGAAAAGTAAAATAAACTGCAATGAGAGATTCTTAAAGGTAAATTGACACCTCAGGTCTTGATTCATGGTTCAGCTATGGAACAGGATGGGAATAACTGTTTCCTTCCCACCATGTTTAAAATTGTTCTGTAGCTGAGAGATAAAAAGGACATTTCCAGATCTTTAATGGATACAAACTCATCCAAATCCCACACTGTATTGAGAAGTGATTCCCTTATTCCTTTCCATGTTTTCTGAAAATTGTAATGCTCATTCCGTTTGCCAAGATACGGAGCATATAGTACTGCACTTCCCTTCTTACCTAGAAAGAAAATAGCTGATGTTTTAGTATCCTCATGTGCTGAAATGTCATACTCTTCAGCTCAAGTACAGTGTTTCCTTCTCTTCCTTCTTGCCAAATCTTTTTGTGTTTCTGCACATTAACCTCTTCCTGACCTAGTGCCACTCGTGCATGAAAAGCCCAAGTGCTTTTTGGTTGCAAGCATAGTACTTGTCTAATATGCTAGTTTTGACAAGGCTTCAAAGGAAATACACAAGTTTATGAATGTTATTAATATTTTTAGTTCATTAATAATTTTACATTGTTAAATCCTGGGGAAGTTGTTTTGGATGCTTACTTTAGTGAAAAGGCTGTCTTTAATCTTCTGAAACTGGAGTTGAAATTACATAGGTGTCCTGCTATTCTGATCTTAGTGGCAGAAATTATTTTACCTTGAGATACATTTGGTTCATATCCATGGGTTTACATAAATACAAATACATGCATTTCCTTGACTTGTCTGTTTAGGGGCACCTCCTCCGGCACATTTATTTGTGTAAGTCTGATAGACTGATAGACTATAGTAGACTGATAGACTGATAGTCTGATAGACTGATAGAGCCACTAAGATGATTAAGGGAATGGAACATCTCCCTTATGAGGAGAGGCTGAGGGAGCTGGGTCTCTTTAGCTTGGAGAAAAGGAGGCTGAGGGGTGACCTCATCCATGTTTACAAATATGTAAAGGGTGAGTGTCAGGATGATGGAGCCAAGCTTTTGTCAGTAATGACTAATGATAGGACAAGGGGCAATGGTTTTAAACTGGAGCATAGGAGGTTCCATGTAAATATCAGGAAAAACTTTTTCACTGTGAGAGTGCCAGAGCACTGGAACAGGCTGCCCAGAGAGGTTGTGGAGTCTCCTTCACTGGAGACATTCAAAACCCGCCTGGATGCGTTCCTGTGTGATGTACTCTAGATGACCCAGCTCTGGCAGGGGGGGTGGACTAGATGATCTTCCGAGGTCCCTTCCAACCCCTTAGATTCTGTGATTCTGTGACTCTTACACACAAAAAAAAGTTCCCTGTGTTCTTTCACTTGATATTACCAGTTCAGACAGCCAGTCCTGAAATGCTTCTGTCTGCTTTAAAAGTTCACAGAAAATTTAGAAGGCAAATGAAAAGAGAGAACACACTTTCTATAGTATCTACGATGGAAATTGCAATTGCTTCTTTAGTTGCAGAACAGGTTCTACACAGACAGCAGCAGCAAAAGCTTCCCTACCCTTCAATCCCAGCTCTGACTTAAGAAAAGACCTTTAGATGAAAGTGTATGTATTTCTATATAAATGGGCCTTATATCTAGTCTGGCCAATTTTTTTTTTGGTCTGGATTCAAATACAGACATTGTCACCTCGTGGACTTGTTGATGCTAGTGATACTACTTGTGTTTAAGCATGCTCTGAAGTGGTTTCCTAAGTTCCTAGCTTTAATTTTTCACCTCCTGCTGAGAGCCAGCAGGAAAACTGAGTTGTATCATTTGTGATCTAGTGTGTGCTTTGTAATTTCTGATAGAAATCCCTTAAAGAGGGACATGTGGCTTGCACCAAGCTTCTCAGAACAGCTATGAGCAGTGAGACATCCAGTGTGTTAGTCACTGTGAATGTAAACACTGAGAAAGTTCTTAGGATAAAATGGGAAAAGGCTGAAGAGGTGAGCTGTGCATCACACTACTTCATCCAATGTACACCTAATCCTGTTGTTACACATTCAGCTCTATCTCCAGGTTTATCCTCTGATATGATGATGAGAAGCTCACGCTTGTGACTTGAATAGATCGTGTAAGTTGCATGTTAAACAGAGGAATGGTCTGTCAGGAGCCTCGTCAAATTCAACGAGGAAAAATTTCAAGTCTTGCACCTGGGGCACATTGATAAGAATCTGGAGGGAAGCTCTGCTGAGAAGGATGTGGGAGGTCTAGCTAGAAATGAGCCAACAGTGTGTCCTTGTAGTAAGGAAGGCTGAGCTCAGCCAGGCAATTTGGGGAAGTGAATTACGGTTCTTTATTCTGCAGTCATTAGATCACATCTGGAGTATTACACCCAGTTTGGGGCCCCTTAACGCAAGAAATACATTAATAAACTGGATCAAGTGCAAGGGAGGGCCACCAAGAAGCTTGGGGGCTGAAGGACTTGCCCTGACTAGAGAGACGGTGGGAGCTGGGCCTGTTCAACATAGAGAAGAGGAGGCTTCAGGGGGACCTAATGTCAACCTGCTGAGGTACATGGCAGAAGAATGTGAGACATCTATCTCACTGATAGATTAGTTCCTAATGGGATACGCGAAACAATTTTCACAGGGAGAGGTATAAATGTAAAGCATTTTATTAGTGGGTTCTTGGTAACTGAAGGGCTTGAAACCTTGTCTCAGAAATGTAACAAGACAAGGCTGATTTTATGTTGTTCTTCTGAATAAAGTTTGGTATATTGACCTAGTTCTGTCACTCTGCAGCCATGAGCCGATTGGATCCCTCAGCTACCACCCCATCTCATTTTGCCTTGTTTGGACAGATAGACCTAATTACAGTAGGTACTGTATCCAAAGTTTTACAGATTAATTTACAGCATGATGAGCAGAGTCAGTGATGGAGATGCAACCAAGGAAGTGAGGGATGCTGTGACCTTGTTACTCAGATGGATATGGAGACATACTGCTCTTTTCCCAGATGGCCTTTGAGTTTTACAGAGAGTCAGTGACATGTTTAATTACTTCTGACAAATAGAAAATGCTTTCTCTTTTAGCTGTATTATGTTATGACCTTCATGACAGTGGAAAAAGGCAAAGCAGCATTTTTACCAGACACCCTTCACATAGGATATTGTGGACTGAAAGTCTTGGGCTTGAAGTATAGGCTTTTGGCTCCTATTGATGCTTGATGCTGTCAGGATTAGGAATGCCTGATGCAAGAAAGTGCTTAGGTACCTGTGAGGTCAGTGAAATTTAAATGCATGCCTAAAAAATGTTCTGCAAAGAGATGTTTTTCTCAGCCATCAAGGTGTAGTTTACAAGCTATATGGCATTTGATAACTCTTGTTAAACAGGGAAGATTAATTTGAAATTGCATTAGGATGTGGAAAGAAAGGTCAAGATTGTTGCAATCTCCAGAATTGTAATAAATATAGTTAAGGTTGTAAGGCTTTGTCTTATAACTTTTAAAACAAACACATTCAGGGGGAAAATGGCTGTACTTGGAAATTTAGAGCTGGTACAATCAGATGTCTGTTTGCAAGATCTGAAGGTGCCTCATTTGTTGGCTTGTTGTTGGATTTTTTAAGCACTCACAGCAAAATACTTTTCTGTAATGTAAAAGTACAAGGTGAAAAATGTACAAGGTGAGTCTTCCCCACTGAGAATTCTTTTGAACCTGGTTTAACCTGATTTGCAGGCTTTCATTCAAAAGTGGCAGAGAATTAAGGGGAGTCTCTTGCAAGAGTGCTCAAGGCTGAAATGGTTTTGCTGCTCTCCGTGAAGGTAATGGCTGTTCTGAGTCAGGCCAAAGGACCAGCTAGGCTAGTCTTCCCCTGACAGTGGCCAGTCTCTAATATACAAGCAAGGCCTGAACAGCTGATCTATCCTCCCAGCTTCCACCAGTCTGAAGTTTAGCAACTTCCTGAGCCTGAGGTTTTGGGATTTTTTTATGTAACAGTTGGTGGACTTTTTCCCATTAACTTCTCTAATCACTTTTTGAAAGCGTGTAGGTTTTTGGCACCCATGGTATCCTGTAGCACTGAGTACTCCAGCTGAGCTGTGCATTGCGTGAGAAGTCCCTATTTTTTGTTTGTGTTGAGCGTGTCACCTGATAATTGCATTTACTACTCGGTAGGTTTTGTATTATGAGAAACAGTGAATAGTTACTCTGTATTTATCATCTCCTTGACTGCCTGTGCTCTGCTGGCCTCCTCCTAGTATTCCCTTAGCTATTTCTTATCTTGGCTGAAGAATTGTAATCAAGACTTGCTCATGTCTTGTTGGAAGCTGTCCCACACTTTTGATCAGCTTTGTTGTCCCTCCCTATATTATTCCAATTTTTATTATGTTGTTTTTGAGGTGTAGGACTGGCACTGCACTGAGTATTCAAGCAGAGACCGATCTTTTATTTAAAAGGTGGCATAATACTGCTTCTGGTTTTATTCCTTTTATCAATATTTTAATGTAGTTGCTTTTTCAATTTTTGAGTATTGACCTGGTATTTTCATGAAATTATTAAAGTTTACCATGCTTTACTCGAAGGTAATACTTCAGAGCCTGTTGGGTGTGCAAATTTAGGTCTGTTCTTTCCATATACATTACTTGGTACTAAACAACATTGAATTTCATCTGCCATTTTGTTTCTTATCCTGTTGCTATCATAAGAAAACTCTGTAGCTCCTTGGGGTTGGCTTTTTTGTCTCATTCTCTGCAGTTTTCCACATTACTTGTGATCACCTTTCACTAGTGACTGAAGACCGATTGTTTACTCTTACTGTTTAATGTCTTTTTTAAAAAAAATTATCATAAATTTGTAAGACCAATTCCATTCTTGTTCATTCTTGCAGCCTTCTTTCTACAAGAAACTTTGGCAAGGAACTTTGTAAAAAAACCCTGTTGGAAACCCACGTTTATGCTTGTGTAGAAGAATACAGTCAGAGACTCTCTTTGGGATCTGTTTGCAGGGACTTTCTCTTACAAAAAGCACAGAGTCTACCCCATTAAATCACACTTGTCAAAGTCCCCAATGACTCTGATTTTGCAGTGCTTCCTGCCAGTTAACCGAATATTGAGGATCTTGGTTATTGAAAGCTCCCCAATGTTCATCCTGGAGTCCATTTTGATTTATCACCAACAGGTCTCTGATACTAACACAGCTTTAAGGAAGAGGTTATATTTTTCACAGGTAACATTTGAACAATTTGGCACTTGATTCATACACAGCTTTTACATGGATAACATGGTTTGTTCTTAAACATCCTTTGTTGACACCTTAGTCTGAGACACGTCCTCCAACATCTCAAATTAAGAGCTTCTTCATACATTGTCCTAGAGCAGTCTCTGTGTTAGTTAAGAGAATTTTAGGCTTTTGGCTGCTGCTTTTAATTTCTTTACAATATTCCATCTCCTTTTTATGTTATTCCACTTCAATGAATGATATATTTATCCTGTGGATCATTTATTTATTTATGTTGATTGGCTCTTCATGTATCGAGTTATCTAAATACTGCATAGTAACAATTACAGCCTGGTTCTTCAGTAGTAACTCTGAAACCATGTGATTTTTGCTTGAGATAAGACAGGTGAGAGTTGCTCCTTCTAGGTTTCTTGAGTAGTTGTGGCATAAAGAATATGTGAGTATGATGTTTATCTAACTTGTATAGGGATAGCTGTGGTACCTCATTGTTACTGTCCAGAGCGGTCTTTTTGTGTGTGTTTTGGTCATTATCATCATTCTAGGCAAGTGGTCTGTTGTACGCTCCCAATATTGATGTGGTATTCAAACCACACAGATTGTTACATGTTTGTACAGTTAACTTGTTTGCTCTGACTTCAGGTTTTCATTAACGTATCACAACACTCACTGCTGCAGTTTTCCTATATCTTTGCAATATAATTTGTGCTTTTATTTTTACAGCATGTAATAATTGTCTGCTTTTCACCAGTATGCTGCTTCTGTCAATGTCCTCATTGAAAATTAGGCATTCTAAGGTTTTCTATCTTATTTTTTAGGTTTCCATGCTTGACTCAGTAGCATATTTTTTTGTGCTATGATTAAAATGGAATAATCTCTTCTTTGTGGTTTCTTGTTCAGATTTATTAATGTCTGCCCTATCTTTTATTTATAGATACAAAGTTTTAATGACTTCAGCCCTAGAAAACATGTCAAGTCCATTTGTGCCAGTCTTAATACACTTCTTAGTTTAAAGATTTTCCTGCAACATTGTTAATTGTAAATGCCAGTGGTCTGGTACCAGCTTGCTTTACATGAAAACCATCTTTCCTGTATAAACAGCCCTTCTTCCAAAAGCTTCTGCAATTCCTGCTGAATCAAAATTTAATAGTAAAAGCTCACATTTGTGAGAACTTTCACCAGTGTAAAACTTTTTTGAAAATCGTAACAAAAATATTTAATAGACTTTATTGATGGAAAGATATTTGTTAGCATACATAAAATGTTTGATTTACAGTAAATCCATGGATACTGAAAATGCAGTGTGGTAGTTGCCAGAGTAATAGCATTCAGGTACTGGCTGTGACTTTGGAAGGACTAAGCTATAAAAGATCACTTTGTTCTACTGTTGACTTGACACAAGACATTCAGAATCCTCAGCAGAGGATCAGGCTAATAAAGGCAGATGCATGGTGCATGGGTAGGATTTGGTTGTAGGAATTTGAAAGTTGAGGACAGTAAGATAAGCAGCTTAACATCTTCAGAATAAGAGGGAATGAAGCTTGTAAGTGCGTCAAGCTGTTTGCTTAGATCTAGACTAAGGAGCTTAAGTGGCTTATAACACCACAAGCTCACTAGCTCGGGAGGAAGGGACTTACAAGCTGTGCAACAGCTACACTTCAAAGGCCTTACAAGCACCGCTGATGAAGCCTGCAGGGCTTCTAGAGAGCATTTCAAGTAAATCTGTCTGTCTGTTTCTCTGCAGTATCCAAGTGCTTCCTTTTGTTTCCCCCTTATACAGTTATGGGCAACTCTTCTCCTTGGAGTTACTACAGTGTTAAATACTGGGTGCTTTTAAATCAGGAGGTTCTCAAAATTAATTTAATCATGTCCTCCATACATGTTCTGTCCTCCTTTTCCTCACTAAAATAACATAGTTGTGCATGCTAGGATGTACCATTTGTTTTCTGACGGAGAGGAACTTGAAAAAGATCATAGAAGATTCCCCTGCCTTTATAGTGAGGGATAGAAAATTATCTCAGTTGTATAGTTGTAAATGAGTTTTTCTTATTGAAATCTTTAGGACTAGATGGAGGTGAGTTGCAAAGGTGAGTGGTATTGCCCTGGTCTCAGCCAATTCCCGTTGAAATCGGTTGGCTTACTTGGGATCAAAGGTTCCTGCAAAGTAGAGATGTTACATTCACAAAGTATTGCTCTACAAAATAAGTCACATCTTCAGGAGTTTCATTACTTACTCGTCAAAAAGTTACCTTCGTAATGGTGCTGATTTGAGTAATTTTGTCATCTTGAGCCTATTCTGTCGTGACTTCGTTAAGTCTACCTAAGGATGTGCTTTAAATTACAGGCATATGACCAGTTTTCTGTTTTGCTCCGACTTCTTTCTCTCTAAGGATTTAGTTTCTATATTTCAAAGTAGATCACCTGTACAGTTAAAAAAACCCCAAACAATATTTAAAACAAATTTTTTCAATGTTAATTTGTGCCCTTTGGCCCTTGTTCTGTGACTGGACAGCACTGAGAAGAATCTGTTTTCGTTGTCTTGCTCTCCCTCATCAATATCTCCCTCAGCATATGGATAATATCCCCCATGAACCTTCTCTTCTCCAGGCTGAACAGTCCCAGCTCTCTCAGCCTTTCCTTGTATGTTGGGCGTCCCAGTCCTTAATTATCTTCGTGGTCCTTCACTGGATTTAGTATCTTCATGTCTCTTGTACTCTTGCTCAGAGCTGCACCCAGCAATCCAGGTGTGTCACACCTCTGCTGAGCAGTGGTCCCTCAACTTGCTGATAATACTCTTTTTAATGCAACTCAGGATGCTCTTGGCCTTCTCTGCTGCAAGGACACGTATTTGGGTCATGTTGACCTTGCTGTACGCAAGGATCCTCAGGTCTTTTTCTACTACACTGCTTTCCAGCTCATGGCCTCCTGCAACGGGGACGTCAGCCTGTACTGGTGCATGGGGTGTTTCCTCCCCAGGTGCAGGAATTTGTTGAACTTGCTGAGGTTCCTGTCGCTCCATTCCTCCAGTCTGTTGAGGTCCCACTGATGGCAACATACCCTCTTGCACTTCAGCACTCCTCTCAGTTTTGTATCATCTGGGAACTTGCTGAGGATATACTCTGCCCCATCATTTAGGTCATTAATGTTGAACAGTACCAAACCGGTATTGACCCTTGGAGTACATCACTAGTGAGTTGCCTCCAGCTGGACTTTGTACCACTGACCACAACCTCTGAATCCAGCAGTTCAGCCAATTTTCAGTCCACCTCACTGTTTACATGTCTAATCTGTACTTCATCAGTTGACAAACTGATGTGATATTGTGGGAGACAGTGCCAAAAACCTTGCTAAAATTTAGATAAACACCATCCATTGCTTTCTCCTCATCCACCAAACCAGTCATGTCATCTTAGAAGGCTCTGCTGACTAATGCTAATGACCTTTCTATCCTTCATGTGTTTGGAAATGTTTTCTAAGAGGTTTTGCTCCTTATTCCCAAGGATGAAGGTGAGCCTGACTGGTTTGCAGTTCCTAGTACCCTCGTCCCTTGTAGAAGATAGGAGTGGCGTTTGCTTTCTTCCAGTCCTGGGGAGGCTCTCTGAATTGCCAGGACCTTTCAAAGATTATTGATGTCTCATGATGATATCAGCCAACTCCTTCAGCACTCAGGGTGCACCTCAAGAGGTCCCATGGACTTCTGTACATCCAGTTTATAAAAGTCTTTCCTAACCTGATCTGTTCCATTCAGGCTAAGTCTTCCCTGCTCTGGACTTTCCCTCTGATCTGAGGGACCTGGCATTCCTGAAGGCCAATCTTAGCAAGAAAGACTGAGGCAAATGAAGAAGTCCTTTATCACCACGTCCTGTTAGTTTGCAGTCATATGCTGTAGACCTTGGTCTGCATGTGTGTGTAAGCGTGCTTACGTGTGGGCTCATTTCCAAATAAACAAGCCTGAGGTTTGTGTTGATTCCCAGACAAGCTCTTCCTGTTCGTGGCTCAGGATGTCAGCCAGCTGCCCCAGCGAGCCATGGATTCAATTGCAGGGGAAGTTCAGCTTGGGTGAAAACAAAGACAGCAGTACACATTTTTCTTTGGGTTTTTAATTGCTTCCGTCTCTGTATCTGAAGCATTTTTCATAAAAATACTTCACTTTGCAGGTGTAGCCTCACGGACTTTCTCTCATCATGGCTTTTCTTATCATTTGTAGCCATTAGAGAGCTCAAAATACTTTTGGCAGGGGAGTTAACACAGGTGCCTTGGAGCAACTCCCATCGGGATAATTGCGTTCTTTTAACTTAAAGTCCTGTTTTTGTCAGCCATTATCTTAGAGTTCATTTCATGTCATGAGTTGTTGTGTTGTGCTGTGCTGTCTGCCGGAGAGGGCTGGATTTCACCATGGTCTTTTGGAGGGCTGAAACTTTTGTATGCAAAGTAAATTATTTTTTTTTTAATACTGGAAGGACAATCCAATAAACCATTTTCTTTCTTATTGGAAATTGAAATCATGTTGCTTTTTTTGGATGGAAAGAAATGTATAGGCTGGATTTTGATGTCTCATTGATTTTAAAGCCTTGGCTGTAGTTCACAATGAAAAGGTGGTACGATTTAGGTGCTGCTTTGACACTCGGGAGACTTGCCCTGCAGTCCTAGTTTGTCTAGATGAGTATTTTCACTGTATCTCTTTCTCACTTCTGAAATGCTAATAGTTCCTGTCTGTTAAGAGTGTTGTGAGGATCAATGACTATTATTAGACTGGATTTATAAACTCAGTCATTATATGGGAAATGAGATTCAGGCCGAGAGATTCTTTTTTGTGACTAATTCTCAGATGATTGATCTGCTAAGGGTGCTGTGCACCAATGCATACAGGAGCCTAGACCAGAGCCACTGAAGTTTTCAAGTTTACAGTGGTTTATTTGCATGAGATTTGCATTTGGATGAGATGTTTGTATATGAGTAGAGGAGAATAAACCAGTTGGACAATTGGTTCTGGAGAGCAGCAATTACTACTTCTGCTGAAAATTTTTGTAGCATGTGGTTTGGATTTCTGTTCGGTAGGAAAAGGGAAGATGTGGGGTAGGGCTCCCATTGTTTCTTCTGGGAATTTGTGGAAGGAAATAGTAGCTGATAGGCCATGTAGCCTTTGCACGGTGAGCGTGCTGTCTCTGAGATGTCAGATCCTTGACATGTGTGATGCATAAGAGGTCAGGGCACATATGGTAAGTCTTGATGCATTTTGTATTCCTTTCTTTTCAGCTAGTCAAAATTTGAGCTCAAAAAAAAAAAAAAGAAAACACGAAAGCAGAAATCTGAACATATGGCAACTCTAATTAAGGGGGTGATGTTATTTTTTTTTTCTCTTTCAAACTCATTGCAGTCATACTGACCTTAGTGCATTTTCCTTTCCTATGGTGCATTCAGCTATTCCCACGAAAAGTTAGCTTTCCCGAGCAGGAAAACTGAGTAAGCATGTGCAGTCAAATACCTGTATTGTTGTTTCATAAAAAATTATGTGCTTTCAAAATTTGTTTTCAAACTGTCTCATAATAAAATTTATATTTCAGGGGGCTATTCAGGGAAGACACATGAAGGATCCATCTCCTTTTATATAGACCAAGATCTCTTTTCTGTCTGAACAGAACTCGGTCTTGAACCTAGATTTGACAGAAATCAAGCCAATGTCTTCACTCTTGGGCTTAGAGTCTGTCTGTCTTCTGCTTGGGGCTGTTCTGCTTCTTATGAAATATTCACTGGTCCAAAGAGACAATGTGGCTTTGTATAACTTGGTGGTGAAGGAAAATTTGTGGGATAAAGCAGACCCTGGTTCAGGTTCTGTCCATGCTCTAAATTAGGTGATTTACATCCTAAGTGAGTCCACAGGCAGCAAGGTGATAGTGTTTATCTGCTCTCTTTCTGATCTTTCTTCTGTTGCTCATTTTCTGTCATGGCCCTGAAAAGCTTTGAGCTGTTTTGGTCCAACAAAAATTATCTTGAATTCTTGACCAGCTCTCTCAGAATGACTAAGCAAGTTATGAGTTATAAAACAAGGATGCCAATGTGTTCTAGGTAATAGTACATAGGGTTTCCCAATTTATTTAATTAGCCAGCATCTCTAGTTAAATCCTTGTCTTGTTGCAGCTGCTATATTCCTACTTCACATACAACAGTAGGGTCTAACCCTGTCTTTCTCCTGACCAGAGCTTTGTTTTTTCCCTTTTTGTGTGATTCTCCATAATTTAGATAACTTGACAGTGTGTCTTAGTGGAATTTTAATTTTGCAGAACTTGAGTTGATTTGCTTTTGAAAAATTAACCAGCCCATGCCCTTGAAAAGTCATTGCATCCGTTATTACCTCCACATGTGATAAGTTTAAGAAAATGATTAGCAAAGGTGTCACTCATTTCTGCATGCTGTATATCAGATCGGACTTGCTGTGAAGTAGTGAACCATATTAAAGCTGTGAAATCAGCCCTGCTCTACAGGGACTATAACCAGCTGCACCAATTTTACTACTTTTTTCCCTTGCAAATTCAGGAATGATTGGAATGGAGTTTGACAGTTTATTTACAGATTTGCTGTGACTGACAGGATGCCAGAGGGGAAATGTTTGTACTCCCTGAAGATAGTTTTGGGTAACTAAGGCTAAATATCTGACAGGACTTCTGTTACCAAACAAAGTGTGAATCAACAGTTGTGTTACTGCAGAATTCAGTGCTTCTTTTAATTTAAAATACAGCTGAAAATACAGAACTAAAGCCGGCATTTGCCTTGATGTAAAGTCTCCTTAGAGAAGAGATGATGTTTGGCACTTGTGAATTCAAGCCTTCCAATGCAGTTCTGATCTGTCATCCCTGTAAGAAATTAGGGAAATGGGATGAAAACCACTCACATGCTGCCTTCTTTCCTCTTGATCTCTGATTTTCAAACTTAAAGTTTGTAGGTTCCATAAATTTTTCAGCGTGAGACTCGACCTCTTACATGGTAAATTCAAATCTCCTTGACAACCAACCTGCTTCTCTTACGTTAGGAGCTGCCAAGAGTTCACGGACCATGCCTTGAAAACTTATGTCCATGTGTGTGATGTTAAGGTTCCTTGCAGTTTAACCTTGAAATGAATAAAATCAAATTAATCTTGTTTTCCTCTTACATCCATTGGCTTTGAAACCAGGGCAAATGGGCTTTTTCTTTTTCATGATCATGTCATTCTTTTTTGATTGTCAGTGTAAATCTGCAGTAACCTGACTGAAGTATCCTTGTGGTGTATAAAAATCAGTCTAATACAACAATACTTTGAAAAGAGAAACTTTTTGGAAGAAGATGCATGATTGATATATATATGTATATATATATATGTATATATACACACACACACACTGTATTATATGCAATATATGAGTAGTAATATTATACTCTGTATTCCCAGAAATAGTGTTAAACATTTGATCAGGAAAGTATTTTTGTTCATTAATAGCTCTTTGTTCATTTAGGAGGCACAGAAGCTTTTGTACATTGAAAAGGTTAATTACACTCAGAGTAAAGGTACTTGAATAAATTGTGTGTTTTATGGGTAGCAGAGGTTGAAGGTGGGCAGATTTGTCTAGCACAGAGAAAAAATATATTTTTATTAGATTGTTAGGTGTTAAGATGTGCTGCCAACTAGCTAAATGTAATCTGAGTATTCATGGGCAAAAGATACTGATATATTGCAGGGGACAGAAAATATGCACCTGAGTGCCTGTGTCCTTACTTGCCTTTAAGTCAGTCCTACTGGTTGGTTATGTCTAGTATCACAGATTTTAGGGTAGATTTAGGGTTATTTTTTTCCTTAATTGTGTCTTTTTGTTGTTTTTGTTGTGACTGGATTAGTAATCTACTATAGACTGGATTAGTTTTGTAATTTTGTTATAATAAGACTATGCATCAAAAAAGAGATGTAAGAAATTAGGAAAGGTTGTACCACAACTCTAAGGAAGATTTCTCTGGTTCTCTGCTTATTGGAGCATCAGGCTGAGCCCACCTACCCAGTCATGGGGTTCTTCTGACGCAGTCTTTACTGTGGATGCCACAGGTTGACAGGAGAATTTATTTGCATGTTTTAATTGTTGGGAATAAAAGACATACTTCTGGGAACAGGAACTGGCATCTAGCTCAGCTCTTTCCCAGGTAAATTCTCTTATTGCATGCTAATAGTTACTCTGGACCTGTGGCAGTCCTGGCTGCACGGTAACTCTTCTATAAGGGGAGAGTGTAGTTGTCTGTGTTCACACTGTTGTTATCCATGCAGTCAGGCAGTTCCTCGAGGAATGGGAGTGGTGGCTAACCAATTCCCATGTCTTGCTATCTCGACTATTGAAAAGCTTTTCTCGCAGCAAATCTAACTGTGGCACATCACTGCTTAATATTGTCAGGCTTTATTCTGTCCATCCTGGCTAGGGAGAAGAGTTTGTTCCCTTTTTCCTTTTGGATGCTTTTTTACCGTGTTTCCACTAGGTTTAATCTTAATACTGCCTGTTCATAGGAGTAGAAGCTGTGCCCTTAAGGATGAAGGAAGGTTGCCCACGGTAGTGCAAGAAGGGACAGAAATACAGGGTGTTTTGAAAAGATGGACTCAATTTCAAAGCATCTTTTCATTGAAATTTGGTCCATCTTTTTGAAACACCCTGTACAATTCAACAGCCCTGAATCCTGCTTTCCAGCTGTAGCTCCAGTCTAATGCCTCTTAACAGATAGAAGACAAAAAGTAGGTCTAATGTACTTTTTTTAAAGTTCAGGCAATCCTGAATGTGGATTATAAAATCCTTAGCCTCCAGGTTCTCTCTGTTGCTGTAAGAAGTTGTTAGGTGTCCACCAAGCTGCTGTATTCCCGGCTGATGGCATCATTCCTGCCTTGATTGGTACATCACAGTGCAGCTACTACAGCTCATGCCTGTGTGGAGGTTGTGAGCTCTATTAAAAGGTATTTCTATGCTTTTTAAGACCCAAGAAAAGTAACCAAACAGTCAATAACCAGGGTGCCTAATACTATGTTGAAGTTCTTCAGTAGTTGGATTATCTTATTAAAAAAAGATTAGTTGATATAGCAGGAACGGATCAGCAATGGAACTGTGAACTGGAATCACGGGTATTACTGAGACTGTTATCCAGTGCCTAAAGACAAAAGCGTAATTACCACAAGAAGGTCATTTTTCTAAGCAAAGGACAGTTGTAAACTGCCTTTACCAGGAAAAAGAAATAATCAGTATTTGTTGTATTGCATCATTGAATTATTCATCAAGATCAGACACTTTCTTGTTCAATTTACTTTGTCATTTTCTTCTAGCTTATGTTTTCATCCAGACTGCTGAGAGTAACAGTAGCACCTGCTTACAAGAGATATTCAATTCACTAGATGTCTTGATTGGAAAGACATTTGCTTTGGTCCAAGCTAAAATCAAATTATTTTTGTTTTAATGGGATATTTATGTTTTATGGACAAATAACTAGAATTGGTGTTACGATATCTTTCTGTTAACCTATTAGTATTTTAGTGAGTTATTTCAGGCCCTTAATTTAGAATAAACAAGGTTTACTCATGGGTCAGATCCTGCATCACTTCTATTCTCTACAGCCTCAGTTAAAACAAGAATGTGTTTTCCCAGCAGTAAGATTTGATTGTCTAGGAAGGTGTAAACATTTCTTTCTGAAATTGCTTCATGTATATAAGTGAAAACAAGTCTTGTAGGAAATTCTAGGCATGGGTAGATTGTTCAAGACCATAGTCAGAGTAATGAAATGAGTAAATAATAGTTTTTCTGTCACTTCACAACCTTTTCTTCTTATACACGAGTATATAAACTCAAGTACACAAGGGGTCAGAATTTGCCCCATATGTTCCTCTCACCGTTATCCCTTTTTTCTCTTTTGTTGTTTTTCCCCCATAATTTACTTTGCATATTTTAGTGTTTCATACCATGGTGCCTGAGTCAATTTTCCTTTGAATAATTAAACAGGTACATGCCCTTGGAAAGTCATTGCAAGCTTTATTGCCAGTTAATGTGTTAACTATGAGGAATTGGGAAAAGATGTTGTGCGTTTTTGTTGGCTGCTGTTCTATGTGAGGGTTGGATATAGTGTAGTGAATGGGACACAGAGAACATGCTGTATTTTGGTGTGTGTGGTGAACGACATCTTGGATACCCAGAGGATGTACCTGGACTGGAAAACCTTGTCCTTTTGCCATTTCAAAGGAAGATGTGAGCAGCCTCTTGCTTAAAAATAAATAAATAAATAAAATAATTGATTGATAGGGTCAGTGGCTATTCTGGGATGTCCCTTAGGGGCATCCCTTAGGATGAAATTAGGTGGGGCTGGGTTCTAGGTGGTGGAAGGTTTTGGCCTCTGCAAAAGAAAATTTAAATAAAAGAATTGGTCAGGAGTCCTCTGTGCTGTGGGTTTGGGAGAAAGGGAAGAGAGAGGCTGGACAGGAGGAGTTTTGTGGCTTTTTAATAGAGATAGCTGAGACTTTTCTGGAGGGGAGGCAGAGTCAGCCGGGGGGTTGGGGTGGGTAAGGCTCTCCGAGCTGCTCTGGAGGTGGCTGTGTTTACAGGGAAATTTCTGTAAGCAGTAGAAAGCTCCAGGTTCTCATTAAAATTCCGAGCAAGGTGAGCTTGAACATACCTGTACTACAGCTGCAGCTCTAGCAGTGATATTATAGGGATTTGTTAAAATTGTGCTGGCTTGGGTAACTGAGTCACTGTTTCCATTGTAAGAGCAATGAGTGTGCACTAGGGTAGGCCAATGACAAAACGTGCTTTGCTAAATTGCATTTTATTTTACTGTTGTCTGGTAGCCATGCTTTACTTCCCCCTTCCTTTTGCTAGTGAATACTCTTAATTATAAACATTTTTCAGTGTCTTCGGTCACTCTAAATGACATTAAAATGTTGGTTTGCCTTCATTGCTCATTCAAGCCCTACTCTTCACAATTAGGATGCTACTAGAAATTTATGTTGATTTCTAGGTGGGTGTTTTCTTTAGGATAGGACATATCTCTGCTTAAATGTTATAAAACAAACCAAGGCAGTTTGTGTTCTTCAATGCCAGCAAATAGGTTGTTGGGATTGTTTGACTCATTACTCAGCATGCAATGAGTGCTGGGGATCCTGGCTGATCCCCGTGGCCAATGCAGCTGCCTGATTCCAGCTCCCTTGCAGGGAGGTAAAATCTCAGCTCCAGCTGTTGAAGGCAGAGAATTCCTTTTAAAAAGCAAACTTTCTGCTTGGTCAAACTTGAGTGCAGACTGCAGCTTGTGCTTTTGATGTCTGAGTTGATTAATAAATGTAGAAATAGAAGGAAAAGGTTATGATGGTTGTTTTTTGGATTCAATGCAATTGATAGTCATTTATTTCAGAGAAAAGGGGCTCCACCCATTCATGTGGTTCTCTTCCCTTGGCCTCTGGAAGAGCTTACCATAGAGTTTCCCAGCTGTCACTAAAATTTCCCTGTGTCAGTGTGGCTGATGTGTTCAGCCAAATGCTAAATGAAACACATCCAGTTTTGGCTCTTGTCAGCGGGAGGAAACATGGGGAGTATGACAGCAGTTTGTAAAAGAGCAGCCTCTAGAATTGAAGAGATTAACATCTCGGGGAAGGCTACAGGAGCAAAGCATACCTAAATAATGATCGTTGGTTAAAAGGCATCAGTGCCTTGGAGATAAAGAACTGTTATAGGTTGTAAAAGAGATTATCAGAATCCCTCAAACCAGACAATGTTAATGATGCAGATCATGAAATGCATGGTGACTGAGATTTAAATGTGTGTTTTGATATGAATTGTATGATCGCTCATCAAAAGCTTCAGACCTGTTGTTTTTTTAAAGAGTGTTTTCTTTACTATCTAAATCGAATATGTCAGCTCTGCAATCTGTGGCAGGTTAATTGAAATGCAGTGAGAGTGTAAAATCTGAATCAAGGATGAGGTTGGCAAACTTCGTTCATCCTTTTATTTATGCAGATGTCTAACCATTTAGCTTGAGAACTGTTGATGAAATTAGTGTGGTTTTCCATCTGTCCTTAGACAGGGAGGATTTGGGCTGTATGGATTCTAAAGGAACAATTTCAAAGATACCGTATTTGATTGGATTGAATAGGAGGAGCTTGAGGAACGTCATCTTATAGTAGTATGGTAGTTACATTTCAGTGTCCAGAGATGGACTTCATCTCACTTGAGTGAAATTCTGCAAGTAATGTGCCACAAATACCCCAAGGTGTCTTTTGCTGTCTCCCTTTTCCTCGTAAACTGTTATTTAATTTTATGTGATTGAATTTGGTGACATTTGGTGCACATTGTAGGGAGGAATTTATAATGCCAGCTAAAGCAAAGGGTATTTCAGGTTTCTTCTTTGTGAGCTGTGCTTGCTGTTCTGCCAAATCCTCATATACCTCTGCCTGTTAGAAACCTGTGCCACACCATGCCAGAGCTTCTAATTGGGCTCCTGCCTTGAGATCAAATGATATCTTCAGAGACTGTCAGCAGGAGAAAAATACAAACACTGAACACAAATTTGTAAAAGCCTTTGAATTACAGTATGAGGGCTTGAAGACGTTCTTTCCTTCTCCTTAACTGGACCTTTAGTTCCCATTGCAGTGGTCTCTTGGTGGCTTTAACTTTTATTGATTGCATGAGGACGTGATGGCAACTAAGGATGGTTCAGGTACTGGGATGATCCACCAGGCCCATGTACCCACACACCACCTGGAGGGGTTTGTGATAAGGGCAGACACTAAAAAAACCCCCTTTGCCATCAGAAAAACTCCCCACTTTCCAGTGGCATGAAGTTATTATTTTAATGGTCTAATGGTTAGGAATATGATGGGGTAAAGGTCGGACTTGATGACCCTGGAGGTCCCTTCCAACCATAATGATTCTATGATTCTGTTAGGGTGTTTTGGAGTTGATGTTTATACCAAGGGGTTGTATTGTTCAGTACTCAACAGTGTACCCTTCCTAGGTCTAACATTTCATTTAAAAGCAATTTGCCTGAATAAAATAAAATATGCATGATGGGTGAACACAGATGAGCTCTGTTAATGTATTCTAATTAACTTGCTAAAAATATTTTAAAATCTTAATAAGCTTAAAGAGAATTTCTGATGATCAGACGCAATGTTAATGAGCATGGTATAAAAACATAAGAAGGTAAAGTAGATAGCTGATTGGCAGTTGCAGTGCTGCCTGTGTAGCTAGTGTTTTTCTTGTGCAAAAGAAAAATCCTTGGGTTAAATTTTTAGCTTTTGTCTTGGTAGTGAATTTCTCAAGATCTATTTCTAGAAAGCTTAATGAACAAAGCATTTAAAAAAGGGTACCTGTTTGATTTGGGGTGGAGTGGAGATTTTATTGCTTAATTATGCCTTAGAAAAACACGCTAAGGAAATTTATAATAAAGTATCTGTGTTCTTTGTGTGTGGGAGAATGGCTCTTTTCCTTTTATATATGCCATAAATCTCAGATTGTAGTTCTTTTTCTCTCCAGGCTATTAGGTTTCTGCAGGCTGTATTTCATTCCTTAGGACCTATAGTTGCTTGGCAACAGCATCCAATTTACATGAACCCAGCCCCATGAATGAATGGTTACCTGGAACCTTTCTGTGCAGAAACCCTGAGAAACATAGTGGTTCTCCCATCCAGTATGACAATTATTAGGAAATATTAATTGCTTCTCTATATTCATCTTTCTGTAGCCTTTATTTCTCAGTTAAAGGGGAAAAACCTGTATTGTCTGTTTAGTTCTAGCCTGTCAGAGGTCACAAAATTCATTTATAAATAACCCATTTGGAAAGCAGGAGGTTTATTAATAACAGAATACTGTAGTAGTGCTCAGAGCCTCCACTGGCACAAGTGGTCCCCAGTGTTATATTCTGTAGGTACAGAAAGAAGAGTTCAGAGAAGTGAAGTAACACACCACAGTCTCACACAGAAGGTCAGTGTGGGTTTTTTTCTGCTGTTAAGTTTGATATTTGTTTTAGGGACTAAAAGGAGCAAATGTTTCCTACTCCATATGTTTGCTTCCCTTTTTGGCAAATGGAACTTCATTGAACAAACGAAATAAGCAGATTTTCTGCTACCTCAGCCTAGTGCTTTGTGAGCAAGTACACCTTCCTATCAATTAATTTTATTCTTGAGAAGTGCTTTACAACCTGTAGGTTATTTCTGTTGAGAGGAGTAGGATGTATTAAAAAGAAAAATCAAGAAGAAAAATTCTTCACCAGCACCAAACACAAAAAAGTCTTATAGGACTAGAAGAAGAGGAGCTACAAGCAATATTTGTGGATGCCAAAATAGTTGTAATAATTCTTTTGAAAAATCTTGTAAAGCACTCAAATTGCCTTGTTTCATAAGTTCTTTTCTGTTTTTCAGCTGGCTTATCCTTTGCAAAATTAAAGTGATACTTGGGCCTTGACTCTTTCCTGTTGCATTTCTAGAGGCCTTTGTTGATCCTGTTGGTAAGATGTGAAGATCGGTGCTGAGGGAAGCAGAGTAGTCCTGAGATGTTGTATAGACCTCACTTACAAATCTAGATCTCAAACTGCTTTTTTTCCCCAAGTTTGTGGTGGTTTGGGTTTCTCTAAAATCAAAATACCTGGTAGGGTGTTCTTTCTTCTCCACTCAAGTGACATTCAAGGTCAGGTCATCACACCCTGTAACTTTTAATTATATCCTGTGGCTTTAGGTAATGCTGAACTTGCAGCTGATTATTACTATATTTCCTCCCGTGGACATGTCTTGCTACTGATGCACAGACTCTGCAAATTAACTAATGCAGAATCGAATGCATTTGTGATCTAAGTAATAAAGAGGCCTTTGTTCTATTCTTGGTTGTTCTACTGATTTTGTGTGACCTTGGGCAGCTCATTTATTTTCATCCTTGCTTTTCTCATTTTGACCTTCGATGGATAGTGTTATATCTTGATTTGCCAATGTAATTTTCTGTTTCCCTTAGAAGATTTGCAAGGCTGAATATTGCTGTATATGAGGACAAATAGTTTTTAAAAATGAAACGGTGATGGTTTTTGTGTTTCTAAATAACTGGGTAGCAAGCATTATTTACTGATGTGTGATCTGTAAAGCCACATGTGGTAATTGTACACATTGGAGTTGTGATAGGCATGAGAGGGTGGATATTTTGCTGAGTTTAAAGCATGAATTTCTCATATGTCAGAATATTTTGAGGAAACACTGAGCTGTGCTGTGATGCTAGCAACAGAGCACATTAGAATAAAGAAAAAGCCAATTTTTAGTTAATAGAAAATGCCTAAGATAGCAGTGACCTTTTTGTGCGTGTGTGTTTTTAAAAACCAATTTCTGGGGACATCTTGCATGCTTTGGTAAATCTCTCTCACCTCCAGTCCAGGGAACTGAGCATCAGGAATTGTAAGTTTGCGTTTCCAGGGTTCCCAGAGACACTGATGTGTAGCTCAGTGAAGTGCCATCCTGATCTTCCTGTGATGGGACACTTGACCTCCTACCCTGGGACTCAGCATGTACCTGTTGGAGCTGCAGACCTTCAAAGCTGGAACGTTCTCTTGAGAAGCCAGGCAGGTTTCTAGCAAAAGGTTCTCTGTGATTTATCAGGAGTTTTTCTGTGCTAGGACCTTGCTATTAAATAGTTGGATAGGCAAACTGACAATGTGCAGTGTCAGAGACTTCTAGGGTAGACATTTTTAATCCTTTTACTAACTCTGCTCTTTTTTGATAGTGGTTTCAGTGACGAAGACATTTTTGCTAGGCTCTGGTAATATACCAGCAGCACTAAGCATCAGTGGTTTGTGTTATTGAAATTATGCCTTTTAATGAATATCAGAACTTAATATCCTTAGCTTACGAAAAAGAAAGACAAGTTGCAATTTAATTGTGGTCTGTAAGTACCAAGATGTGAAGGGAAAATTCAATACTATAGTAAAGTTTTAACTGGAAAGCTAAAGCCACAAAGATCAAGTGACTAGAAGTTTAAACGATAAATATCTAAATGATAGGAAAATCTAAATGATGGGAAAAATGCAAGTATTTTAACTTTAAATGTCATCAAACGTGAAAACAGCCAGTAGACACAGTAAATTCTGTCACTTTGAGTCCTTTAGCTGAGGTTCTGTGTCTTCTTCAGATTACAGCAGTTGAGCAAATACAGAGGGTGGATTGGGTGGATCCAATCCTGGATTGGTGGATTGGTCCACCTGATTGGGTGGACTGGGCTGGATGGTGGGATTGGTGTGTTGTGTGACCTTGTTTAAGCAGATGGTCAACTCTGCCCTTTTACCTTTTGGAGCTCTCTGTAGGGAGGTTATTGAATAGCTAGATGTGATGGCTGGATTTTAAATGCCCAGTTTGAGTCTTCTCTAGGTTTTGTTTTCAGGCTGGTACCACCTGCTTCAGAACATTTTCTAAGAATCAGTTAATTTGTCACACTGATTCCAGATTTCATGTTTATTTGCTGAGTGACAGGAACTCTCAAGTGGAAGGTGAAGGTAGAGGTGTTGCCAAGAGTCTGTGAGTAGTTGTGGAAGCATGGGGAAAATCAAAACAGGTTGTGCTTTGTTATGTTAAGCCTTTAATTGGAGCCTTGGCTACTTTATGTCTGTTTGGACAACTGCTGAATAGCTTGTGTGGTGATTAGTATTTTTCCCCAACACACATTATTTTTAAGTTTCACAGTTCTTGCAATATCCAACCGCTGGGTAGCAAAAGAGGAAAACTTTAGTGAGTGGCCAAAATTAAAAAAAAATAAACCTGGTGTAAGCCAGTTACATTGGTACATGAACCCATTTTACCCTACATATTCATGAAATATATTACTTATTTTTTCTTTAAGGAATTAATTCAAAACCAAGAATTTACACAAGTTAGAGACAGCAAGGGTTTATTAAATTACTTCTGGTAATAAGGTCTTCAGGAGTGGACTTTTCCCCAAATACATTTTCAATCTTGACCAAACAGACTTCAAGAAGTTCTTCTAATTTGCCTTTCATCTCTTTCCTTAAAAGCTTTTACAGAAAGAGTTTTTGGAAATATTCAGCCTATAGCTACAAAACCTTTTGGTCTGAACTTGCTGCTTTTTTCCCCCTTGCTGTAAACTCTAGTGCTGAGTTGTGGATTTTTCTTTTTATACATTGGAATTTATCCCAGGCTTCATCAAAATATTCTGTCAAATAAGAGATCAGTGTCTCAAACAAAAAAAAAAAATCACAGTGAATTGCTAAGTGGTTGCAGCTCTGCAGTATTTCTACAAGAAGTGCAAATATTTCAGAGGTCTTGTGAGTGTGTCAATGTACATGTTATAACACTGTTATGACTATTGATCTGCCTGCTCCCAAATAAGTCTTTAGCACTCGTGTATGAAAGTTTTCCTTGCTATATAACTCTGCTGAAGTTGAATTGTTAGTGGGGTTGGATCTTGTGTAGGTTTTGTTTCCTATAGTACATCTTAGACTATGTGTATTTTTAGGGTTATCTGTGGTAGTTTAAGGTGCTGTTAAGAGAGAATTTATGTACATATTTTTCTGTGTTTATTTCTTCTGAAACCCATTAAAAAGGGGAAGGCTTTGAGTCAACATTAAATTTTAAATTCATACCTGGAGTGAGCTAGACTGAGGTTTTGCAGAGTTAGGTTATTTGGTGTCTTTAACTTCAAGTTGTGAAATACAAAGTTTTGTCTTTTATTGAAGCAAGGTCTTAGGAAACCCAAATTTGACATCCTCATGGAGAAGTTTCTCCTATTAGAAGTTGCTTGAGAACATAAAGTGACCTAGACTAGCAGTAGCATATGAGTCTTGACTACAGATACCATTTTTTCTACTGTTATACTTGCGTGTGTCTGCATCTACTCATTTTAGTGATATGACTCTTGCCTTACAGCACTGTGAGCAAGAGGAATCATGCCTCTTCTCCTCTACATCATTGTAGAGACTTTATCTATGTAAGTAGCGTAAATGTCAAGAATATTAGCCATATTTGTCACTGCTGCGGAGAAAATCGAGACTTTTTTCTCCTTTTGAATTACAGCTGGTATGATAGTAGCTGTAGCCTCAGAGGCTGATGATCAGTTCTATCCTTAAAAGTTGTTTTTCTTCCCCAGGCACTGCATTTAAAAAATAAGAAGAAAATCTATGCCTGAAACATTTCTGACATACACTTGAGCAATTGAAACCCTCTGTGAAATTAAAGCGTGTTATGAAATATGAAAACTTCTTTGCTTATAAGAGAATAACTAACCTATATGGGAAATGTGGCTTGCTTTTCTCTGTAATGAATTAGCTGATGGCTTCAAATGAAAGTCAGAAACACTTGTAAAAATATTTTTAATAGCTTCTATGAATTACTCTATTGCTTTTAGAATTGTTAAAGTGGCTGAACTTGTTTGAATATTTGGCTTCAAGCTTGCAATTTGTTCACTTGGGCAGTTGTATTAGTCTAAATTAAAAAAAAAAGGAAAAAAAAAGGTTATGTTCCAGTTTTCACTACTTTTGCCTCAATCAGGTAGATATTGTCTAATATGCTGAAGACTGGTTTGTGGCAGTCTTTTTTTTTTCCACTGTTATGAAATACTTGGAGATGTCAGAAGTGATGCAGCATGATGAGGTAGAGAAGCAAGTGCCTTTGGACCCAATCCTAGAACTCACAGGCACAAAAGGGCACTCAGTACCTTGTACATTTTCATATTTAAAATGTACAGACAAGAGAAACCTTTTACCATAGCAGGACTTTAATTTCACAGTCGTTATATGAATAAGAAAGATTAGCATGAATTTTGGAGGAGTTAATATGCAAGGAGGACGATTTTGGAACATTTGTTTTATAAATGGGACAAAATAATAATATATTTTTATTTTGTTTTTCTTGGATGAAAAGCTAGAAAATACTTTTTTTTAAAATTACAGTGTTTGGAGTTAATCAGAAATAAAGGAGGAGCTGATACTTTTTTCTCATTGCTTGCGAATTGCAAATTGCAGTTATTCGCAATCATGCTTGTAACTGGCGTGGGTTCATGTGCATAATCAGCTGCTTTTTGAATGCATGTTCTATTGTTCTGTTTTATTTATGGATTCAGTTATGATGAGAGATGTTATGAAGTTGTTTGGATGAAGCCTTGGAAATGTCTTTTAGGAGTTTTGAAAGTCAGTGAGTGCCTGGAGTTGGGGATACAGACCTGGGCTGGAAATTTAGATTGAAAAGTTGAAGTTTTCAGTTTCAAAATGGAAGATCAAATTCTGGTTTTGGACTTCGCAGCACATGAGCCAGCAAAATTGTGGACTGACACAGGCACGTTGTTACAGTCCAGTTGAAATACAGCCAGACCCAAGAGCCCTGAGAATCAGGAGTCATCCCATCGATTTCAGCATCCGGACCCATTAGCAGTCCAATTTGACCCTGCTCCTGGTAGAACAGGAGGGTGAATTTCTACCTCCAGCCTCCTTGCACAGATGATGTGGCAGCAGGGTTTTGGTGCTAGTTATCAACACTAACCTTCTAATTGATGAGAGTTTGCTTATGTGATTATTTTTCTTAATAGCTGCTGTTGTGTGCCAAGACCATTAGAGGGGATGTGGGTCTGCTCAGGAGAGACTTGCTCTGTGTTACTGATTCAGCAAGAGAGACAGTGGAACCCACTTGAGCAATGATCTTTGCGTCTGCACTTTCCAAAATCTTTGGTTTTTCCTCCACTTTTTGTCTTAAGCTGCTTAAACTGCTTGCTTTTCTGGGAAGGCATCAGTTCTGTGTTTGTAAATAGGCAGTGATGCAGGACTTTGGTCTTTTTGAGATCACTGGACAGAAATAACAGTAATTTCTCTCTCTTCACAGCGGCAGATTTTTTTTCCTATGTATCTTTCAATGAAAGCAATATTTTGGCTGAAAATAAGAGCCAGGAGATGAACTTTAACATCATTCAGTTCTTCCTGGATTTGTGTGAAAGGCAGAATGGGGGTTGCTGTGTGAGTATTAACATACGTAGAGGGGGCTGACTTCTCAGTCTTGCGTGGGAAAGTGCCTTATGCTCAGTCTTCCCACGTAAGGGAACTTCTTTACTTGGGTCTTCATCCCTCCTCCTGTCCAGTGGGCATTATTATTTTAAGTGAATTTCCTTAGATCAGTCGCCATGTTCCACAGCAGATAATTAATCTGTAGGTGTGCGTATTGCAGGATGATGCCATGCCATGTGCAACTGCAAATGCTTTCTCTAAAAAATCATTAGTTTTTCAATAGGAAGGAAATAAACTGGTTGGTTAGGTACTATGCGGGGAGCTTTTAATTAAAAGATGTTTAGATCAGATTCTTTCAACTGTCAAAGGATAGAATTAATGAATTATGTTTGCTACAGTTGTTGGTTGTTGTTTTTTTTAGTAACACTGTATTTAACTTTCTGTGCACTGCTGTAGGGGATAGATGGTATCTCCTGACAGATTCAAACACAGCTGGCTGAGAACACCACTAGTGATGGATGAGCGATGTCTTTGTTAATGCCCCTGTATACATAAATGATGGGCTTTCTTTATTTATTTATAAGATGTATCCAATTATACATTTCAGAGCAAATGTCCACCGTTCAGTAGAGCACACAATATTGGCATTAAAAGGACAATCCCTGAAATCAGTGATCAATGCATTTTCCTCACTCTCAGGAGAGAGATTGAAATAAGAGGTAAACTTGAAATTCAGCAAATTCAAGTAAGTTCTTTTGGGAGCTGCTCCTCATCTGTAAGAAGTGGCTGAAACTCAACTGGAGAAGCTGTTGTCGCTGCTCTGGCCGTACACAGAGCTGCCTCTGGAAATGCACAGCACTGGGTTCACCTAAGATCATTCTTCCACATGGTCTGGATAGACCAGTCCCACCAGTACAGCAGGTTAGATTCTGTTGTCAGACAGTGATGGTTAGTGTTCATTAGGCTGTTACCTACTGGGATCTGTCAGTGAAGCGACCCATCCTAATTATTTGAAGTGAAGGAGATTCAATGGTTTTGCCCTTCATGTAGCTTCAGTGTAGTATTTTGGGGTTGTTTTTACTGTGTATCTGTGTGTACTCGTACTTATGAGCTGATCCAATTTAGAACTTGAGATGTCTAAACAACTTTAGAAACTTCACAGTGTAAATTACGTTAGTTTCTTTTATCAAGTAGGTTAGCTATATACTGAAATAATTCTTAGTATTTTGCTACAAAAGAATTAGTCTGGATTAAGATGGGTGTGCAGATAATAAGGATGTTAAACACCTTTAGACTTGAGATGTGTTTGCCCTCTTGGTAGATATCTAACTGAACTAATAGTAGGGTAAATGCATACTCATGAGTGCTTTGTATCGAATAGCGAATGCACTGTGGATTCACCCCTACTTTTTTCATGGTAACTTATTTACATAGAAGTATCTGAAATTATAGTTATGGTATAAATTGATAACGTAGCCAAAACCTGAAACTTCTGATCCAGCAGAGTCTCCTGTCCAGTCCTCAATTCCTGATGCAAACATGTTAACTGTTACAGGGGCACTGGGGTCAGCTGGAAGGCACAAATCAGCCCTACCTGGCGTATTGGTTACTGTGGCAGTGAAAGCAGACAGCAATAGGTAGTGACAGAGCTCCAACATTTGGAAGGTTGTGGAGCAGAAGCCCTAAGACAGAGCTGGCATGCAGGTGGAAATGCAAGAAGCAGTTGAGTCTAGATATGTTAGTGGTTTTCACAGGGGTGGTTGCTGCTTGGCTTTACCACTTTTATATTGTCGGCTATTCCTTCCCGATGGTGGTAGCCCAGCTGTTTATTATGCCCCTTTCCAGAGGCAGTGGAGAGCAAGCGTGCCTTATTCTTTGGTTTTAGCTGCTGTGAAAAGTAGCAAACATGTTTGTTTCTCATTCTGTCTTGCTGGCTGTCTCTGAAATGTGGTGTTTTCATGTTGGATATGGTAGTTCTGCAAGAATTTATATTCACAACAAGGTTTAGCAAGACAGAATTGTGACTACTAGGCAAATCACTTAGAGTACAGTTTGGTGTCTAGGAACAGAGGCTTACTAGTTATTTTTCACTGGTTTCTGTGCTATTATGTTGTGATAATCTTGGCAGGGATCTGTCGCTCTGTGTTGGTATAATTGAAACTTGTTTTCCCTGAGGAATCACTCTGCTGTTTGTTTTATTTGTTTGCTGACATTGACAGAGATCCTAATGGCTTTTAAAACCCAATTTGTGCATCGCTTAATATCCTCCAAAGAGGAAAATAAAATTAAATTTATCAGTAAAATAGGGTCCCCTATGCAATGCTTTGTCTGGGTCTTAAACTCCACCTGAGCTCCTAGCTGTGGGTCTAAAAATGGCATGGTGAGCTGTGTCTTCTCTTTATTTCTAATCCTGTCTTCAGGGCTTTTGTCATTAAGATACTTGAAAGGATAAATGATAGTAAGTTATTTAGGGCATCAGTGTAAGTTGACCAACTTTGCCTTATGAGAAATAAATTATCTTTAGCTATTATTAATAAAGAGGTTAAGATAACAAAACAATAACCACAGTAAAATTCCCTTTTTCACAGGGTATACGTGATGGTATCACTTAATTATCCTGATTTATGACAATATTAAGTGTTTAGATTTTTTTAAATATATGATCTGAAAGTATTTATGCATTTATGTTGTTTCAAGCCTTTGAAGAATTTCGGTGAGATCATTTGGACTACTCGCATTCATAATGCCTTGCTGAATTGTGGTTATGGATAAGATGTATGGCTAGTTGCATGCTGTGCTCCAGAGGAGCATGCACACAAATAAATGATGAGGCACAGGACAGACATTCAGGAATGTGAGAAGGAAGGGTGGGCTTCTTAAAGACCAAAGAATGCAGGATAATTTTTAAACACTCCCAAAGCTGTGGGTTTGCACTGGGTGAAGGTTCAGATTTATTTATTTTTTATTCTATTGAAGTGACTCAGACCATCTCTAATTACCTTTTGAGACACTTCCTTGTCATTCAAGCGTACAGGGATTGCCCAAATTTCAGTGAATTTTGACTGTGAACGTCATGAGGAGATAAGTTTGGAAAATACTGCTGATTTTAAAGGTTATCCGTCAGTTTGTGTATATACAGCTATGAGCCAAACCAGTCTGACCTCAAACCAGAGCTGGAGTATAACAAGACTCTGTATCTCTTCTGTAAATCTCCCTGACTTTGATAGCACCATAATAATAATAGATCTGCAATGTTGCCTTTCCTAAGGAAGAGTTCTTAATGTGCCATGGAAAGGTGAGTAATTAGTTTTATCTCCTTTCTTACAGAAGGTAAATTAGAGGTACAGGGAGAGAGCCCAGACCATCTGACTCCCACCTCCTGTTCTTGTTGCTTGGTTCAGTAGTGTAAATCTTAACAATATGCACTTTCAGTCTGATCTAAATGTTGTGTTGCATTGCAGTGCCCAGAACAAGGATTTTGGCTACTGGTGGCGCATCGCACAATAAAAAGATCTTACAGGTAAGTAGAAAATTAAATCATTTGAACTGAACTTGCAGCTACATCTTCATTTTTATTTTACTGTAGTGAATCCAAATCACTGCAGCTGCACCGGAAGGTGTGGATATGGATTGTGAATCTGCTGCTGGTCTTCGGGGCTTTTCTTCAGGTTTAGGGTGAAAACTGTTAGCCCACTGCTAATCTGGTAGTGAACTTGAAAGATTTTTTTTTTATAGTTGACTAGTTCGTGAATGTGTATCTGAATCACTGGTGATTTCCAGGTCTCATCATTTAAATCAAATCCATCAGCAAAGAAATCAAGAAGAGACTTGATACACTACTGGAGATTTTTGTCACTTTTGTCATTCAGATCAAAGCTGGACCATGGATTTAAACTGGAGGAGGATTATGCTGGTGTTGAACACTCAAAAAAACCCCCCACCCCAAGCAAACAACCCCCGCCCATACAAAACCCTGCTCTTGTTGTTCTGAGTATGTTACTTGTTTTTGCCACCTCCCTGGTAGTGTTCAAGGCCAGGCTGAATGGGGCTTTGAACATCCTGGTCTGATGGGAGGTGTCCCTGCCCATGGCAGGGGGGTTGGAACTGGATGATCTTTAAAGTCCCTTCCATCCCAAACCATTTTATAGTTCTATGATTAGCATTGTGTCACATACTGGGGGGAGGCCGTGCTTCTGTATAGTCTGTCCTCCCTCTTCCCACCTTCCTCTTCTGCTGCTGATGCTGCACATCCAGCCAGGGTTAAGATCCTTCATCCATCTCAAGAACAGAGTACCACGTGCTCTCTGTTTCTGCCCACTGAGATTTGGCAAAGCCTTGCTCATGAGCGGTGAGAGGCTTCTCACCTGGCTCTTGCTGCCGCAGAACTAGACATCTGGGTTGGGATTCACCTTGCCTGACTCCAGTCATCTGTGATGTGATGTCTGTGTACGATCTGCCTTGTAATAGGGGAGATCCAGCCAGTTACAGTGCAAAGGAAAACCAGATGGTGTTTCAACTTACCAGATGTAGATGTCTGCTTCCAGGTGAGCCAGAGAGTCCATCTGTACTCCACTGGCTGCCTTGACAAGTTCCCCTTTAACCAGAGGCTCTGACACTGAGCCTGTGGGTAGACGTTTACACCAAAGGCACTGGTCTTAATCTTGGGCTAAGTCCTGGCACTGAATTTAGTGAACAGAGTGTGAATTGCTTTCTGGAGATGCCAATCGCTTTCCATCAGCTAGAGAGAGTCTAAAGGCCAGGCTCAGCTGCGCACCATACTCTTCATATGATTGCAGCTGTCAAACGGAAGGTCATCTGCTCTGCAAAACCTGAGCTGGAATAAATGGACATTGAAGAGCAAACAGCAAAAATCTCTTTCTCCTAAGGCATCTAAAACACATTTGTATAACCATTGGTGGTAGAGCTGATTGGGACACAGCACATTTGGCATGTTTTGCCTCTAGATGTCACTTCTCTTCATCTGCTTTGGTTATTTTGTTTAGGAACTTGACGTTGGAAAATTACCTGATAGGTTAATTGCTTAAAATATTTGTCCCTACTGGAGTAATTCTACTAAGAATATGTCAGGAAAGAGATTGGGCTAATAGATGAGTTTGTTTTTTAAAGCTGTATTCTCAGTTTAGGTGCCAAGTTGATCTTGCTGTGGAATGAAGGCAAAGAACTGAAAGTTCTTAAAACATGTAATTCTGCAACATACACAGCTGAAAAATAGTGGGAATGGAAGAGTAGTGGATGTGGTGCTTGTTTTTTACGTGTAGCAATACAGCTGCTTTTAAAACTCATTAGAAGTGTCTTAAAATAATACGATCAATACAGTGTCATCCACTTAATTCAATCACTGGTTAATTGGATCCTCCTTTTTAATTTAATCAAAACCTCAGAAACCATATCAGTTGCATGAAGAATAACAGCTTCCACCCTTATCATGGTCAATTTTGGATAATTTGTTCCAGGGCTACAAAAGACTATCATTTAATTAATCAACATTCAGTAACTCCTATATTTTACATTGCAGAGGAGGCAACTTAGGAAAATCTATTTTAAAAAAAATTATAGTGGGGCAGCTTTCTCCATGGTTCTGGGAAGCTTTTTATAACATACGTGGTGCTTGATTAATGACCACACGAAACACAGTGAAATAATTTTAACAGTAAAACCTCTAACAGTTTCTTCTAAAATTATTCATGAGAGAGACCACAGTTTCAAATTACTTACTGCACATATGAACTGTGAATAATTTTAGTTTTATAATCATGTGACACAAAAGGTAGTTATTGTTTGTGGTGTAACAGCACTTATTGGCATTCAGTATAGAGTAGAGCTGTATTGTATAAGGCTCTGCAGAGATCCCAAAAAACCAAGATCTCTGCTGTCTAAAGGAATTTATAATTCAATCTTAAGGCAAGGAATACCTTTAGAGATGAGATAGAGAAGCAGGTGGGGAATGTGCAGAAATGATACGGTAGTATTGGCTGACAGGATGGGCAGTGGAACCGACACTCTGTGACCTTATTGTTTCCAGAGGGCTTTTTAATAGATACCATGATTAATTTTCCATTTGTCCTCTAGCATTGAAGTTCATGTATTGCTCAATGCTTGTTTGCAAGCAAAGCTAGGCAATACTGACTTGGTTATCTTACCAGAAGAGTATTTTAAGCTCAGGCTTTCATCGGATTCAAGTTAGCAACCAGCCACTTTCATTTAAAATTTTGAAAATTGGTGATTTTTTTCAAAGGGTTTGATTTGCAGATTCCCTACAAACCTTCAGAGAGAGGCAAAAATCATTTAGAAATGTCACATACTATTTTTTCTATAGCATATATGGATTTGAGTATCTTAGTCATCTTTTATGAAGTCCTGGGGCCCATCAGCAGCAGGACTGTGAATCCCTGGATTGGGGTTGCAGGTCACTAATCTAAATAGTTTGGATTCCTGGACACTGTCATTTTATTTTAGACACTGTTGAACTGGTGTAAATTGGTTGGTATGCTGTTTCCTTTGGCAAAAATCAGAAAACCAGCACAAGTTAGATTTGAATTGTTAGTCTGCTGCTTGTGTTGCTCAGCCTGAGGGATACCTGCAATCCTAGAGGTGATGAAATCAAAATGGAGAGTTTGTTGATGATGTTTTCAGGAAAGTGTTCCTGAACCTCCCAGGTCCCTGTCCAAATGTCTTATTTTTTTCCCTTTTTGTGTCTGTTTCCTAAACCTACATTGTGGGAAAGAGCGCACGTGCTCAGTAAATGCAAGATGCCTGGTGTTCATTTTAACTCAAAATTACGTGTAGTCGAATAACTTTAGTATCTGTTGGATACCATAACAAATTTTTTTGCTTGTAATTTTTTTTTTTTACAAAAATTTACAGAATTGCTCAAACCAAGTTGAGAAGTGTCTTGGTATATCTTCATAGTTAAGGATCTCTTGAATACAGGAAAATTCCTGGTAGATGTAGAGACAGTATAACCAGCTTCTGTGTCGTCCTTCCTGCTAATCCTAATGTGATGGGAATGGTGAAGGTGAAGAAGACAGGCTTAGCAGGCCTTCATGCTGGAGCTTTTATTTTATCCAAGTTGAGAACTGAGATGCCATGACTGGTTCCTCTCTCATTCCTTCCCACTTGGCTCAGTCATAAATGTGATAGAAGAAAGCAGGCACCAGTTGTAGGTTCCTGAGCCAGATCTCCTTGCCCTGACATAAGCCTTTGGCATGGGCTGTTTGTGGGGGCTTATGAGGGAGACAGTGCTTGAACCCAGATTCCTCCGAACATGTAATAGAGATCTGGAGAGAACTGGGACTTTGTTTCCTGGCTGCAGTTAGACCTCTAGCTCAGATTTACCAGTACCCTGTTGTGCGATGAGTTCAGGCGCCGTTGTTGCCTGCAGTGATTCTTTCTGTGGCTGGGGTGTACAGCAGTTAGTTGTTTTCCTAAGCAGTGATAGGAGATTGCTTATCCCTTGTCTTTCATGGACATGCGTAACTGATGCTTTGGTATTTCTCAGGTCCTGTCTGATGTGTTCAACGCCCCGGTGTACACTATCGATACCGCCAACTCCGCGTGTCTAGGAAGTGCTTACAGAGCAATTCACGGTAAGACTGTAAGGAGATACTTCTGAGTGGGCTGGGCATTTCATTTCAGTTGGTTAATACTTGGGATTAACATTACTGAAAATGAGGGGAGAATAAAGCTGTGTGGATCTGACTGGAAGGACACTCAGGTCAAATAGGGCTTTTTGCTCTTAGTACACTTGGATCAGGCCCAAGAATAACATTTACATTTTAATTTAAGTGTGGTGGCTGCTTCTCAACTAAGGGATAGGGCCTGGAAACTACTGATAATGACAGGGGAAGGTCTAGGACCTTAATGTGATGAGTTGCTACCTCCACATGCTGCTCTTGGAAGAACACAGCCAACTGATGTAGCCTGCTGCCCTGGTCTGTGGAGCAGGCTGTTAACTGGTTTGCTGAAATGGTCAAACCAAACAAAAGATCAATCCTAGCAGGGAAGATCAGAGAGGGCAGGAATGACAGGACCAGTAATACTGCTGACCAACTAAATGTTATTAAACCTATATATATCTTCCAGCTTTTAAACGTAAGACAAAGGATATGCAAGGTGTCCTGGGCTCCATGCTAGAGCATGCACTTGATCTTGTAACAGCATAAATCTCAGGATACTCTTTAGTATCAGTCATTTTGCTTGCTGTACTACATCAGTCACTGTAATGCAACAGTCCAAGTCCCAGATTTAAAGTGTTAATTAATTTATATCTATTAATGCATGCAAGTGTATGTTAAGGGGGCCATCAGCTATTTAGGAGTTGAATTCCAGGCAGGAAATTTTATTCATGTATATTCATATATATTTATATTCATGTATTCAAACAGTTTCTAATATCTTACAGCTAAACAAATCAAGGAATGTGTATCAAATTCTGAAGTTCTTATTTAGGCCAAGTTTTGTTAGCTTCAGTTTTTCTGATTAGAAGCATTACGATTTGGACCTTAAGACACGGACAGCTTTTGTACAAGTTCATGTAAGATCGTGGGATTGCAACAAGCATGGAAAAGATAACATCAGCCATCAGCAGAAATCAGTCAAGTTTTAATTTTAGAAGCAAATTCTGCTGTCACATTATAGCATCTGAAGACTACATGCTCTCTTGCATTTGAAAACAGCACAGAAAATTGCACGGCCAAAAACGTGAGTCGATGTGTTTAATGCACACAGCATGCTCTCCTCTATTTCCAGAAAAGACACAAGGGTTCTGTCAGGCAAAGGATGCTTTTGTAAGACAGTGGGAACAGTACTGTAAGATCATCAGGATGTTTGAAGTCACAATAGGACCATTTTTCCACCGTGGAGGCCAAATTTTCAGACTCTTTTTCTCTGTACTCAAATTTTGCCTACTGCTTCAGAAGCCACCAGAAGCTTCCTGGTACCTAGTGCATGTGAATGCATGTGAAATGTGGAGCTGTCATTAGTTTGTAGAGGTATTTCATATGTATGGAAGATGTGAATACCCTTTGCCAACCTGGCATACGAAATCTTGAGGCTTGGTTGACAGAGCATTTGAGTGAAGATTTCAGATGCCATGCTGATGGAGGGACTCCTTAGCTCAGGTACTCTGCCAGCCAAGCCCCGGGGGCATGCTGTGTGTGTTTCTAAATGGCATTTTTGATTGATGCTTTCAGCTGACTTGCTCTTGGCCAGGCAAAGGAATTGAGTAAAAGTGAAGACTTGCTAATATAAATGAAATATTGATGGCAAGGGCTCCTTAATAATATTACAGTGTACATCTACAAGTAGGGTGTTCTGCAGTTAGCCTGGGGTTCTTAGCAGGTGTTACAAGGAACTCCCGAGGTGCCACGATTCACTTGCAAAGCAAAATGCTGTAGTAGCAGAACTCCAGTATTATTTTGCTTCCTAATATAAAAATATATTTAATAATTTGTAGCATATTTTCTTGACAGTATTTTCATTCCTCTTCTTTTATTTTGTTTAGTTGCATTTTGTCCTTGAATCCCTTGCTTCCACATATTTTCACTGCTGTTTACTGTATTTTTGTAAGCATAAATAATTACTGATATTGTTGAGTAGCATTTCTGCTGCTTGCCTATCCTCTGGGGTACAAATTGAGTGATTGGCAAAAGCTCAATCACTGAGTGCCCACTTCCTGGGCTAGTGCGTTGGAATGCAAGATCTTCTGCCATTTATCCTTCAATCCTTGAATGCTGACCTGACCAGGGAAGATCAATATAATGTATTAATTTACCAGGGAGTCAAGGCACATGCCTCATCTTGCTTTTTGCATTGATCAGGGTTGTGATTCTCATTGCAGGGCTTGTAGCTGAGACGAATATGTCCTTGGCTGATGTTGTGAAATTAGCGCCAGAGCCTAGATTGGCTGTCACACCAGCTGCTGGGGCTGAGGAGGTGAGCAAATGTGGGAATACCTTTTTTCTTTTAATTTCCTGTCTGCTTCAAATGTACTGGTTTGCTTATTCTTTTAGTAAAATACATTAATTAAAGAAATGCATTAATTTGTGTGGTGGGGTCAACATGCTGGAAGGAAGGGATGCCATCCAGAGGGACCTTGACAGGCTTGAGAGCTGGGTCTATGCAAACTGCATGAAGTTCAACAAGGCCAAGTGCAAGATCCTGCACCCAAGTTGGGGCAATCCCAAGTATAAATACAGGATGGCTGGAGAATGGCTTGAGAACAGCCCAGAGGAGAAGGACTTGGGGGTATTGGTTGATGAGAAGCTCAACATGAGCCAGCAGTGTGTGCTTGCAGCCCAGACAGCCAGCGGGATCCTGGGCTGCATCAAAAAAAGTCTGACCAGCAGGGCAAGGGAGGGGATTCTCCCCTTCTACTCTGCTCTCGTGAGACCCCACCTGAAGTGCTGGATCCAGTTCTGGAGTCCTCAGTGTAAGAAGAATGTGGAGCTGTTGGAGCAAGTCCAGAGGAGGCCATGAAAGATGATCAGAGGGCTGGAGCACCTCTGCTATGGAGACAGGCTGAGAGAGTTGGGGTTGATGAGCTAGGAAAGAGAAGGCTCTGGGGAGACCTTAGAGCACCTCCCAGTGCCTGAAGGGGCTACAGGAAAGCTGGAGAGGGACTTGTGATAAGGGCATGGAGTGACAGGATGAGGGGGAACGGTTTCAAACTGTAAGAGGGGAGATTTAGATTGGATATTGGGAAGAAATTCTTTGCTGTGAGGGTGGTGAGACCCTGGCCCAGGTTACCCAGAGAAGCTGTGGCTGCCCCCTCCCTGGCAGTGTTCAAGGCCAGGTTGGATGAGGCTTGGAGCAACCTGGTCTAGTGGGAAGTGCCCCTGCCCACGGCAGGGGTGGTTGGGACTGGATGATCTTTAAAGTCCCTTTCATCCCAAACCATTCTATGAAATATTTGGTTACACAATTCTCACTCTTTGTTGTAAACATAGGTTTGATTTTGGGAGATCTTTAGTCTTGTAATGATATAATAATCTGATACTCCATCCAGGTCTGTGTGAGTGATTTTTCCTAACTGGGTGTGATCAGAGGGCCAAATCTATTCTTTAAGGATCAGAAAAAGTTATAAAATAGGTTGAATTTGGATACAGGTCAGTCAGGTTGTAAGTGACAAAATAGTCTTGACTTGTTTGCAGCAAGCAGCACGGAAAAGGTGTGGTCATGGTGCTTCCTGGGCTCTTGGGAAACATACCCAAAAATTGTTCTTATGTGATCTGTAACAGTGGTCAGCTATTGTATATCTTCATGTGTAGCTCCCAGTTGGAAAGCGTGCCAATCGGGAGGATTCAGTAGGCACAGGTCTGGAGTACCGTGCCCATCCTAGGAATGTCAGCGCATCTGAAGGTGCAGCTTGTGTTTTATGGGGCCACATAGGTAAAGCAGAAGAAATAGTTATTGTTGCTATGTGGTTCCAGCCCCTATAAAACCAAGGAAGGAATTGTTGTCTCAGGCTCTCCAGTGCAACCCTGCACCTCTTGCTATCAAGTGCCAAAGACCTTAGTTTACAACAGCTTCTGAAATATAATGTCCAGTAGTAACTAAACAATACAATATAGCAAGGTTCATACAGAACACAAGTTTAAATAACCAACCAAAGGTGATTCTAACTCTGTCTTCAGCTGTGCAGAAACTTTTTACATCAACACAGCCTTATACTCTCCATTTATGAGATTTGGATGTGCCCTAACTGCAAGCAACAAGGTTTTAAAGCTTTTATTTAAACTGGGAAATTAATGATCTGCCAAAACTACTAACTCCCAGCTACATGTGTAGTGGTGCACCAGATATCATCATGAGTAATAATAGAAATGATCATGCTGCATTGTGCCTGCCAGCGTATTATTTAATTATTAACTGAGATGGAGGAGCTCAGTAATCGAATAGAAGTCCCCTTCAGAAATATTAAGACATTGAATAATTTAAACTTGATTGATCTGATCTCATTTACTCAACCTTCCCCCCACATTTTAAAAGATAAAATAATTAACAGCAATGGCCTGTGTCATGTGTTGCAGTTGAAGCCTTCTGCAGGGAATACACTTCAGGAACAGATCCCCAGTGCCTGATTCAACCTCACGTTGCTGCCCTGATCCTCCTCAAAATGCTGTCTGTTGAAAAGCTGCCAGGCTGGCTTGTGCGGAGGTGGAGAGTGCTCAGAGACCTGCTTTTGACCCCCTGGTGCTGCTTCAGCTATAAAACTCAAGGGCAAGGAATGCAGCTGTCACTCATGGGGGCCTTGCAAGAGCAGCAAGCACCTTGACCCCCTGCAGGGGCCAAGCTAACCTAAATGGAAAGATCAGTGGGGAATTCATTTACCTCTTTCTATTTTACTGTCTGCATAAAATGGCCTGGAAGCTAAAAGAGTTAATTATCTCCCTTTCGATACTTTTCTTCTCCTTTTCTGCTTGGTTAGACCTGGCTCTCATAGCACATCTTTTTTATTGGTTTTAAATGATGTACAGCAGTGAATTATTGCCCCAGTAGATAGGAGTGAATGATAGAGAAGGTAGTGGCCAAACAGCCACTGTTAAAGAAAGAGTTCCTGTGTTTTAGCTTGGCTTGCCAGCTTCATTCCATTAATAGCTTCTTACAATTATGTATTCCACACCATTTTTTTCTTCCCATCTTACAATTTTGCAGCTGATAGTGGATTCCCTGGCTAGTTTCATGGCTATGAAACTGCAGAAAGCCAGAGGGTCTGTCAGTAATACAGTGTGTTAGCATGAACAGTGCAGTAAAAATTCATAATGTGACGAGTCAGTTTGATTCTGTTTTTTAGAGCTGCATTTCCTTGTCTGTCCAATTTCATTCTGTTGAGGTTAGAGGCTTTCGCTTAAATGACGGTTCTTTTTATAAACTTCAAAGTCATCCTGAGGTTAAGTTCTGTCTCACTGAGGAGCTCTTCTGAAAGAGTCTGGCTGTGCAATGTGAAATTCCCCGGACCACTTCCCTACGTTTTTTGGACGGCTACAGCTAAATCTTGGCAGGGTGGATAAAAACCAGGTCATAAAACAGCAATCTGTTCTGGTTTCACCCTTTCTTCCTGGTATAGGTCAGAGGCAACATGTGTTAGATCACTGGAGGGAGGAAAACCTCTTACAGACAGAGGTCAAACAACAGTTTGATGTAGATTCATTGCCAAGGCTTATGCACGCAATAAGGGCTTTCCAGGAACCAAAAATGCAAAAAATGATTCTTTGGTTCCTGAAGGATCATTTTTGAGAATGTGATTTCAAAAAGCAAAAGCAGGGCACATATAACAGCTCTTCTGGTTCAGTGAAGCTGATGGGCAGGTAAAATAGAGTAAGGTCACAAGATGGGAGACACAGAGCTTGTGATGGGTGATGAGTTAGTAGTTTGTGGAAACTGAGGTCCCATAAGCTCCAACTTGTCTGGCAAAAAAAGTGACTTTATCCTGTAGCAGACCATCCTGGCTGGAGGAAAATATTTCAAAGAGGATAAATCCCCCTTTGTGACTGCAACCGTAAGTCTCTTGGTTGAACCTGATTTCACAGTATACTTGTAGGGTGTGGGGACTCACCCAACTTGAGCTTGTTTCTAATTCTGTCAATCCCCAGACAGGTCATAAGGCATTCTGGTGGTAACCATCATGGTTATAGTCTTTGGTCATTTAGTGAACCAGGCTAGCTGAAGTTAGTCATCTGTGGGTTAACCTGATGAATTCTTCTCCCCTGTTTTCAGAACAGCAAAAATTAGAGAGTCATCTCACCTCTTTGGAGCCTCCTCCCCCCCCACCAAGGAAAAAGATTAATCAGAACCACTAAGCATGACAGAAATAACCAGGAGATTCTAGAGCAATAAATATATATTAGCAGACAGAAATAATCTATTATTTTGGCATTAGAATTCAGCTCTATTTTAGTAATCTATTAAAACAGAGCTGGTTGTCTAGTTGGTTAATTAAGCAAAAAAGAATGAGAGAGAATGTGATTATCTGGAGTTGATCACTTGTGTTTATATAAGCCGTGTTTCTACGATGCAGTGTCAGATTTATTGTAATATTGTTGTGTAGGGTTTTGTAGAGAGAAGGCGTAGTGCAGTTCACTACCTCTGGATGTGAAATTTTTGATTGCATTATTGACTCTACTGAGATACATTAATCCTGCAAAAATTCAAGAAGGGAAAATGTAGACCTAACAGGTTTTAACTCTGGTGAATTGCCTTACGTGTAGGTGGGTTTGTAGAAGTGACCCAATTACCCAGGAAGGTTATAATGATCTATTTATTGATTTAAAATAATGATATTTTTGTTGAGTTAGATTTTGGAGGGGGGAGGTTGTTTTCTAGAATTGGTTTAGGTTGGTAATTTAGAGCAAAGTAGGTAATAATGGTACAACCACAAAAATATGATAATAGGTATTGATGGGAGTTTGATTAAGATGATTTGTGTAGCCAATATTTTTTTTAACCTGCTAAACTGATTAAGATAGGCTTACAGAATTAATATCTGAAGTCAATAAAGTAACTGTTTGAGGTGTGGTTCCTTGAAGGAGTCTTCAGAATGTTTCTGAACACTGTTGTATTCTTTCTGCTCTAAGTGCATTCTTTCTGTTTTGGGAAAGGTGAACAACTGCTGTGATTTAAAAATAAAACATCTGTATCTTTTGCTTTCTTAAGCAAACCTCTGAGTAAATTGAGTTTAGGGGTTTTTTTAAAGAGAAAAACTATCAAAAGTAGCAAGTGTTTATGAAGAACTGATTAATTTTAATCATTAAATGCATTTGAGTGGATTAAAAGTAGGGAATCATCAGCATAATTTTTGCAATTTGTAAATTTTGAATTGCTCCAATCATTGACTAACATAGCATTGCAGGAGATAGAAGGATCCGTGTTGATTGTCATTTGTAGTAATAATTTGTAGCTGGTTTTGCTTTTAGAGAATGGGAGGAATAACGTCCTGTTGTCCCACAAATTGTACAGAGAAACAGTAAAAGCCCTGTTGAGTTCATAGGCTGGTACTGTTGTGAAATATGGTATGAGGATGACACATTTGGTTTGGACTAGAGAACAAGGTAACATTTGTTTCAATGCATTTTCCAGGGAGGGCAGGTTAAGTTATTCTGTTATAATGCAATATTTGTCATTAGCATTTTCTTAGTTATTTGTGGGGCTGCTGGAGTGCGGCCAAATTGTCCCAGGAGAGAAGTTTAGGGTTTGTAAATGAAGCCATCAGAGGATTGTTAGTGTTGTGGAGTAGGCTACAGAGATAAGCAGGAGAAAAGACTGTAATATAGCAAGGACAATAATTAAATTATGGACAATAATAAGGTTCATGTTGTGATACATGTAATTACTTTTGTTAAATATCATGGTCTGATATATTAGGTTTGAGACCATGATAGAGAGGGTATTTATGTTCTTGAGTTTTTATGCGTCATTGAGAGTTCTTTATTCCCTTTGGACCTCAATTATAAAAATAAATCTATGTAATTGCCTCAGGAAAAAGGCTTCTGGAATCGCTTAGGAGTTGCCCAAGGTTCTGTGGAGGCAGCTCAGTTGTGGCAGACATGGAGAAGCATCTTTCGCAGACATAACTATGTGCGTGCTTAGGCCATGTTCTTGGTCGGAGCAGTTTGGCTTTTCTTCTCCATACTTCATGGGAGCTGCACTGCTTTGGCCCCGAACTTCAGCTGGTGTCAAGCTGGCGTGTAAAATACTGCTTGTGAAAAGCTTGTAGTACTGCTGTGCTTATCAACCATGATGTACTGGTGGTGTTACAGCCAAATTCCCCGAGGAAGAAGAATTTAAGACTTTGGCTCAGCCCTACAAATTGTACTGCTCTTTACCCCAAATGAACAGGAATAGAGTACAAGGAATATTCTTAATTTTTTGTTTGCATTTTTTTCAGACAGTCCATAATGCAGCATTCGTTTACACTAACGGCTGGGAAGCTTATTGCAAATGCCTGAATGTTCTCAATTAGCAAGCTAAGTGCCTAAGTCCAATAAACAGGAAAAGAAACTGTATCAGTAAATGTGGTTGTTCGTTTATTTTGACACATTTTAATTTAGAATGATGTATTAATAGTAATACTTCCCAGCCTTTCGGTAAATGCACTGTTGTGTATTTTGTAAAAATGCTGCTGGATGAGTAATAATGGAGCCTGTTTTCTTAGTAGCTGAGTTCACTTAGATTCAGCACAACAGAGCTGCATGGTTTGTTGAGAAGCGCCTCAGGTTTATCAAATACCTAGAGTAGCAAAGTAAGAAATAGCGAGGATTGATTATAGGTGCTTCAGTGAATAAAGGAGGTGGTTTTGTTTGACATACTGATACTCCCAGCATACCCATAGTTGCCTGCTCAATATTTTGTTTGCTCTGATATTCATATTTAGCAGAAATTGGAGCTATAATATTCTTTGGGAACATGAAAATAATATATATATATATATATGTGCTTCGCTGACCCCACCAGGCCCTCATGTAGTTAGTTAAAAATACTATGCCGAGTCATGTGGCATTTCATGATAGTGGTGGGTTTTATTTTCTCACCCCATAAATCTCCACGGATCTCAATATTGTTGTCCTGCAAAGGAAAAGGAGTTGGGGCACATGCATGCTGAATGACTTGCCCAGTGTCGCTGAATGAGGCTATTGCAGAGGTAGGAGTAGGTTTCTCTGTTTTAATGAGTGTAAGTTTAAGACACAGTAAGACTTAGTTGCTGTGAGATGGGTTTAAAAACTGTCCTGATGGGGCCTTGGCTAGCATACAGTGTCTTTTTCCATTTGCTGTAGATGCTCCTCCTCTTCTCCTTGACGTACTCAATCTGTTGAAGAAATGTGCTTTAACTTCTGTATCATCTAAGTGGTAAGGGAGGAGTTGATCGAACCAGGCTGCATCTGCAGAATTTGTCCTTTAAGAGTTGCTCTCACCTGCCATCGTGGAAGGTGGAAGTGGGAATGAAGAGAGAAATCCAGATTTCACTGTTTAGACTGATACTCATTCAGGAAGAGGGAAGCACAGAAAATAGGTACTTTGCCATCAACTGAAACACAAGAACAAAAGGTGCCAATTCTTTATTTCCTAGATGAGAAAACTGTTTGGTTTTCTTTCACCTGAGAAAGTCTGACTGTTACAGGCACTGCGGCTACCACAGGACTGTACATGAAACTGTGCAAGAACAACCCTGTCTCTTCCTATGGCTTTATAGTTTACATCTTCTCTTGAATTTTTCATGCATACACAGTTGTTGGCTGTGGCTCTTATCTGGAAAAGGATAAAATGCATTTAAATGCTGGATCTCACTTATTGATGAGAGCAGTAATTCAGTTTACTGGGTATGATTCATTATGGCTCTATAACCTCTCTGAACCTGGAGCCGGGAGTGAGACTGCCCTGATTATGAATAACATCAGTGTAGAGGGCTTGTAGACTAGACTGGTGGCCCTTAGGATTCATTGTGGCAGGGATATGACCTTGTGGCATCCTCCTAAGGACTGTTCGAGCCTGTACCAGACCCCGTAGTGGCTCCTGACAGTCCCTTCTTAGTGCTCAAGCCAGCGAGTGAGTTGAAGCTGTCCTGGTATGGCTTGTCAAACTGTGGATTTTATTAGATGGACAGTTAAAACCGGAAAGAAGAGATAAGGGAGAAGGTGTATCTCCAAGATCTAGATGAAGTACAGTTTTGGGTTGGACCCAGCAGTAGGGCTAGACACTGTTCCAGAATTTTTGCTATGTAACCTGGTCACATACAAGCAATATGACCTGTGATGAATTTGAAGCGGGGGTGTGTGGGGGTGTGTGTGTGTAACTAAAGAAACAAATCCTGACATGGATCTTGCCCATCTCCAAAAGCACAGGGCATGTTTGGATCTGGGGTTTTGAATACGTTTGAGTCTTGGTTCTTCTTGTCATGCAAGAACAATTCAGGTTCTAAAATTTCCTGGAGAATTCTAGCTGGGGAAGTACGAAAAGTTGCTCAGATACTTGGTGTAGTTGTGGAATGCAGTTGGGTCTCTATTGTCCCCCTGGGCCTGGGATCAGGGAGTGAGGAGCATGGCCATGACGTAGCTCATAGATGGGAAAAGTCACAGCTGTGAAAGATGTGAAGTAGAAAAGAAGTTCAAATAGATACAGGAGTATGAGAGGGGTGGGAGAGGGAGTGCAAAGTCTATTTTAGAAGGCTCTGATTGGCAGATTGGCCAAGGAGAACCTTTCCAACAGTGGTGTTTGACTGTGCTAGGGGGTGGCAGTGGGCTTATTAGCCAGGCAGAGGAGGAGGGGACAGAGGCAGTGATCCATCCTGAGGTAGCGTAGGGCGGCAAGGACAAGAGTTCTGCCTGGGTGATTAGGACAGCCATTACTGAGGGGGCATGTCAGACTGGGAGAGGTGACTTTAGCAGAGCTGCTTCCTTTGGAAATAATGACTTCTGCTTATAGCAAGAACACAGCCACGATAAGAACAACCTGTGCATATCATAAAATTAAGCTGTAAAGGAGATGGGAAAAATGACTGTGACATATGAAGAAGCAAGGGTTTGCAGCATTTTCTTGAGCAGATTGTGGAAAAAAACCCTGAACCTTCAGGTACCTATGAAGGTGCTGCATTTTTTATGTCTGAAGATGTTTTTTTAACTGCAGTGTAATTTAAAAATCTAATTTTTCAACCTAGACATATTTATTTTTTTTTCCTTTATAGCTGTATCGTCCACTTCTGAAAAGATACGCTGAGCTTGAAAAGAAGGTTATCTACAACCCAGCCTCTTCTTGTCTTGCGAAATAGAAGCAAATAAAATTTATAAGTCAGCTGAAGAGTGGACTCCCAAGGAGAAGATCAGAAAAGATTTGCTCTAAATTTACTGGAGTTGTTTAAATCATTTTGTTCCTCTTTGTAGACAAATAATTTTTAAATGTCTGTGTTTGAGTGTGTTGGTGGAAAAAATTACACTGTGATTGAAAACCTGATTAAAAAAGCATCATGTTGCTCTGTGTGTTTGTGCCTTCAATTTTTCTTGGGTGCTTTTGGGATCGTGCTTGCTGTTTTGGAATAGCTGGATGACAAAGTCAGGTCCATGGTATGTATGAATCACTCTATCAGCTTTGGTTCCATGAGTTTAATGTGCCGTCTTCTGCATACTTATCTAGCACAGTATCTTAATTCCACAACTTCTCCTGCTTAAATCTTTTGAAACTATCTTTCTGTACATCTGTAACTTGATGTTTATATCTTTGCATACACGAAACCAACAGAAAGCATAAGCACACTGACTTAATCTTGTCTTTCTTTAATATGTGGAGATTTGTGGTGTGAAGGCTGATTTAAGGTCTTCAAAGACACTCTGGGATCCTCAGAGAAGGGGGATTCTTCTTACATGACACTATGGAAAGTCTGCTGTGTGATAAAACACGGTGTGGTTGGATTTTATAAATTGTGGAAAGCACAGAGGCTTTGTGATGCAGACGCCATTACACAGTGTTTTATTTGACATCAGTTGTGTAAAAAAGAAAATAATGGAACAAATGTGGGAAGTTTTACACGTTTCCTTTCTGTTTCAAAAAGCAGAATCAGCTTATCTGCACACTGCTTTGGGGTTATACTGTTTTCCTTTCCTCCTTCAGGTGTCACAGCTGTGAAATTCTTTGTGCCCTGCTGAGAGCGACTGCAGAAGTAGGGCTCTGCTCCAAACAAGGCATGAAGGTCATTGGTTTTTTATACCACCAATATCCCACTTACTTCATGGAGATCCTAAGCACAACTGGTCTTACTCTGTTGCTACTTCTCTACTTCAAATGTTTTAGTCCACATTAAGTAGACTCTGGCTGAGAAAATCTTAAAGAAAACAAGCCAGGAGATCTTTCCAGAGAAGTTGCAGAATTTGAATGATCGTCCTAAATCACCCTGTGCAAGTGGGAACACTTGACTGCACCATTCTGCAGTGCTGGTATGTTTTCCTTAGGATAAAATTTCTTTTCAGAACAAAGCAGACTTGTTTAATGAAAGTGAGTGAAGCCTTTCTTACCTTCTTGTAGAAGTTGTAATGTGCCTAGACGGTAAGCCAGGGAATTGTAGGGAGTAGAGAATCTCTTCACTGAGTATCTGGGAGTTGGATTATGTCCCCGCCAGAGGTGAGTGACTCAAATTCCTGTTCTTCACATCACAGTGGCCTGGGAGCACTTTCTCTGTCCCTGCTGTATCTCCACGGTGAGGGTCGGAGGCCCTTGCCATGACTCACCTCCGGAGTGGCAGGGGAATGGGCACGTTCTCCTTGCTCTGCCTTTCATATTTAAGTCCTTCATTTGCGAGTACGAACAGTACCTTTTTTTTTTTTGTTCACAACTGAATAATTAAAACTTCTCTTGATATTAACATGATTAGTCAGGAAGGTCAAGAATTACATTTCCGAGTTTCTAAAGGAGGCTTCTTTTAAGCATTTGCTTTAAAAGGTAGCATTACAAATACACATCCATCTCTTTTATGTGCTTATTATTCTGGGTCCCAAGGTACAGTGTTAAAATGTGTAATACTTCTCACAGGCCTCCACCGTCAGCAGTTGCTTTGTCATTGAGCAAGGCTGTGGAGGGGTACAGAAGAATTCATTAATGCAAGGGAAACGATGCCTACTAGTTTAAGCAGCATTGCCATCATTAGTCTTTAGTTCTGCCTGACTACTAGTTTGATATCAAAGCCAACCACACAGGGAAAGGATTCAGAGAGGTGTTTTAGGTTGGTGCAGCTTTGGTGACAATTTCGTGAGTAGCTCATTCGGCTTATTAGAGTGAGAAGACTGATGTCTCTTCTAGCTTTGTGGCTTTATTTGGGAGACTTGGGGCCAGCTTCTTACTCAGCTGAAGAAGGTTCAAGGTTTTGTTTCCCCACTCGTAGCACACGATAGAACATTTCTAGATAATATATTGTCTCCCAACAAAGCGTTATATGCAGGTAGGATATCATCTAGATGGTTTGACTACTTTCTGGGCCCTAGGTTTTTGTCTTGGTAAGGAGAAGAAAACATTTCTCTGCTGGGCTGGGTTGGGGGTCTCTGATGTGTCCCATATTAGCATTAAACCACTGTTTCCTCAGGGCAGCTGATGCACTGTGTGCTTGCTGCAGGAGTTACTGAGAAAAGGCTCGGATGCAAGGCTCTGAAGGGCCAGGAGTTGAGCACCACTGAATTATAGTATTGCTGTGGTGATGGGTTTATAAGGGCCGGCCTCTGAGGAATGGTGTCTGGAGTATAAGAATTTATAGACAAGCTTTTTTTTCCAACTCACCAAAGTTGCACATGTTCACTGACTAGTGTCAGATAGAATAAGACTCAATAAATCTCCGCCTAGATAGGTCCTTTGAAGAAATGCTCCTGTAAGACTTTCACCACTCTCTTCTTTTTGTCTTTCCAGGAATGCACATTAGCCTGCCAAGGAACCACAGGCTTCTTGCTCTCGCAGACACAGTGATAGAAGGACCTGGTGCCCTTTGGTTTCTAAAATCACATGGTTTTTTGCCAGCTTGTCTATATTATTTTGTTTGTCTGGAGTAGTGAGGTTACTGACTTAATTAGCATCTTAGCTAACTGAAATCTAAAGGTAAGCTGATGTCTTCTACCTTAACAAATTTGATGGTGATTGATTCCCTTCCTCCCCCATAAGTGACCTGACTGTTCTTTGAGGTGAGCAACGTGGCATCCCCATCTTTGTCTAGATGAAAGGTTGGCTTCTGTGTTTGAAGACCAGCTGAGCTATTCCCACTTTAGACTAATACGCTGGAAAATTGATCTCATTTCCTGGAAGAAAAAACCCTTGATTGCAGCAAGGAGGCTGTTCATTGCTGTCTACCCTGCAGCTCCTGTCCTGCACAAGCAAAGCCTCTCTAGGTTGGAGGTGGGCCATGGAGTTACATGGAGAAATCCAAGCAGCTTCCTTAGCTCGATTGCCCTGTGCCCTCACCAGCCAATCAGAGCTGCACTGGATTCACCCACAAGCTCTTGGCATACCATGACCCAAAGACAAGCAGTTTTCTTTGCAGCCTCAAGTCTTTAAAGTCTTTTGTGATGCAGCTGGAAACAAACAGGAAAAGATGTTTGCTTTTTCTTAAGGGATCAGTGTGAGAGAACAGCAGCTCTGATTGAATAAGTAATGTTCTGAAAAAAGTCTGTGCTCTGTCGATGCTTTGGTAAGTAACTGAGCTGAATACCACCGTGTGCAATCCCAGTGGGACCTTTTTGTTTTTCAGCTTGCTTTTCCTTTGGAGTTGCGGCTACCACTGCAGATCACAGCAGAGCAGTGAAGGATGTGTATCTAAAGTTACAAAAAGCCAAAGCAGAACTTTCAACAAATCATTTGTTTTATCTGTATTTCTATCACCTTAGTCCCCAGACTGCTGCGAGCAGGTTAGGGGGTGGGGGAAGAAAAAAGAGTAACGCTTTACAGAACTAAACTGTCTTCCCTTGGTGCTTGTCACAAATATGGGGCCAAGTTACAACTTCTCTAGCAGAAGGGTGCTACTTTGGAATTTTTCTTGTCCCTGGCCACTAGCTTCTCATGTAAACTTAAGGATTTTGATTTTGGTGAGGTCTCACCCCTCAGTTAAAATTGGGTTGAAATTGGCAAACATGGCTAAGGAAGACTAACAGGTGGGTGGGCATTCACTCAGATACCAGGGGATCACTGTCCCATGAGGAGTGTTTCCTTAAGAAGCTCCTCTGAAGGTGACTGTAGTCTGGATTCCACGTGGCTTGAAATTTTAGTACAGTGTTGTACACTTGTACAAATTGGGTTCAAAATCATATCTGCACCAAAGGATCTTACCTTTTTATTGCTTCACACTCGTTTTGTGCAGGTCAAAATCACAATGTGATATGCAAGACAAAAGAACTCGGGATGAATTTCTTGTTAACTCACTTTTGTCTGAGCATGTCTGAAGCATGTGAGTAGGGTATCTTTGGCATACTCAGAGTAGTTACAGCTCAGGCTCACCTTCTGTGCTTTGATTCCAGCCTAGGTCAAGACTCTTTGGTTAGCCAGTTCAAGTGGTTTAGCTTTCAGTCATCAAAGCTTAAATTACCAGAATGTAAGATTTTTAGATAAATGTTTTTCCCCTAGAACCTTTTTTTTTACTCTCCTGCAGCAGATACGACCTTTTCTTGTTTGCCTTGTTAGCTGTTTTGACTTCTGTGGTGTGCCTAAGAACTACTTGTGTGACACTTTCCTGAGTGAAATTGTCTCCTGCTGGGATCCAGTCCCAAGACTCATTTTCCTTTACTTGTTCTTCTGCTCCTCTGTTTCTTAAAGTTGGCCTTGACAAACAGAATGATGCTTCTGTGGTGATGGGAATATCTCTACCATTGCGGGAACTCAGTGGTTTTGTTTGGTGTTCTTGAAGCACATGCCCTGAGGGGTGAGGGCAAAGGAGCAGCTTTTGCTGCTTATGGATACTGCTGTGATCTCAGATTTCAGCCTTTCACTAGGTTGCTTCATCCACTGATGCATCAGCCTGCCCGTGAGAACAACTGGGGGTATTGTGAATTGCATGCCATGTTTCTTGCTCTCAGTCTTTGGATGACAGGTGTTTGTGATATGTTCTTTGTGAAGGTGCTGTGGTTAGCTGTGCTTTTATTTGGTATTTTGTGCCTTAATACTCTGTAATGTATCCGTCTGATTGTCGTTTCTCTTTTAGCGTCTCATCAGCCAAACAGGAGTCTTTGGTCACTCATGTGTGGGATTCACCTGACCAGTTTAGACATCTGTGTCTGCTCTCATACGGGCTCCTTTTATAGTCAAAGGAGAGGACCACAAGGGAGAGGAGCTTCTGACTGTTGTTCATCTTATCTTACAGCAGATGTCCAGAACAGATCAGGTGATTTGTCTCCTGAGTGAGCCATTTCTCCCTGCTGAGTAGAAATGCAGTTGTGTGGAGGACAGAAAAAGCCATTTTTTTTTCTTGTGACAAAAATCATGGAGACTTGATTGAAAGCTGGCCTCAACTTTGGAGACAAGAAATGCTCTCACAGCAACTGTCCCCAGTTACCATTGTACAACTAGAAAGCTTTCTTATTGAACAAACACTCTGTTTTTACTGTCAAATCCATGAGACTGACCTCCCTAGCTCCCTTCAGACAGTCCTCTTCGTACACCTGCGTGGAGATATCCAGCAGACATAGGTTGGGAGCTTTGTTACCTTACATTCTTGGTTTTTGTCCTTTTGTTGCATGCCTTTTCTTATGTTTATCCCTTCAAGCTGGACTCTTTCAGGCATTTGTGTTATGCCTGCAAGCTCAGTACCCTAGTTCAGTGAAAGACAGATCCCTTAAGACTTGGAGAGGCACTGCACAGGAAAACAAAGGTCTGTTCAACTTGCTGTTCAGAGAGAATATTTACTCTCTGACTGACAGATATGCACTACCCTCCTGAAACCTCAACTCTGTTCCAGATCTGATAAATACTGGTGTATTGGAAGATAGAATTCTCCTTGAAAAATAGCCATGTTGTATAAGAGAAAGACTTAGAGAAACAGAGCTGCTTCTTAGCTGAGGACTTTTATCTTAAAACATGTTGCAGTAAGAAGCAAAGATTTCTCACGCAACTTTGCTATCACACTGCATCTCTTCACACTGCTGCCATAGCTCATTAGGTTAGGGTGGGACATTCCCCTGTCACTCCTGGTATCGGTTTTTGCTAGATTCCTGCTCTGCTTGAGGACAGTTTCATATAACAGAAATACTCTTTTAATCAAGAAAGATGTTGAAAGGCGACAATATGTTTTCCCAATTTCCATTTCTCAGCCTAATTATTCTGGTCCCTGCCATTGTTGTCCCTTGGAAGAAATGCCTACTCAAGCAGAGGGGAGGGAAGAGAAGACATTAAAGGCAGCCAATCCAATATGTGATTTAGTCAGACGGTTTGACCGAATAAATAAGCAAATAAGCTGCATTTAAAGGCTTCCCTTGCTGTGAGAGTGTTTTTTTCCTCAATGTGACTCTTGGCTCAGAAGACACAGCTGCAGTGTTTCATTTGATTCTATCTCGCCGTGTTCGCAGCATGGCAGACTCTCCCAAATAGATTCATTTTGCTGTTTGCCCAGTGAATACGGATTTTTTTCATTTTGATCTGTGTTGCATGTGGTTTTGGCACGCTTTATAAATGGACCAGTTAAACAAGTGCTGCTAATAACTGCCCCTGCCTGTTGGTAGTCAACCCTCATTGTTCATGGGCTTCCATGGCAAAGAGATGAGGCACCATGGGGCAAGTGCTTTCTGTAAAGGCCAGAGTAAATGTCAAGAAACTCTTTCCTTTTTCTCTTGGTCTAGAAATGTTGCTGTAACTCAGAGTCACTGGACAGGCAGTGTTGGATTGTCCATATCGTAAGTATTTTGGGGTAAGGGTTGCTGATATTCAGTCAGATTATCTAGATGAGAAATCACTGAGGTGAGACTGGACAGGTAATTTGTATAAAGTTCTGCATTTTGCAATGTATCCTATGAATCTTTAAGTGACAAAGTAAATTAACTTTCTCAGATTAGTAAGAATCATGTCTTTATAGGGGGAGGGAGAATGCATCTGGGCTTGAGAATTGCTTGGTGAGTGGACCCAGGTACTCATCAGGCTCCCCCTTTTCTGGTCTGATGTGTCTTGCTTTTTTTCTTCTACAGCAGCCCAGGACCACAGGAGACATGGAAACTGCTCCCTCCCCGAGTTTCTTCCAGCCTAGCAACACTGGCCTGGGAACTGGAGTTAAAGCCACCAAGCAGAGTCTGTTGTCCAAAAAGCAGGCTGCTTCTCACCCATCGCTTCTAGCTGAACGTGAGGCTGTCTTTGGGACTGACTTGTGGTGTCTTTCGGACCTGTATTGGACCTCTACCTTCATCAGGGGTAAAGGAAGTGGAAGATTTCAACATACTAGGTTTTTTTTACATGGTGACTAGAAACTGTGAGTATGACCTGGCCATGAAGAATTTGAATGTTATCTTTGAGCTTACCTGTGTGCCTTTCCAGTTGAGATGGGAGCATTGCCTCATGCAAGGCTCTGGTGAGACCACTCTGAGAGGGCATTTGCAAATCTGCTCTCTTGTTCAAGAGCGAAGAATTAAAACTGGAACAGATGAGGAAGAGGGCTGCTATGTTGGTTCGGGGAAGGGAAAGGCTGTCCAAGGAAAGGAAACAAAAAGCTTAGCTTGCTTTGTCTAGCAAGTGGAAGCTGAGAGGCAATCGTTCAGTATAAACCCTTCAGGCTGGGGGTTAAAGAGCAGGGGAGAAGCATTCAGGCCAAAGAGCAATGCTAGCACATGAACAAGTGGCACGTGCTGATTGGGAATAAGTTTGAACTGGAAAATAAGAATTAGGTTGGGCCGAGGTGCTGAAGGACCTCTTGTGCTCTCTGTGTGGTGCCATGAATATGGAGCCCCGTACCTGCAGCATGACATTTTGCAGGGCTATCACATGGTGTCAGAAATCCTGTACTGAAGACTGCATTTGGTTTGGAGGAGCAGTGACCTTTAGGCAAACTGTTGTGTGCCACATGGGCAGAGCGGGGTTTCACAGTTGACCTCCTTTGAATTTCCTTCTTGACTGTGTTTAGTTTGTGGGAAGGAACTAGTATGGAAGGGACAAATAAATGGAAAGCTTCCAACTCTACTACTTAAGCTTGTAATAGCTCAGTTTGATATCTGTTTGCTAGGCTAGTCCTCTACAAACAAAAGGAATTTACCCCACGGCAATCTTGCTTCACTAGAACCCCACAAAAGGAAGTGAGGTTTAATTAGCATTTTAAAGTGGACAGCCTTGAAGTTAATGATATTCAATAAAGAAAAATTGTTTTAACCTTATTTGCACTTTTCAATTTACTTATTAGAGGCCATCTGTTATATTTTAAGCAAGAGCACTGGGAGCTAAACTCTCAGATTGTCAAATGAGGTTTTAACTGGCTAAGCAGAAGGGAAAGAACAGGCTGCCTTAAATGAGCAATTAGACTGTTTTTCTTCAATTTCTCACTTTTGTGTCAAAAAGCAAACGGTCGCCATTTCCAGCAACAGTTGAGTTGTGACAATGACATCTGTTTTTACAGTGCTGATTAGTTCTGGGGATTGTCACTTGTCCTTGGAGCTCAGATATGGTCCAACATGGATGAAATTCAAAAAGCCAAGAGTGAGTTGAAACTGAGGTGTGTGAAGGGCAAGAATAAGGATTTCTGCAGGTAAATCACCAGAAAAACAGGGGAACATGTTGGTCTGCTACTGAACGAGTTGGCCAACCTAGTGGCAAAGGGCATGAAAAAAGCTGAGGTGGCCTTTGTCATTATCGGCAAGGTCTGCTGTTAAGCCTCTTTATCTCTGTGCCTAGTGGCAGAATTTCAGGGAGATAGGTAATGGCTCTAGTAAGGGAAGAAGAGTTAGGGACTACTAAATCAAAATGGGCATATCTGGGTGCATGGGGCCAGGTGGGATGCATTTGAGGGTGCTGAGGAAGCTGATTGGTGACATTGTGAGGCTCCTTTCTATCATCTCTGAAAGGTGGTGATGATCGTGGGAAATACCCAATGTCTGGGAAGAGGCTAATATTAGGTTCTTCTTTAGAGAGAGTAAAGGAGGATCCCAGGAAACTGCAAACTGGTCAGCTTCACTTCTGTCTCCAGGAAGTTTAAAGAGCAAATCTTCATAGGAGCCATTTCCAGGCACATGAAGGACAAGACGGCACTGTGGAATGCAGAGACCAGATCTCCACTGACTGTCATGGGAATCTGACTCCTAAACTTAGCTGTCTTGTGCTTGAGCTGATTCCCACTCTACCTCTGAGGAGTGAGCTGAGTGTTTTTGTTGTGCCCCTGAACAAAGCACGAGCCTTTGGCAGTACAAGAGGCAGACCTTGGTCTCCCAAGTCTCATTCCTTCCTCCTGGGAGGTTGGGAAAGGAAAGCAAAATGTCTTCTCCAAATCCACTTAAAAAATCTATGGAAGCCAGTACAGCTCATACTGTATATCTGGATTTGGGGCTGTACATTCATGTATGGATGTTGGTAATCCTGCTGGATTTAATTATAGATGTACTGCTGTTCAGCTGAACAGAGGCTCCGAGTCCTGGTCTCGGCGGGTTTGGCTGCAGTGGCTGTAAGGTTACCATGCCCAAAGCAGGGGTGAAATTGTGTTTGTTTGCAAAAGGGACTAAATGTGATCAGTGCCATGGCCTGATACCCTGTTCCACAGGAGCAGCAAGTTAAATTGCCACAGCCTCAATCCCTTTGACCTGGAAAGTTGAAGACTGATCCCACAATCGTTTGAAAATTTAATCTTAGTGTCACTTCTGTGGGTCATCCCACTGAAGTTGACTTCTGTATGTGAGGTCCTGTGGGTATCCCAGGTTTACTAGGGGCTGAACCCACCAGTTCCTGCAGACACCAGGCTTGCTCTGCAGCCAGCTGCATCCCTGTCCTGCACGGTGAGTTAGTGACAAATGGAAGAAAAAAGATCCAAGCAGAAGAAACAGGACAGAAACATAAACTCGATCAGGTTGATTCACAACCACACTTGATCATTAGGAAGAAAACCCCCTACTAAACCAAAAGAAATGTGAAGTATCCGTAGTAGTGAAATTCAGCTGCCAACAATGTTATTGTAAAAAATAGCCGTGGGTATTGTTTGCTCTAAGTGCTAAAGCCGAAGGTGTGTGCAATAAAATAAGTTTTATAAAACCTTGCTTTTGTGTCATTCCAAGCTCAAAATGCTATTTTGTGTTCAGATCTATAGAGGAAAAAAACCCACACCCCACAACTCGAGGTGACTTCTGTTTTAAGACTCTTTTAAATTTATAACTGAGCTGGCTAAAATGCTTTTCATCAAAGTACAAAAGTTTCATGCTGTAATTAATGGCAAGTGATACTAACGCAATAAAACACCATCATTTGAGTGTTCTTACAAGACTATTTATGACTGGATATTGAAACTGATAATGATTCTGCCATTTGTCCTCATAATTTATTATTCCAAGGAGAGGCAAGTGGTGTTAAGGGTTCACTATCCGTTTTATGGAAAGAGTGCTGAATTCAGCTTTTTATGGGTGTAAATGACAATGTTTGGCGCTCCATGGGAAATATGCATGTGACAGTGAGTGCAGACCCTATTTGGGGTTAAACAGGGGGGGTTTAATACTCTTTCTTTGTGAGGGGAAGCCCCTGGCTGTGTGATCCAGTTGCAAGTAGAATTACTGGGGCCAGTGCAATGACTCAGTCATTGTTTCAGCAGGATCCCTTGGAAGACCAGGGCAGGATTTTTCTGGAAACCTTCTACCTGATTTCTGACCTAGGTATCTCATGAAGTATCGCTTTGGGCAGCCAAAGCCGAGTTGAATGTAAGCAACCTAATCCAAAGCCCATGAAAGATAATGGAAAGAATTACTGGCTCTGGCAACTCTTGTGTCAGGCCAACATAAAGGCTCAGCTCTGGAGGAGACTTCCCTTGGTCTTGCGAAGCGCCAGCCAGACTGTATCCCTCTGAGCAGAGCCCTTTCATATTGTACCAGGCCAAGACTGATTTACTGAACACTCAGGCTCTGATCCTCACCTTATTCAGGCTCATGGAAACCTGGAGGAATTTCTTTAAACTCAGTGTTGATGCAACTAATGGAAAATCTGAGTGAAGTCAGACCTTGGGTTTTTTTTTGGACTGAGATCTGAAAAACAAGAGATGATACTTCAGTCTGCCAGATTCCCAGACCCGAGACTACGACTTTCTGGTTTTCCCCAGCCTGCTGTTCATTTGCTGTGGAATAAAGTACTGTAGGTAAAAATTTGCGTTTCCATCGATAGCCCTAGCAGCAGTCTAATGAGTTTCATGCTGCTTTGCAAATAGCTTGGAGTGAATCTGATGCCCCAGAAGCAGAGAGCAGGATGTGACCCCTTCTCTTTGCTTTTTAAGAACTACAGTCCCCTTCCTCTCCCCTTCCACCTCTCCTCATTTATTCCAATCAGCATGTCAAAAAGAGAAGTGGCTCCTTTATTGGAGGTTATCCATGTCAAGGGAAGTTGTTTCCATCACTATCTGGGGGCCCATCAGCAGATGAAGATGGAGAGCAGTGACTCAAAATGACTTTGAAGCAAGACCCAGCAGCAACTGAAGACAGAACATAACCTTAGCTGATATTCAAAATAACCCAATACACAAATAAAACCGTTCTGCTAGATATGCATCTTTTTACTCTCGGCTGTTCTTAAAGGAAAGGCACTGGGTGAGTATTTTCTATGTGTGCCTCTTCTTTTTCCCCTGCTGGGAGCTGAATGACAGATGCACAGTGATGGAGCACAGTGCATTGATTTTTGCGGCTACAGTACTTTATGCTGAAAAGAAATTCAGCTTTTAAAAATGATGGAGGGCCCCTATTCAGGGAGACAAAAAGGGAGGCGTATGGGTGAGTTTTGCTGAATGCACCTTGGTTATCCACTTTGAGTAAGCGCGTGCCTGAATGCTTTGTTGACCAGCATTGATGGGAGTACATTTAACAGGAAGTTCGAGTTGAACTAAGTAATGGCTAAAGAACAAGCAAGAAAAATAAGGTAATAGGGATACTGAGAAAAATTTATCTCAGTTTCATTAATCATTGGAATCCAAGAAATAATGCGTTAACTGTAAAGCTTTTCCCCTGATGGCACAAACACAGATATGTGCTGTTGCACATGCACTTCTCTTCCCAGCTGAGGTGTAGGGATGGTGAGCCGATGGTTGGTTTTAGCTCTTCAGTTTTACAACAGCTTATGTTGTTGCTCTCGTTGTCACTGATTTCACTCTGTTCTTGCCAACACAGCTCCTGTCCAAACCTTCATGAGATCCTGTGGCCAAGCCCTTGCCAGATGCAGCTTCACTGACCACAAGGGAGATTTGTTGATCGGCCTTGAGCAATGACCTGCCCTCTGGCTTTCATTTAATGATTCTTATTCAAAACTTTTAGGGAGGATGTGGGGAAGATGAAAGATGTCTCATTTGATTTGGGTATTATTGTATTAGTCTTCCTACTCCAATAGCACTTAACAGCAGTAAGTGTGGACAAGCACAAAGTTGCACTGCTATACAAATGTACATGAAGTATCATGCTTGGACCCCTGTTTCTCTTCCTTCTGTCTTCTGTAAGTGCGTAACTAGAAAATGCAACCTGATTTTATACACTGAGTTGCCTGTTTTCTGCTCTTCCCATGGCACCTGCTGTGGTGGGCAGGATACAGAGCAGCATCAGCCTGGTTTGCAGCAGGGAGGGCAGCACTCACCCCCATTGCATTTTGCCAAGACCTGGTTTTAAAGTGGTGTCCTATGAAGCACTGCTTCTGTAATGTTTCTATGGCAAGGCTGTATCTTTCTGTGGCTTTCCAAAAATATTCAAGCATCACGTATGTCAAGGAAGCCACGGTTTGCAGAAGGAAAGGTCAGTGTAAGAGTTGCTTTACTATTTCTCCTCCTTCCCCATCTCCAAATTGCTGCTTCTGGTGGGGGCTGGGGATCTGGTCATAATGCTAATGTCTTAATCATGGCTTGGGTCACCTCTCTGATAACTTTAGCTCGCTGAATTAAGTGTATTCATTTTGATGATTGTTTGGTTTGAAAATATAAGTTGATTTTAAGAAGGTATCTTGCATCTTCAAGGGTGAAAGAAAATCACACTTTTTAGAATGAGTATGTCAGTTGAGAGCTATCAGTCCCATGGATGGTCTCGGCTAAGTCTTCTGTGAACATGTGTCCCCACCACAAAGTGACCATGCAATTTAGCATGACAGGCTAGAGGCATTTTAAAGGTCATTAAGGGGATACATGGGTTAATCTACCTGCAAAAGCTTGCACAGGTCCTGGCTCAGCCTGCGTTTTTGTGTTTCCCCCTCTCTTACTAGCAATAAAAATTTAAGCTGTGTAGCAAAATCCTTTTGTTTCAGGAGCCAGGCAAATGTCCCAGGTTTTGTGTTTATTTATAGCGATGAACTTGCTTGCGAGATGGGTTTTGTGAAATTGGATCCAGCTTGAACAAGAGCTGAGCCAGATCCATGGCTTACATTACCGGCAGCTGGTTTTCATGGGAAATACCTGGCTGATGCAGAGGAGCACTGGACCTGGAGGAGGGCAGTGAGGGGTGTAAGAGGTGGTGCAGGAGACACATGGCCTCGGGTTGCCCCCAACCTAAGCAGGGTCCTTTGGGATTGGACTAACAGGACAAGGAAGAGCATGATGGATAAGGATAGAGGACTGTTCTGAGGTGGCAAGCTTGCCCTGAACTAAACACAGAACTCTGTGCAGATCATAGAAACCACTGACATGTAAAAATGTCAGCAATGATGTGACAAGAAGAGGTGACCTCAGTGGCACAAAGGTTGGTTAGAAACCAGTTCTCTGCAGCTGACAGGGACACTCGCTTCATTGTGTTTGCAGTACCAGTTGCAACGTCTATCGTGGTCTTTTAGGATGTGGCCCTGTCCTGTGTCTGACAGCTGGCAGAGTCAGCAGTCACTGCTGGGACAGCTGCCCCACCTGCACCATCCCAGGTGCCGAAGGTCAGGCCACCAACCACTGTCTCATGGCCACATGGTTGGACCCAAAATCCTTTTGTTTGCAAAGGAGGAGGTTTTGTTCAGTAGCGTTTGTGGAAGCAGTCCCAGTCCCTGGGAGGGGACGGTGCTCTCTGGCATGGGGGTATTTTGTGTCCTCCTGCCTGTGCTCTGTGTGGGTTCAATGATAATGTGAGCTGTCATCTTCAGAAATACACAGGTGCCTGTTTACCATTCGCGGCGTGGCACTGCTCGGCTCTGCTCTGATGACACAGCATGCATGACCCAAAAGTTCACTGGAGGATGGTGAAGGTGATTAGGAAGGGAAGAAAGTTGTTTTTCTTCCGATGGCTTGAGAGCCAGGTCGGAATAGGTGAAACGTTCTCAGGCGGCTGTAGCTGTGCCTGTGCTGCTGGGGCTGGGTTGGCTTTGCCTGGGCTGGGAGGCCTTAGCTGATCCTTGTTTTTTTTCCTGAAATTTAGACTGTCTTAAAACAAGAGGGGCCTACAAGAAAGCTGGAGAGGGATTTTTTTACAGGGGCATGTAGGGATAGGAAAAGGGGAAATGGTTTTAAGCTGAAAGAGGGGAGATTTAGACTGGATATTAGGAGGAAATTCTTTGCTGCGAGGGTGGTGAGACACTGGCCCAGGTTGCCCAGAGAAGCTGTGGCTGCCCCCTCTCTGGCAGTGTTCAAGGCCAGGTTGGATGGGGCTTGGAGCAACCTGGTCTGGTGGGAGGTGTCCTTATCTCTCAGCTTAATGCTGTCAAACAGTGACGGATCTCATGAGAAATGATCTCATGAAATGAGATGTGTCCTGGGACTCGTCTGTCTTCATGCTCAACCCGCTGCACCCTGCCATTGGCACTTCTTCAGTCTCAGCCATGCCAGCTCCCCAAAACTTTGCAAATCTCTTTCCGAGCCTCACCGGGCTGCTTATCTCCTGCAGGTCAGGCTTGTGCCTGCTGAAAGCCTCGGGAGGTGGGTGGCCGGACAGGCTGGCTCACCGCAACGCCTTGCTGCCCACGCTAATTAGCTCCGTGTCTCGCTGCAGTGGGTGGCAATCAAAGGGGCTGTGCCTGCGGGCGCGCCGGCCTGGGCGGTTGCGGGGGAGGATGCGCTGGAGTATGGCGGAGGGTGCGGGAAGGACCAGCCTTTCTCCCAGCATCACACTAGAGGGTGCCAGATTGCTTTCCTCTGCGCTGCTGCTTCCTTCCCGCAGGCTCGGGCAGATTTGGCTTTGTACGTCTCGATGGCTCCTTCCACCTCTTTAAATGCTCCTTGTTAAGTGCACAGCCTTCTGCTAGCGGGGCAGCAGGGCACCGACCGCCCCAAAATCCGTGCCATGGGTGTGTGGTGTCCTCTGTACGGGCTGGCTTGGTCCTAAGGCAAGAGCTGCTTCTTGAAATTCAGCAGTGGCCAAAGAGCAAATTGGCTTGGTCGTGGGATATGCCTTGACCTGGTAGCAGGAAGCATCCCTGGTCTTGGACAGGGAGCCCAGAGGCTGGGATGAGAGCTGCTGCTCTCACCCACCCAGCAGAAAGGTTTCTTCAGTGGGGTAGTGCCTCCAGCTCCATCCCTAGCCACCATGCACAGGTTCGGGGCTGGTTTTCCTTTTTCCTCCTGTTACTGTCACCCACGGAACAAGACCTCAATCTGCACATCACCTCTTTCTCACCCCGTGTGGGTAAATTAGAACATAAGTGATATGAGGCATAATCAAACCCATCAATTAGTATTACATTGTTATACACAATGAGCCAAATTAGCACTCAGTATATATCTGCTGAAACACAATGAATTTGCACCACGGGCGGATTTGGCCCAGTGTTTTCATGCCATTTGCACATGTATGTAAATGGCTAGTGTGTGACAACCCGGTGGCATCACAGGACAACCCAGGAAGAGGGGATGTATCATCTAATCCATCCTGGCTGCTTGCTCCTTCATCCAGCCTTTCGCATTCATAGTTGCTCGCTTTTATTTTAGGGTCTGAATGTTACCAGAGATGGCTGGCTCACCCAATCACCGCCCCATCTGACTTTCCTGGAGATGTTAGTAGTGCTCTATTTATTGTCCTCTGGTCTTCAGAGGGGAAAGAAAGAAGCAGGCCTTTCCCCCAGTTGCACAAAAAGCCCTGCCAGGTATTGATTGGTTCTTAGAACCATTCAAGTTCAGAGGGGTTTGGGTACCAGCTATGGGTCCTATTCCTCACAGTTGTAAAGCGCCGTATTGTGGCAACTCATCCTTTCTGGAGGTGAATCTTCACGCCAGTGCTCAGTAGGAGCAGCACCTTCCTTCTCAGATTGTCCTGGTTGTGTTAGTCGAGCTGTTTGATCAGTAACTTGTGGTATGGTTAGCAGCAAGAGGACATAGTCTCTCACGACTTGTCCTGCACCTGCTTCTCTCCATCAGGCTCAGCCTGTGTCCTGACCTGACTCCCTTGTCCCTGCACAGGTCAGGATGGCAGCATCCCATCTGAGTGAGGGCGAAGCACCTGGGAAGAGATTCGGGGGCCAGTGGCTGCTGGAGGGCCCATGGACATTTTCTTTTTCACAAAATTGCCTGGGTTTGGCTGCTGGGTACCACAGCCATGCTTTGCTCTCTGATTTAGCATAATTTCCTTGATTTTTCTCATGATCATACTAGATTAGAATTCAAGGTGTTCCCCTCCTCCTTCCTGAATGGAGACCTCACTGTCTGAAAAAAATGGTGCCACTTTTTGCATCCTTGTCCTTCCCTCTCATCCTACAGAAGTTTTCAAGCTTTAAATGTTCACACTTAAAATGCAAAGGAGGGCAAAAGGGTACGGTGCTCTTATTGCAGGCACAGTTGGATGCCAACTTTTCTGTTGTTAGTGAGCAGGGATGTTTTCTTGGGTTATGATGGTAAGGCCAGTAGATGTCCAATGCTCCATGCCTGACTCTGCAGAGTGCCAACTGTTGTGTGGCCGAAGCTTTGAAAGAAGTTTTTCTTATTGTGATTCTTGTTTATAACACCAGATTCATTGTTTGCAATTTTGTTCAGTGGCATCCAATCAATAGCAGACAATAAAATATTATTTCGAGTGGTGTAGATGTTCCACGAGAATGTGATTGATTGCTTTAATTTCTGCCTTCCTCAGTGTTTTTACTAAGCCCTGTCTTGATTTCTTTCATTCTGCCTAGTTCTCTTCAGCATCAGTTGCTAAATAAAGTGACATATTTATTATGTCGGCTTTATTTGACAGATTGCCGGGCGACATATTTTAGATTAATTTTTTTCATTTATAGACATACGTATATGTGCATGTGAAATTATATATATATATACACACTGTATAAAATCAGTGTGTGTATGAACATACTTAAGGCAAATATTTCCAAGCACCTAAAATCTCTACTTGTGCTTGGAAAGCCCAAACTCAATTGCGTATATATATATATGATATGAGATATATATGTATGATATGGCATATATATATATGATCACGCAACTGAAGTGACTGGGTTACTGTGTGTGTTATATGAGGTTCCCACTGGTCAGATGAAGTTTAAATGAAGTTCACCATCTCTTTCTATGGCTGCAGTTATGGACCACATGAGCACTCTTGGTTTCCCATGTCTGATGGGTTTAGCTTAGGCAGACCACCACTGAGAATGGTTGTATTAAAACAAGCCGTAGAAGGTGGCTTTAATGTGTGCTTTGCAGCAATAGTTCAGAAATGTCTGGAAAAGTTTTTTTTGCTAAAAAAAAATATGGGAATTTGTTGGAACTACTTCTGGTAACCTTCAATCCCTTATGGAGCACCTTTCTTCCCATAACTGTGGTGTGTGTAGGGTATAGAGGGTAAAATCAAGCTCTTTGAGTGGTGTATATTAACTTAATCCATTTATTCCATATAAGGATGTGGGCTGTGAGATTTAGTGCACCTCCTAAATTATGGCCTAAATGAGCTCTTTTTCCCCATAAATATCACATGACTTTAAGTTAGGCACCCCAGGACCTTAACAGTCGGTCCCAGAATGTCATGGGGAACATGGCAACTGCTTCTAGCTTTAGCTGGTCAAGATATTGGGCTGTAAATCCTAGTCTTGGTGGAGGAGTAAGCATTGCTTCGTAACGCGCCCAGTGTGCTTTGGGTAGGGAGTTTCATAGCTGGAGAACAGCTGGGCGCTGTTAAACATCCATTCTTGATCCCCAGACAACTCCTTTTTTGTGCTAATCTGAGTTTTTCATTTAAAATGGCAATTGTCTGAACTCGCTTAGCAATTTAGGATGTTCTCATAGCAAGGAAGCGTTAAAGACTACACAGACTGTGAACCACCTATTGAAAATGGAGCACATTCATGTTTATTTCCTAATCCTTTCAAAATGTTGTTGGAGTAAGGTTTAAGCCCAGCCATCTCCCTTTTCATGAACATAGCTTGTTGCCTCTGAGCTGAAAAAAACCGCAACCACCAAACAACCAACAAATAAATCCTATTACTCCAGAATATGATTAGTGTTCTGGTTTGAGTTATAAATCTCCTTCATTTAAAATGCACTGTTGCTACAAGTTAGGATTTGAAAGTACAATCATGCAAATGCCATTTGCAATGTTTTCACTCTAGTAACCTTGGCAATACTGCAAACACCTCTCCTGTTTGATACACACAGTTTGGGAATCTCAATTGTAAAGCAGAGAGGGGGAAGCTGCCAATTTGTGCCAGTCCTGGGAGGGGAAGGGTTCATTTCTGGGGTAAAATTTGGCTGCTGCAGGAGCCATGCCTTTTTAGTCCACCCTATTCTGGATGCTAGTGCTTTGTTTTATGTTGTTTTATGCTGGTTATATCCAGCTTTACAATATTTAAGCCCCTTGTATAAATCAAAATCATGCAGCATAAATATTTATCAGCAAAAGAAATACACTGCACAGGAGACAAGCTCAGGAACAGAATAAGCCAAGTATTGCTTATAAAGCCAAAACCAGCGGGTTACGTCTTCGTTCCATCCAGAGTTAATGTGTGAAGCAGTCACGGACCCAAGCACCTTAATTCCCTCTCTGTTTGATATCAAACCCCCCAGACCAGTGTGGATGTTTGTGCTGTGGGCACCTGTTCCTCGGGGCTGGAGGAGGAGAGCAGTGGGGCTTCCCTTGGGCTCATCTCCCTTCTGAACAACAGACCACCCCACTCCTGCAGGCACATAGCCCTGAAAATGGGCACTGCTTGACCTGCCCATGATGGCTGGTGGTTGCTTTTTGGTGGACTTGGAGTGGTAGGTCGCACCTGACTGCTGCTGTGTCGCTACCTACCTGGTGGAGCGTGGAGGATGCTTTGCAAGAGGTGTCTTGTCATGAATGTGGGAAAGCCAGAATTTCTGCTTGCAGGTAAAAAAAACCCCACCCCTGTAAGACTTAGCCTTTGTCAAGCCTTTGTCAGCCATTGCCCTCTGAGTGACAAGCTGGTCTGGCATTGTTCCACCCAGGAGGCCAACGCTGATTTTCTGACAGCAGCTGCTCTTGGAAATTCCTGTACCTACCTTCCCCAGGCCACAGGTTACTGCCCCTGGATGTCAGTTCTGCTTGTTTTTGAGCCTGGGGCACTGAAACCTGCTGTACTTTGGAAGGCTGGTTAGATGGCAGTGCATCAGCTCCTGTTGCTTTCCTGATGGGTCCCCAAATATTGGAGGACACTTGAGGCTCTGCTTCTGCTGCTGGAGGTGTCTGCAAGACCTTATGCAGGGATTGGCCCCATGAGATATTGCTCTGGAGGTCTCCCAAAGTCTTCCTGCAAGATGTTCTGGTAGTTCTGATCATAAAAAGCAAGCAGAAAAGAATTAAAAGAAATTTTGTGTGAATAGGGTTTTAAGGAAAAAAGTGTGTTATGTGTGTGTGTAGGAAAAAGTATTGCTGTGGCTGACTAAAAGGATCAAATCTAACCTTAGAGATGCTTGTGGCTGCTGGAACCTCAGCTGTTTTCCAATAATGAATTTATTAGCAAAAGCATACAAGTTAAAATGATTTAAAACTTAAATCCAGTTCACATGATAATCTCATTAGGTCTAGAAAACTCATCCAGTACTGTAGAAGAATGTGAATTGCATAAATTGAATGTACCTGCAGAAATGGAGAAGAGCTACAGTTAGTAATTGCTTGGCTGAGTTCAGGCAGTGGCTGCTCTGGTCCCCATGTGCTCCTGACCTCCAGGTGAGCAGGATGGGAGGCATCCCCCGGGCTGAGCCTGTTGGGGTTGGTGCACGGGTGGAAGGCGCCTTGAGGGCAGAAATCAGGACCTGGGGAGTATTTCTGGTTCGGAAGAGCGAAAGGCTCTTGTCATCCCTGTGAAAGGGGAACGCTGGAGTGTGCCCTGCCTGTCTGCAGTGCATGCTTCATCTGGAAAGATTTTATTTTGAAACAAAACACCTTTCCTGTGCCTTTTCAGTGCGGGTAGCCAGCGTGAGCGTGGTGGGGCAGAGGGGCTGTGGGGGGCCCTCCCCCCCACGCCAGGGCTCTTTGTGTGACCGCAGTGTTTTGCCTCGCCTTTTCAGGCAGGCATTTTGCAGCCTTTAGCATTGTTTGGGTTCTATAGCAGAGTCAAATGTTAATCGGTTTGTTGTAGTAAAATGTTTTATGAGACAATTTATCTTTAGCTGTGCCCTCCCCTCCTCCCCTTATTTTTTTCTTTTTCAAAAAGGAAAGGGTCTGCCTGGTGCTGTGTATCAGGATGTGAGAGGTCTCCTGATCATGCTCAGTGTCCTTCCACACTCAAGCAGGGAGTGCACTTGAGTAATAATGTTGTGTACAAATGGGACAAGTGTTTCTTCCAGCCATGGTCTGCAGATGATCCTGCCTTTGTTAGCTTTGAGATGGATTCTTCCCATCCCACACAGACACCCAAGGCTGTGCTCAGGAACCGTGATGTCCACGGAGGTTCATGTTTTCCACCAGTTTCTTTCAGACAACCTGTCCCATGTCAGCCTTCCAGTCCTCCCATCACCACCCGTGGCACAGCTAGGCTCAAAGTGTTGGACATGTTCCCTCGTGTTGGCAGCAGTCTTTCCAGGTTGGAGGAGAAAATTGGGAAATAATGTGTGTTTCTAGTGCAAAACAATTATTTGCAAAACAATCATTCATCATTTCAGAAAATCGTGTTTGGAGCAAGAGAGGGATAAGACACTGAATCAAGCTTAATGTTTGTTCTCTAGCAGCTTCCCCAGGATTAGAGTCCTCCTGGTAAGGTCTCAGCTGTGCTTGAAGGCTGGTTCTGGGGTGTTGAGATGTGTCAGGATCTGTGGCCATGGTGTCTGTGGTGAGCTGACTTCTGGTGAAAAAGCCACCTGGAAGCCAACACAAATGCTTTATGGACACCTTGAAACCCTACCTTAAAACTTGTCAGATAAGTATTATTCAAGATTAAAAGCTTTGGAGTAGGATGTCTGGAAGCAGGTGTCTTCCAGGTGCTATAGCCCCAGGGTTGAAACATGCAGCCAAGCGAGGAGCTGGGAGTGAGAAGAGGCAGAGAAGAGAATGAACTGTTTCACTCTTCAGAACCTTTCATGCTCTGCCTGTAACCAGACCTGCTCTTATCTAAGTGAGCACACAGCTGGGGAAAGCAAACATCACAAGCAAGAAACTATCATGTCCATGGCTACCACGGACAAGTGTGTTCAAACAAGACTGACTTAAGGCAGAGGTAAAGATGGTGCTGGCATCTCAGCTGACCTCACCAGCCATCTGAAAACCCCATCACAGGTGCAAAAAGGCACTCCTGGAAACAAAGATACTCTTTGGATGCTCTCCTGGTTAGGGAAGTTCTGTGAAATTCAATAGCAATAGGAGCAAGGGTATCTAAGTATCAGATACAGTTCTATGAGGGTTTTCTCTGCATCCTGTAGAATTTAATACAGATCAAGAACACTTCTATGAGTGTCTTTAACAATTTACTTTCTATTCAGTTTTGTTGGCAGGATCTGAAAGAGAAAACTGTTGCTATTACAATGTATGGAGCATCCTCCTAAGGATTTTTGCCTCTGAGATCCATAAAAGAAGCTTGTTCTCACAGAATCTAAGGGGTTGG
>VZRW01008682.1:0-43567 GCA_013398125.1 Aegotheles bennettii | reverse complement strand
GCCGCCGCTGCCGCTGGCGGTCCCCCCGGGCAGAGCGTGCCTGCGGGCCGTGCTGGCGGACTCGCGGTTCTTCTTGGTGTGCATGTGCTTCCTGACCTTCATCCAGTCCCTCATGGTCTCCGGCTACCTGAGCAGCGTCATCACCACCATCGAGCGGAGATACAGCCTCAAGAGCTCGGAGTCGGGGCTGCTGGTCAGCTGCTTCGACATCGGGAGTCTGGTGGTCGTCGTCTTCATCAGCTACTTTGGCGGGCGCGGGCGGAGGCCACTCTGGCTGGCTGTAGGGGGGTTCTTCATCGCCCTGGGGGCTGCGCTCTTCTCCTTACCTCATTTCATCTCTCCGCCGTACCAGATCCAGGAATTGAACTCCTCCGTCAGTAACGAGGGCTTGTGCGTGACTGGCAATGGCACCGCCAAAGAGCAGTGGGACTCGCCGGCCTGTGTCAAGGACTCCGGCGGAAACGACCACTCTCTCTATGTAGCTTTATTCATTTGTGCCCAAATCCTCATTGGCATGGGCTCAACACCCATCTATACCTTGGGACCAACCTACCTAGATGACAATGTCAAGAAAGAAAACGCCTCGCTTTACCTAGGTAAGGCATCTAAGTACCAGGGTGGTGTGAAGGCTGAACCTCAGATCTCTCTGAGGGACCACTTACAGGTGCTTCTGCTCAGTTTCTTCTGTACAACAGCTGTGCTACCCTTTCCTTCTGAAGCGATCTTTTGAAGGAAATTCGCCATGATTTCCCATTTTAAAATGTTCTGGGAAGTGGTGGACAGCAGTAACAGGTGAAGCTAATGTAGCTTGTATAAAAGCAGCTGTACTCACACCCTCTGGCAGGGGGAACAGGACAGCAGAGTCTGGCTTCTTTAATGCTCATCAGCACCTGGCATTAGCTGGTGACTTTTTCAGAAGGCAGTGTTAAAGTTTGCCGTGCCCCTTCAAGTTTCTTTTTGCTAATGCAGAAGATCTGTAGTTCTACATTTTGGTGAGCATGTACGTAGCTTAGAGTCTCTGTCTGTAGTGTTAATGTTTTATAAGCACTTTGAGAGATTTTGGCATGCTTTGTTTTATTCTTCCAGCATTCGTTTATCTTTAACTAGTGCTGAATTTTGACTGGCACTGATAAATCATTTGGCAAATCAGAAAGAGTTAAAAAAAGTTGATAAAACAGCAAGTAAAACCTTCAGGGTTAAAGAGTTCGGTTACGGGAGCTCGAGGGACACAAGACAATGAGAGTCCAATCTGTCACCTGGCTTTCGGCAGTTACAGACAGGGCCTCCCAGTTGTCATTCTTACGGTGGGAGAAAGGGGTTTCTCAGGTAACTGGGTGCTAATCTTTTTTTGAGTTTGAACATGGTAACGAACACTGTACATTTTTGATAGTTTGTGTAATGTGTAAGAAGGTTGGCTGTTCTCTGACTCCGCATTAGTATCTTACATGATTCTGTAGGAAACGAACCTCGCGTACTCCTTCAAATTCTTTTGGAAGAAGGAGAGGCACTTGCAGGGCTGAGAGCTGCCAAGGGGTTTTGAATGCTCAGCATTACCATTTGCAGCTCAATTTACTTCAGCTTTGCGATAACCGTGGAGATAATAATTCCATGTAAAAGAGACATGCATGAAAGGAATACACTTGGGGGGTGTGTGTAGTTACTTTATTAAGCAGAAGTAGTGATCCGGATCAGTACTTCGATTCCTTTTGACCTGTTGTTCAGCAATTTCACTGTTCCCTGAACTGTTTTAAAGCCATGCACAGTCTGTGTGCAGTGTCTTGAGAAAGCCCGAGGCACTGTGGGTTTTCAGAAGGAGGGAGAGGTATTACTTCTGTTTCTTCTGTTGTTTTCACAGCCATTGCTAATCTGATGAAATACCTGATGAAGTGTTCTCCCTCTTTCTTGCCCTCTGAGACAGGTTAAGTGTTATGGAAATTTAGATTAACCTGGAAACAACTTAATTGGCAGTACGGAAAAGCGAAACATCTTGTTGTGGAGGTTAGTAACAATAGTTGGCAGCAGCAGAGAGGGGCTGAAACTTTTGTGAGTAGATGATTTCATACAGTCCTCAAAACCATGGAAAAAAGGGAAATGGAAAGGCTGAGAGGTGAGTTGAGGAATGAAGGGTAAGAGAGATGAACTGTGTGACGGGAGGAAGTCTTCACCAAAGGGGGAAGCAAGATCAGTGGTCGGATATCCTCGCTGTGCAGGAGAAGTGATGCCTGCCATTGAAGTCCTTCTAGCGCAGGAAATTATAATAAAGACACTCAGGTAGCTTCAGTGTGGCAAAGATCAGCCTTAAAGTTAGCAAAGGTAAAAGACACCAGCAGCTGTTCGTAGACTGTATGTGATCCTGTCACCAACCACTGAAAGCAGCTTTGATCTGTACTGGGAATACCCTTGTAGAGTTGATGTTGGTATGCAGTGATACTCAAAAGTAAAGATGAGGTACCCAGCTAAAGTGTACATGAAAAATTTATGCTTGTGATCCGATTGTATCCACAGGGAGAAGAATTAAAATGAACACAAAGCATGTTTAAACATCAAGTGTGCCATCTCCTTTTAGTCTTTAAGCTACTCAGGGCTACAAGCAGTGTTGTTTGCCATTGGAAATCTTGGTATTATCTTTTTTAAGTAGTGTGAAATTCTAAGAAAACTTTAAATTTGAGTTCAGGTTTGAGTGTTTACCTCTCTTTAGACTTATGCCAAGGACTTTTTGAGGGGTAAAAACTGAGTTAAGTGGAAAAAAAGAGCATTGTTTAGCATTTTCATGGTTTTTGGAGTTCTCAGAGGTCTGGAATGTTTCATGTCCTCAAAGAGAGGGATTTGTGGGCGGCGGGCAGCCCAGCTGGGTGCGGGGATGGACTAGGGGCGGCCAGGGCATGGCTCTGCAGGCCAGCCACCACACATCTGGCATTACACAGTGCCTGTTTCTCAAGGCTCTATGATTTTATTCCTGGGACAAGCTATGTCAAAACATAAAATGTATGTGCACATGAAGGCATGAGTTAACAAAAGGTTTTGGAGTCGGCCATGGGAACTGCATGGTTTTGAAAAGAGAAGAAAAAGGAAGCCTGGTGAAACAGATACAAGCCATACAGATACACGTGTCTGAGTGAGGACAGTGAAATTAAAAAAGAAAATAAAGTATCCTCTAACATAAAGTGGAAGTTCACTAATACGTTTGTAATCATGCTAGTATTGCATTCTATGTTTTTTTTCAAAGAAATGTAGCATACATAAGAAGTGTTTGGATGAGAAACATTTGTTTACAAGCATGCACTGGATTAAAGTTCCACCGAACTGAAGAACCGAAGAGCTCTTCCACCCTGGGAGTGTGCCCACTCATCAGTAAAGCCACACTGAGTATTGCTAATCCTGATTCTACAAGAAAACTCACCTTATGTGGCTGTGGAAGCTATTTTATTTATTTTCGAAGTTAATCCAGCTCAGGGCTCGAGTGGCAATAGCATATCCTCTTAAGTGTAGGCATGCAAGCTCAATGTGGACAGCTGTTTTAACATTCCTGGCTGGAAGTCCTGCTCTCAAAAAACATATTTGATGCTTATACATAGTCTCTTGGCTGCCTACACTTAAGTCCATCTGTCAGGGTGGCATGGTGCCAGCTTACAAGGTGGTATGTCATTTTTAGTAGGACAAAGGTGCCAAGCAGGGATGTGTATTTGGGCTGCTTGAATAGCAATGTGCGAGCTCGCTCTTCTGCAGGATGTTTCTTTCTTGTGAAGGCAGTGCCACCTTTGAATCCTCCTGCCCCTTAAACCTGGTGGTGCTTTGATGCCCTGATGCTAGCTTTGAGAAAATTTGTGACATCAGGCTTGGAAACAAGCCATGATTGTAACAGGTGCTTAGGAAATATAAGAACTGGCTCCCTTAATCACGGATAAACCAAAATGGAAGTTACATGCTTTTTGTAAAATCTGGGCAGTCACTAAGTTGTGTTTATCTGAACCTAAGGTCTCTCCCTTCTGTGCTCGGCTGTACCGTAGCATATCTGTCGTCAGCTGTCTGGTGTGTGCTTCTTCTTTTAATTAATCAATTAATTAATTGCATTTTAATTTGGAGTAAAATTGAACTTTGTGAGGCTTGCTTTGTACTCTTGGTGATGTTTCTGCTACTTGTCAAGTTCTAACACTTAAACACTGTGTTTTTTCTAAACACTGTGGGTTTTTTGTAGGGATCTAGTAGTTTGTCTTAAATGTGAGTTTACCTTGTGATTGTATCATGAATTTTAAATGCAGTTCCCTGAAATTATCTGTGGCACTTGGGCAGGGAAGTTTTATTAGTGGCATTACAGTGCCTGAATAATTTTTAAGTAATTTTGCTTCTTTTGCAACTGGGTATTGTAATTAAAAAAAGTAATTTACTTAGAAAATTCATGCTTAGAAAGTCAATGTTAGGTTTTAAGAAATTTTACATTAATGAAAATATTTGAACATTCAGGAATGACCTTCACCAGTACCCCCCAAAAATGAGTAGTGGATGAATTAGTCATTGTGCTAGGGATGCTTTATTTCAGTTTCCAGAGTTCTATAGGCTGGTTAGGATGTGATACAAGAAAAGGGTCTAAGCCAGTTTAATTTCATGCCAACTCTCCATATTTTTGGGAACAAACTGTGATTACGAAATGCAAAGATAAAGCTTTTATGAGATAAGAGGTGAAAAATCGGATAAACCTGTGTAAATGGTTTTGGTACAGATAATGGCTAGAGAGCCAAGGAAGTAAAATCCTTTCCTAACCTGGAAAAAGAATAAATATTTAGACTAGTTTCAGAAAATATTTTGGACTCTGGCTTTGTTTTCTTGAGGATCGTTTGTGGGTTGCTGTTTTTAGCATTAGGTAAACCATTTCACTGTGACTATATTCTGCTTGGAAATCACCTTCTTACCAGTGTTTTACAAATGGATGCTCTATACCCATCATTACAGACTTCCCCAAAACCTGTATGTGTGTTGATTGTATTTATTGTATTTCTCGTTAAATCTACCCCTGTGTCCATGTCCCACCTGGAAGGAGAGGGCAGGAGGAGTAGTTTCACATACTCCATCAGAAACCCTCCACTTCTGCTTGCTGGGTCCCATGGGGGGCAGAGTCCAGCTGCTGAAGGAGCTGGGTCTCCATAGTGCACTGTTGCCTGGATGTTGTCACAGGAAGCACTGGATTTTTGTGCTTCTGGGATTGATTTGTCTTGGTCTGGCCAGTTCTGGGGTTACGAATGTCACTGGAGGACAGGAGCTGGAGCTTGCCAAGGGCATTGGGTCCTGTGTATGTATGCTGCAAGACCACTGAGGTTTTCTAAGGCAGGATCAACTTTCTAGCTGAACAGGAGGGACCATCTGGAAGCAGTGAAATGGCTGACCAGCATTTCATTTTGTTGTCATCATTCAGCCTATGACCACTTGTGGTTTACATTGAATACGCTTCCTGCTACCCGATATTTAGAAAAGCTAGTTTCCTGCAGGGTTTTCTCAGCATTGATCCCTGTAGTTGGTAAACCCTACAGACAGAATACATTTATTTTTACAACATGCCTGTGAGGAGGCAGTATTTTATGAATCAAAAAATGAAGCAAAAGGGCATTGAGGCTGAGATTGGCAACAACGTTCACCAGCATTTTTTATAGCTTCTTTATTTCCCTTGTAGAAGAGCAGCGTGCTAAGCTTATTCCTCAAATACAGGATTTTAGTTTATCTGAGTGAAACCCACATCTTGGTTTATCTGTAGGGTAACACTAAGACTTGTCCTATCAGCAGTCTTTTGTACAAATGTGCTTGCTTTGTTTGCACACTAAGCTGGGCAGTGCTAGCTGCAGGCTGAGCACACTGTCCTCTCCTGGGCATAGGGAGCATCTTGGGATGCAGGTGAAGTGACTGTAGGTCTGCTTGTGGATATGGATTATGCTCTTTTCCCACACAGATGATTTAGCACACAGAGGGTTTGGTATTGGCATTTCTGGCATTTCTATAATGTATTTTTTGATAAAATGCTAATCAGGCAACAGGCATTGCTCCTAATAATTATTTAAAGTAGCACTATGCCGTTTCATTGCCCTTCCCTACAGCTGAGGAAATAGAATGATAAATTTTACTTCTCCACTTTAGTCTCCTGCTCTATAGGTGGACAGATACATTTTTTTTTTTATAGTGTAATTGTAGATACAATTTTCTTAGACATTTAGAGCAGGTGGGGTTCTGAGTCCATGTAAGCGGTGTGTGCATGAGTTCAATGAAAGGTGGGGGAAGCCCTTCCTCTGAAGCTTTCTGCCTGCAGGATTTAATGTCGTGAGACATACACCTTCATTTGCCTTGCCAGTGTCATGTCCCTAAGGGATACTTTTTGGATCTCTCCCATTGTGTCCTTGCCATTACCAATGTCATTGTTCACAAGCAGCTGTATGGACAAGGTGTCACTTGAAGTGACTGGCAAAATATGCTTTGCACTTCTTATGAGCAAGAAGAGGCTTATGCACACACTTCCCTGATTGTCTTTTTCCTTTTATATTAAAGGAGAAAAATTGGGTGGGATCCAGGGGTCTGAAACTCACCGAAGTCTCAGGCTCAGTTGTTTTCATTGCTTAGCACTTGTCAAAATACTTTACATTTTGTTGCTGAGGCCGACAGAGCCCTTTTCACGTGCTCAGGCTTGGGAATGGTGTTTTTTTGGAGAGCAATTCCTTTCTTCTCTGGCGAGCTCTGCTGCAGGGCTGGTTTGTGCAGACAAGTGTCTGAATGTGCTGCGGTCCCCAGAGAAGCTTGGAAACTTGAATGTGAAAGTGGCCTTTAAGTAACAGCTTGTTTGTACCTTCTCCCAGGAACTGAAGGCTTGGGATCTAGTGTCTGATTACCCCGGGGCTAGAAACTTTAGCTGTCTGCTGGATACCCTGACTATTTTGTAAAGGTTCACCATAACTACTCCTGTTGCAAGTGGATTAGAGGTGCTTTGTTTCCTGCCTTTTCCCTTAACTCTCATTCAGCATCTGCCTTACCTGGGCGGACTTAATTGACATGAAAGTGCTTATACAGTCAAAAGAGAGGAGGCTGGATTTCTCTCTATCATCATTCAGAGATATGTAGGTTTCTGCCTTGGCTGTGCAGGGAACACAGGCAATTATATACATCAGGTTTGCCCTGTGGGTTCATCCTGAAGTCCAGCATCTTTAAATTCTGATTTTTAGGTGGATGGATTTCATCCATGGATATTAACAGAACAGAAAAGTGACTCAATCATGTTTGTCTCTTCAGTCTCCCACTCTCTTTTTAATCCTATTTTAAGACTTTTTCATTCTGATAGCATTTTTAAAACCTTTCTTACCCGGGAAGTATGAACTCAGTTTTGCTTTTTTGTTGTTTTTGCATGCATTTTCCATTTCTTTAGAAAACAGTTGAGAAGTTACCACGCAAAAGTGACACATACTTCAAGTGGTCCCCTCTGGCAGTTGTTGCCTCTGTTGATTGTAGGGGTCAAAGTGAGCATTAGGACCGTGCCAGGTGGACTCTGAGGGCAGGGCAAGCCCATACCCTGCCTTCCAGGGAATCATTACCAGAGCTGTCAGAATTTCAGCTCCAAGTCCAAGGGTGCCTCTGCAACCCCCCTCAGCAGCTATGAGGGATGTGGGGAGTCGTTAGGGCTGTAATCTGAAGGCACTGAAGCAGCACGGATGGAGGACAGAAATGTTTTCCCTGGGGAAACTCCAGATGTGAGGGTTCTGCTCAAGAAGGAGGCAACTCTGTTTGCCTTCTGATTCTCGGTGTCCATGCTTTTATTCAAGCACTGCAGTGCTTTTACCATGGCTTGATTGGACTCTTCGGGCACATGGGATGGGCTAGCAAAGTTTATGGCAGCAGATGACAGTGCAGTTGCATGCAAGCTAATTTCACTTGAGTCAGCTAGATTTGTAACTGCAATTCCTTTCAAGTGCCCAGAAAAAAATAGGACATTTCCCATGATGGGGAAGAATACGTCAGTGTCCAGCAGCATGGAGAAGTATGGGCTGTGTCCTGCTTTGCTGCTGAACAGTTGGGAGTTTGGGCATCTGTTGTGCTGTCACAAGGCCAGAAATTCAGGCACTGCATGGTGTTAACGAGAGAGCTTATAAACCTAGGTCTTCCCTCTTCCCTTTCCCTCATCCTTCTCTTCTGACAGCGTGAATTTTTTTCTTACTTGAAAAATCAGGTAATGTGCACACAGAAACTCGTGCAATTTTATGCTGCTGTTACACCTGGTGAACTGAAAGAAGTAATTCTCATGTAGGTAAACAGCTTACTTGGCAGCAAAGACATATTACAGCAGTGAAAAACATTGGACTCTGGTATGAATTACATGGTGAGTTTGGAGGAGATGCAGTTGGAAAAAAGTATGTATGTTTTTAGATGTAGTTAGAACAAGCAGATATGAAAATTATTCAAAGAAAATAAAGATGAACTGTATCACGTAAAGTACTTGCAAGGCAGTACTGTGTGTTCATTAGCCATGTGCTCCTGTGCTGTTCCCCTTTGATTCTCTTCTGCATTTTTCAATACAGGTTATTTTTCAGCAGCTGCTTTCTTTTCACTAGCTTGCTGGGATATTTTTTAGTTGCTCCCATTTTTTTCCTTGCATCTAGTAACACTTTCTTTGCCTTGCACCATGCACAGTAGGACCTCAATCTGACCATTACCCTCTGTGCCTTTTATCCTTAGTGCTTACAGGATTAGAATGAAAGCCTCAAGAGTGTCTCAGCGTTGACTTTCTTAAAATCCAGTGCTGCTCTGAAACCACAGAATCACAGAATCCTAGGGGTTGGAAGGGACCTCGAAAGATCATCTAGTCCAACCCCCCTGCCAGAGCAGGGTCACCTACAGTACATCACACAGGAACGCATCCAGGTGGGTTTTGAATGTCTCCAGTGAAGGAGACTCCACAACCTCTCTGGGCAGCCTGTTCCAGTGCTCTGTCACTCTCACAGTAAAGAAGTTCTTCCTGACATTCACATGGAACCTCCTGTGCTCCAGTTTGCATCCAGATACCAACTCTTCAGTTTTTTGAATTTAGTAAGCTTTTGTAAATTAGCAACTACTTTCTATATTTATCCCTCTGGTACATGGTGGTACTGGATGGATTCTCGTGTAATTGTATCCATTCCTTTCTAGATTAATGAAGATATCCTCTAGAGTCAGAATATTTCAGATAAACCATATATTAGTGGAATGTGTCTTCCGATAGGTGCTTTGCTAGTCAGGGCACTGTATTTGCTGTTTCGTGCTTAAATTGTAGTTTACCCCAGTGTTTGTCAGATTTATTAACAGTGCTTTACTTCAGGTGTCACGTAGGCACTCAAAGGTGCCAGTGAGCTCCTGAAGTCAAGTGCTCCCAATGACACCTTGGTTCCTACTTTCCCTTTTTTCTAGTCCCCAGTTAGGTTAAAATCTAAATACCCAGCCTCACCAGAAGTCATTTTAAGAAGTGTGTTTTTGTAGATAAACTGGACAGTGGAAAAGTTGTGAGGACACTGTGGTGGCTGCTAACCTGTAATTACTCAAACAAAAAGTGTAAACAAGCCTCATTTGTGTCTAAAAATATCTAAAGGAACTACTCTGGTATTATCTGATGTTGCTGTGTGTTAAGCTTTCCCTGTACTTAAAGAGAAATTGCTGTATTCAGCCGAGCTGTTGACTCAGTAGATTTTGCTATGTGTAAGACAACTGAAAACACCACCTTTTCTGCCAAAGATCCCAAAGGAATCAACTCATAGGCCAAAACCCTGAGAAATTCATGAGCAGAATACCCCGAGGGTGCTGATTAGGTGGGATTTTTCGGCTGAAGAAAATCTAGGAAAGGTGAAAGAGAAGGGGAGGTTTGGTGTCAGCGGTGTGAGATGGGCATTGACTCTCTGGTGTGGTCCGAGGTGGGGAGCAGAGCCAGACGGGGCTCTGGGCCAGGGGGCACTTGCTGGGGCTGGTTCCAGAATGGAGTCCATGGGAAGGGCTGAAGATACTGCTGTAAGTGTCTCTAGACTTCTGAAAAGCCCCTGGCAAGGCCAGGGAGCTTTGGAGGTGGAGACCACAGAGAATCTTTGCTTCTCCCCACATGTTTCTTGCTCCCAGCCCAGTATTTCCTGCTTTAGCCCGGCATGCCTTTCCACCCTGTCTGTCGATCCCTGACATTTCAGTAGCTGGAGTTTAAAAAGTAATAACAAAACAGTTAGCCACCTTTGTGACTTCTAATCTGAGTTTACATTCCTGTTTGTTACTTCATCCCATTGAGTGCAGAAGCGGTTTAATAGGGAGTGTAACCTTCTGGAGTGCAAGTATCTTCAGTAATAACCCATTTCAAAAAGTAAAAAAAATTGCAGAAGACTACTACATAATATTAGAGTCGGTAATTTCTGTGAACATGATGAGCAATTTATATCAGCTTGATTTAATACAGCTGTCTAGTGACAGAAATAGACACGTAATACCATATCATACCTCAGGAATTTTTATATAATTTAATATGGTTTTATTTTATTTTAATTTATTCAGTTTATATAATCTTATATAATTGGCCTAAAATAGGAATTTCAGAAAATTAAGTTTCTTCTGTTAATAGTGTGACTGAGGGCAGGAAGTGGAATTTTGGGTTTGTCTGAAACAAGTAGGTGTTAGTTTCTTACCACACCTGCATTGTGTAACTGCAGGAATATTAGTACAGTTTATATAAAAAGAGTAAAAAGATTCTGGACTCAGCACTGCATCACTGTCATGTAATGCCATACCATAAATAATTTTTCGAAAACATAGCTGAGGACTGAATTGATGCATGAAGTAAGAGCAGTACTCTAAATTATAGTTCCTAAGTAGCAATTGCACTCTCTTGATACTTGGAAGCATATGTGGATATGTGAAGTATACTCATTGACCTCAGTGACTCAATATTTTTGCAGGACAGTGACTATATAAGAAAGATACAGCTGGCCAGTGTGAATTCCTTTGGCTGCAGAAGAAAAGTAGGTAATGATGTCCATGTATTTATTCCTATGGCTTCTCCAAAAGCTCTGGAAGAATCACAGAATCACAGAATATTAGAGTTGGAAGGGACCTCGGAAGATCATCTAGTCCAACCCCCCTGCCAGAGCAGGACAACCTAGAGCAGGTCACACAGGAATGCATCCAGTTGGGTTTTGAATGTCTCCAGAGAAGAAGACTCTCTGAGCAGCCTGTTCCAGTGCTCTGTCACTCTTGCAGTGAAAACGTTCTTCCATACGTTCACCCGGAACCTCCTATGTTCCAACTTGCACTCATTCCCCCTTGTTCTATCACTGGACATCACTGAGAAGAGCCTGTCTCCATCCTCCTGACCCTCACCCTTTACGTATTTATAAACATTAATGACGTCACCCGTCAGTCTCCTCTTCTCCAAGCTCTTCTCCAAGAGACCCAGCTCCCTCAGCCTCTCCTCATAAGGGAGATGTTCCATTCCCTTAATCATCTTTGTGGCTCTGCGCTGGACTCTTTCAAGCAGTTCCCTGTCCTTGAACTGAGGGGCCCAGAACTGGACACAGGACTCTAGATGCAGCCTCACCAAGGCAGAATAGAGGGGGAGGAGAACCTCTCTCGACCTACTAACCACACTTCTTCTAATACACCCCAGGATGCCATTGACCTTCTTGGCCACAAGGGCACATTGCTGGCTCATGGTCATCCTTCTGTCCACCAGGACCCTCAGGTTCCTTTCTCCTTCTCTGCTCTCCAGCAGGTCAGACCCCAACCTGTACTGATACAAGGGGTTGTTCTTTCCCAGATGCAAAACTCTGCACTTGCCCTTGTTGTATTTCATTAGGTTTCTAAGAAGGAAGATAAGTACTTCTAAAAGAGTATTCTCCACATTTAGGAGTACCTCTGCACCTGAGCCTGTGAAGAAGTATAAATAAGAGACCTTTCTTTGTTAGCTTTTACTCCTTGCCTTAATATTTGCTAGCAATTGATTTTTGGTTTGATTAGGACACTTTTTATGCTTATTGAGTCTATAGGTTTTAAGTGTCCAAACTTGGAGCTTCATAAATTCGATAAGCTCCAGGTTTGGACACTCAAAAGCAAGTAGGACAGAGGCAGCAAGTGGGGAGGCATTTCACCTTTAAAGGCAAAATAGAGTGGGTAAGGCTACTGCACCCATGCCTTTATGATAATTAAAATGTCAGCTTTCTATGAGAAATTAGGTAGAAATGATTGACTAGTATTTGCCAGGCCAGCTAATGGGAAAGGAGTTGAGAAGAGCTTTTAAACCCAGTGAGTCAGAAGCCTTGGGTACATATGTGCACTCTCAGCCTACAGTAAGCATGAGATACTCAATTTACCAGAGAAAAATAGAGGAATATATGATCTAATAATTTGATGAGTTCTTACACTGATGTCACTGGAGCAGCTATTACTCCTTTGGGTAAGTAGTAATATTTTAAGTATTCAGATACAGTAAAAATGAACTATTTATGATCAGATAGATCTGTAATTAACATCCCTTCAACCTTATTCCCCCCTTCATCCTCCTCTGCATCCTCACACTCCAAATTTAAATCCTACAAAAAAAAAGAGCTTACTGTGGGTCTGATACAGCATATTGCTTTCAAGAAAACCCCTGTTCTAGTTCTCAGAGTTGTACTATGTATTTATGCGTATCTTGAGCATTACAAAGACTGAAGAAGGGATCTATCATATGTCATAGTTCCAGGGTATGTGAGAAATGGCATTGTTTGTCCAAATTAGCATGCTGAAATCTTTTGCTAACTGTTGGGTCAACTGTGGGAGAAGGAGATGTAACTGGTACAGAAAATGAGAGCACAGCTGAATGGTAGAAGAGTTTGATAGCTGTGGGGTTTATCTTAGCAGATAGGCATCCTACACTACAAGCCAACTGCTTTTTGTTTGAATTGTGCCTGACAGGAAAAAAATGGTGGAGTGTATTAGGGATGTGGTGATTTTCCCTGGTCTAGTTGAATAAGATGCTCAGGTCAGTTATTCTGTGGTCTGAGCATTAGGATTTCTCAAAAGTGCAACTGCTGAGCTAAGCAACTCTTCTAGTGCTGCATTAATCCCAGTTTGCGTAACCTGTCTGGAGATACTGGACGAATTAATAGCATAGCATTAGAAGGGACAGTAGCACAACCCTTGTGACTGTGTCAGAGAATCCCTGAATGCTCTTAGGACTGCTGTCTGCTGCTTTTCCACTGAATCAATGTGGTTATTTTCGTATGCAGAGGACTGAAAAATAATACAATTCTGTCCTTAAATTCTGCCCTTAATTTAGGCTGTATTGCACTCCTATTTAATTGAGAACAAAAGACTTGTTGGCATTTATGCTTTCCCCTCTCCCTGTTTCTTCAGTAACAAAATGGTGTGGAGCTCAGGGAACTGACAGCTGGTGGTTTTCTGATGTGGGAGGTTTGACTTGAAGAATATATGTGTGGGTGTAATGATATGAGGCAGCCCCTTTGTACAACCCCTTGGTGATGTGCTGTATACTCTTGTTATACATAGTGCCAAAATAGACAGTAATCCTCTTATGTGGGATTGTGAAGCAAGTAATAATAGAGCACAAGTCAGTGTCATCAGTTCAGAGCCGTTTTTTGATAAATGTACTTGTCATTTGTATCTCCTAGGTTCTTTAGTACTCTTTAAACTTCATATTAACAAAGTACTTCTCTTCAGCTGCAAATGTTAACATTTCGCAGTTGTAATGTCATCTGCGATCAAGACCTATCTATTCATCTTCCTAATTGGTGCACTTGCTTTGGAAAGGTCACAGAGATTTTGAGTTTTATAATTAATCTCATTTCATAATATGAAAAATTCAGATGAAGAAAAACTGTAAGATCACTTAGTCTGTACAAAATATTTCAACTGAAAAGATCTGAAGCAATCAGAGTTGCTATCTGCAGGCTGTTCATCCCATTTAGAAAACATGAAGTTGGCTGCTATGCATCAGGGCAGGCATGATAAGCGTGTGCTGGAGGAGAGAAGCAATTAGCTCTACAGCAAGCACAGTCAGAGCAGAAAGGAGGGTCTGGAGGCGTTTAATTAATACTAATGCTTTTGTGCTTATGGGAGGCCAGAGTCATGATAGGTTGCTGCTGCCTTGGTCATGTGGTTCTCTCTTGTGGTTCTGGCATCTAATGAACATTAGATTCAGAAAAGCTTTACAGAAAAGTTCATAAATCACAACTGACTATAGGCACATTCATATTCTCCCTGAAGATAATGAGCTGCACCTCACATTGAATGGGAGTGGGATCTGATCTGTAAAGCTTTTTCATTTTTAAACAGATAACAAGTCTTTTTGGGATTTTTGTACCAAATGTATTTAAGTAATCTGAAATAATGAAAATACATGTGATTTATTAAACATTTCTCAAGTTATCAAATCAGTTAGGATAAAATAAAACAAGGTTTCTTTTCCATTGTGAAAACACTTTGGGCACAGATATCACTTTTATTAATTTGAGTTTGATGACAAAAGTACTTTTGATGGAAAAATGTTTAGCCATCAGTGTATACTTATTTGCATAGCTTTACATTTTCAAATGCATTTTTGCTCTTTAATTCCCAATTCTTATAATTCATTTCAACTTCCATTCATTCAGGGGTGGAAAATACAAGTAATGTCCCATTTGGTTTGAAGACCACTCTCTGTGTAACTCTTGCTCCATTTTTCATCTAGTATGTTGTGCAAGACATACTTAGACTCCAGTAGGCTGGAGAGTACAAATTTTTCCATTTGCTCCCACTGAGAATACCAGCTCTGTGGCTTCACAGAATCACAGAATCCTAGGGGTTGGAAGGGACCTCGAAAGATCATCTAGTCCAACCCCCCTGCCAGAGCAGGGTCACCTAGAGTACATCACACAGGAACGCATCCAGGCGGGTTTTGAATGTCTCCAGCGAAGGAGACTCAGCTTCACACTTACCTAAGGCTTCACGCTTACCTGTTTTGACATTTTGTGTTTCCCTGATGGGTTTCAGCAGTGTGCATTAATAAAAGGATGATCTCTGTGGTGACTTACTCTTTGTGCAGGAGCACTTTGAGTTTGAGTTGTACTTCTAATCACAGACAATTTGGATAACTGCAAGGGGTCTTCCACAGACTTTCCAGTTTTGTTTAGAGATTGGCTGTGTTTAGGTAACCCTATGTCACCTCTTCTACCAACATTTATCTGTGCAAACAACTTTATTGTTCCATTTTGGGACCAAGTTTCTGTTTCACATTGTATTTAATACATTGTTGTATTGTGCTGATTGCCTGTTACTACCTATATTCAGATTTTGCAGGTATTGTGTGATTAAATTATTCTTATTGCACATTACTGTATGGTCCATGAGTTACATGTCAAGGTAATTAGTCTATACTTTCTCCAAGGTGTAAATCAAAAGTACTGTATTAGAGTCACAATGTTTAATGATTATTTTTGTCACAAGAAAAAAGCTAAACAAAAACATTTGGGTTTTTAAGCGTATAGCACTTCATTTCCTTAGTCATCTGGGACTCTCCAGATGAATGTTGTTAGTACCGTGGTAATAGCTTACAGGTCTAGTAAATGAACATAAGGAGCTGAATTCTGAATTGCGGGCTTCTGAATACCCTTAATAGCATCGATATGCTATTAATATAATGCCAAAAAAAGGGTTAGTGTTAGCCTGAATTGGATCTGGAGGTAATTTTCCCTGAAGGCTGTCCCTTGGTTTTTGTCAGCCAACAGATGTGTTTCCATGTCAGGGTGCACGTCTTGCCAGCCTGGAGGGAAGTCTCCCAGGACCCAGCTCCTTTTGCTTCACTGTGGGCACTTGCTACTGCCGCTTCCCTGGGTTCAAGGGTTTTGTGACTACAGCCTAGATCAGACCTCCTGCTGCTCTGACATAAATCTCCCTCGCGTCACTGGCAGAGCCAGTCTCGTTCCAGATGCGCTCCCTCCCGTAGCTTGCCTGTGGCTGAACCACAGGTTGCCTGTGGTGGTTTCTCTGGTGGCCTGAAGAGAAGCAGCTGCAGTAGACATCTGAATTTTTAACAACTGCCTGAAACTTTCACTCATTTAGTCATAGAGTTTCTTGAAACGAGGGGGTGTTTAGCTGAGTAGTTCATATATGTTTAGTATTTTGAAAGAGAGGCTTTTTCTTTAATGTCATATTTGAAATGATGACTTCCTCATAGTACATCTTTCATTGGAATATTTTCTCTGCAGGTTTTTTTCCCCTATATTATTGCGAATATTTGAAGCTCCCATTCTATAGGTAACAAACAGTACATTATCCATTGGTATGCTTCTTACACACTTGTAAATACAAATTTCCAAGGCAGTATTGTAGCTAATAGTAATACATTATTCATTAATGTGGTGCTTGTGTAGAACAGCAGCCAAATGTAAAACGTTTGGTTTTCTGCCATATTTGATACTGAAAATAAACAATAAAATAATAAAACAAATAAAAAATGATAGGGATTTATCACCCCCCATAACAGACATGCTGTGTTTCCTTCCTCTGCAGTAGGAGTTTTTCTCCCAGCATCTTGCACAGACAAGCAGACATATCCCCAGGACACTGCCAAACTCGCCTTCTCCCTTACCTCAAACATTTCATTTTCATTTCTGAAAATCAGGAGAAATTAAATTTGTGCTGAAGTGTCTGTACTGTAGTCTGCTTTTGGACACTGCAATGATGAATCTGATATATTAAAAAAAATAAAATTATGTAGAATAACCTTTAAGATGAAGTGCTGTCCTTTCACTGAGTAGCATGTAGAGAGATGGATGTTACATCATAATAATGTATTTCTTTTGATTCCAAATACCTTATTCTTACAGTGGAAGGTCAAAGAATTTGCATTTAAAAAGTAATAAAATAGAAAGATAGAGAAGATGCAGTAAGGTATTCTATTATTTTGTAATGGCAGTAGGTGGAAGTTGGTCGTCTTGCAGAAATATTAGCTAGTAAAGTTGTGTGAAAGCACAAAGCAGGACACCGCTCACCCCCATGATGGAGGGAACCCCTGGTGAACCCCACCAGTTGGCAAGGGCCCGTTTTCAAGACTGAACTTTCTCTTTCCTTTCGTAGCTGATGGGTCTCTGGAGAGATCAGTGTCTCCCGTGTCACAGGGCTAGCAGTGAACATTTATGTATGTTCTTTTGGCTTATTTTATTTTATTTATTTATTTTTTATTTTGTTTTTAAATTTAATTTCATTTTGCTTTTCACTTTGAAATGCAGGAGGGAGGAACAGCTTCCATTCTTTAAGATTAAAATCTGATTGTTTGGCCTTCCTTTAGGTCTTTCGCAAGGCAGCTATCTGAAGTTGTATTAATTACATGGTGACAGCCCCAGCCTGAAGCATGGGAGAGTCATGGTGTGGGTGACTGACACGAGGACCTCAGGGAAGGCTGTGCAGTGGTGCCTTACTAGTGGAGGACTTTGGAGAGGAAATTAAGCAGACCAGTCAATAGCAATAGCTACAATATTTTAAAATTGTTGCAAATTGTTTCCTAGAACAAAATCTCTGTTCAAATGAATGCCTTCTATTTTTCTTTTGTTTTTAGTGGAATAAATTATGACCAGTAAAGATGGCACACAAAGTGTGTGACTCAAGTGACCTTACTGAGTAAGTGGGTGGTAAATGGTTTTCCCCAAATCAGCACTCCTATTTTCCATCTGAGAGTCTTCAGGATATTCCTGAAGCCAGGCAATAAGGAGAGAAAGTCATTGTCTAATTTTGCTTCTTCCTGTGACAATCTGAAGACATTTTATTAACTTCGTGGAGGTTTTTCCCTGGGTCACTTCAGTGTAAAGGAGAACATAGTATGATCTAAGCTTTTTACTTTTTATTTTCTTTTTTTAGGCCTATGCAATTAGTTTATTTTTTCATTCATCTCCCGAGTCACTTATTCAATGATTGAGGTTGTAGTGAGGTGGGGGTCAGTCTCTTCTGCCATATCTATAATGAAAGGAGGAGAGAAACTGGCTTTAAATTGCAGCAGGGGAGATTCAGATTGGACATTAGGAAAAAATTTCTTCACTGTAAGAGTGATTGGGTATTGGAATAGGTTGCCTAGGGAGGTGGTAGAGTCACCGTCCCTGGAGGTGTTCAAGAGGCATCTGGATGTGGCACTGGGTGATGTGGTTTAGTGGTGATGTAGGTAGGCAGTTGGACTGGATGATCTTGAAGGTCTCTTCCAACCTCGATGTTTCTGTGATTCTATGAAACATATTTTCTGTGATTATATGAAAGCTGAAGACTAAAATAATAAAAATACCCTGTTAAACAAAAGTGTTTTGTTTTGGTTTTTTTTTTCTGGACACTTATAAAGGTACAGCTGAAATGAAGGGATGGATGGAAAAGGCTGGGGAAGACAGTGCTAAATATCCCAGAGATAAGAGCCTGGGGTGGTACCTCTGAATTGTTTCTCCTGTGGAAAAGGAGAAACCTGCTGTTTTCTAAACAGTTTTGCACATGTGAGACTGAGAAGTAACATTTTAGTTTGGTTATTCAGCCATATTTGCCATGAACAAATGGCTGATTCTGCTGTTGTATCTTAGTGTTTCACTGAAGTGTTTTCATCTTTTAGTTGCTAAGTTTTTCCCGTCAGTTTTAGTGTTTGAAAAGCATAATGCTGTGTTACTATAATTTGTCTGTTTTGAAAGAAACATTTGCCTGGTGGTTTATTATATGAGTTAGCAGATGGTGATTTAACTGCACTCTATCCAGCAAGAGTCTTGCTTCTGTAAGTACGTCTCCGGCTCAGAAAATCGCTACAAAGCACTTACAGAGCGGTGAGCAAAGTAGTAGTAGTAGTAGCTGTGCTGTTTGGGAGCACGAATGAAGCAGTCGTGATGTGTTTGACAAGGGTCTATGCAGTTTTGGGGGTTAGAATGGGCCTCTAGACAAGGATGTGTCACTCCAGTGTAACATATGGTGTTCTCGGTGATGCAGTGGGTGAGCTGCTCGATTGAGGACAGGAGGAAATTTCAGCAAGAGATAAAGGTGAATTTACTGTGCAATGTTTGATTCCTGTATTCTGTGTATGAGTGTTACCATCATATACTTTATAAAACAGCTGAAGAACTTCACCTGTGTAAGAGATTACAGTGGATGAAAGTCTGCATTTCTCAGAAGTTCTGCAAAGACCCTTTTTAAACTTGTTCAGGTTTGTCTGAGCCATTTGTGGTCTGAGTGTAGTGTCACCACTGATGGCAAAAATAGATTTGTAACCTGTGGATGTTCTTTAAAATTTATTGTAGACCTGCAATTTAGATTAGGGATAGGAATGTGTCAGATATAATTATCTGTGTAATGATATGAAAATATGGATGTAAGCATGTTACATTAACTTACAAATAATTTACATATCATTTTTAGTTGAAGGGAATGTGATAAGTAGAGATATTTTTATTCTTAAGCAAGTGCTTTATTGTTTATTTATGGAGTTTATTAGAAGTAAGTATGATTTGATTGAAAATTTAAAAGTTTCATTGCTAGTGATCTCACATTTGATTACTTTAACCTTTGCATTAAAACTTTAGTTGTTTTACAAGAGGCAAAGTTGTTTTACAAGAGGCAAAACAAAGGCTTACACTGCGTCTTCAAGTGTATGTGCTAAACTGATTGAAAGCTGTGATAGTTTGCAGATTGTGTACATGAGTGTAATCTTCCAATTGACTCTTCCTAATGTAAATAACCAAAACCATGTTCCCTCTGAGAAGGGATGTAAATGGACAAAGGTACTGGAAAAAAAAGGTCTCTGGATTGCTTGAGTAAGCAGAATCTAAGTAATTAAATATATTTTATTTTCATTGGTTTAATACCTTATTTCCTAAGCCTGGCTGGGCAGCTTCTATGTGTTCAGGCATCAGTACCAGCTCCCATTTTTCTGGGGCATTCTTGCTCTTCAGTGCCCTCAGAGCCAGCCTGACAGAGAGGGGTGCCCCAGGGTGGCTCAGGAAATCCTGGAGGTTCCCCAGCTGCCACAGCCAGTACCCAGGCCACCCGTTCTGGGGCCACCTCCATGGTGACTGTTTCTGCAAGATCTACTGTGTTAGAGACAAAAAAAGAAAATTTGTGGGATAATTTTGTGCTTTATTGGGCCAGAAAGGATTGTTACGTTCATTGACATCTGTGTTAAATCAGATTTCATTACAGCGTTATCCCTCTGCAAAGCTCTATTTGTATGAAACCATTTAGCTTAAAGTGAACCACTCACGGTTACAGACAGTCTGCCACATCCCTAGAAATATAATATGGTTAATTATAATATTAAAAAGTTACTGTTACGAAAGTGTGCTTTGACTGCAAGTCATTTGTACATAGCCTCTAGCCACCACATTTTTCATGTCTAAATGTTAAAGCATCTTTAGCTATCGGAGAATAACAATATGTTTAATAATCTGCTAATCTAAGTAGTTGAGAAACAAAGCTGTCCTGTCTAATTCTGCTTACAGAAGAGAGAAAGAAACAGAATGAACAGACAATATTTAAAAAGAATTGCAGACTAAATAAAAGGATATTGGCCAATTTTCCCCAAAAAGTATCAGCTGAATAATTAAATTACCTAGTTAGTGAAAGTAACTACAGCTGATTTTAAATTTTTCATTTTTTGTAAATCAACCATGTATAGTGTTTTGAAATATCTTTGAGGGATCCCTGTAATATAAATAATTCTCTCTCGGAAACACTAGTACTGCAAGTTGGTAACACTTCAGTATTTTATTAATGTATTATCATATCTTACTGTGACTGGGAATGATCTGCAAATGGAGCCCTAAAGCACAGTGACATTTTATATCTTCAAAATGAAGACAAATGTAATTATAATATTACCATTAAGGAGAACCTTTTGTAAGAGTAATTACTTTTTCAATACTTGGTGTTTGAACTATGCCATTTAGTAGTACTGATATAGATGCTCTGATGGTTTTGCTCTGGCAAATTATGATTCAATTAAATATTGATTTTTTCATGTACAAATTTTTTTTTATAAGGTTGAAATATTTAACTTACTTTGCATTATTTTTAACTTTTTGAAGGAATACAGGTTAGTAGTTAAAAGAAACAGGTTATTTTTACTTGACACACAGACAAAACCATACCAAACCATGTAAAACACATTACTTAATAATGTCAAATCAAATTATTTTCAGTTTTTATTTCATTATTGACTTTGCATGTGAATGTCTACTTTTCCCTGTGAGATATACATTAATGTCTTTCAGGACTCTAACTAAAACTGTCTAATCTAAGCAATCATAGGTATTTATAGAATCAGTTTGTTACTAAAAAATTATAAGTCTGTGGCGGTTTTCTGTCCAAAGCAAAAACATACATGAATTTGCTTCCTTTTGTTTTTTTACAAAACTGCATTTCCCTCTTTTCTCAGTGACTCTCTGAGATCTCCATTTCTTTTTCATGAAATCTTAGAGCCATAGAGTGGTTTGAGTTGGAAGGGACCTTAAAGATCATCTGGGTCCATCCCCCCTGCCATGGGCAGGGACACCTCCCACCAGACCAGGTTGTTCCAAGCCCCATCTAACCTGGCCTTGAACACTGCCAGGGAGGGGGCAGCCACAACTTCTCTGGGCAACTTGTTCCAGTTTTTCTCTAAGTTTCTTGTATATCTGACAATTCACATTCCTTGATCCGCTGAGTTTAGCAGGGCCTTTTCAGGAATCAACAACAGCAGCTCTGTGTTTCTGTGTCCTATTTCATGGGACTGTGTCAAGAGTGCTAGGGTTGTTTGGAAACAGTTTGTTTCTCCATGGGGCACCTATTAGCTGCTTAACTATAGGGAAGGAAGGAGGTGCTGAGACATTTCTTGCTGGCATTTCTCCATAGTCCGAGATGTCTACACAAGGATGAAGATAACCCTTTCCCTAACTCAGGTTATTTCTTCTTTAATTCAGGGTATTAAATTCCAGGAGTCTTTTGGTTCAGTGAATCCAAGTCAAAGACTAGAAGTTCACAGTGGTTCTGGTAATTGGGTGTTGCCACAGGGATATCCAGAAGTTTCTCCCTCTTTGCTGATGCTAAGGCCATGTGGTCCATGGTCAAGCTTGTCATGGCCTGGGTTCCGAGCAAGACCTGTTATTTAGATAATACTCATCTAAGGTCTGGCTATCTAGACCTGGCTATCAGAGATATGGCTAAGGACTGTTTCATTCTAGGTGGTTTTACTTCTTCTGCCCTATTGGAAGTTGTGCTTAGAGCCATTAAAACCATTTTGCTGTTGCATCAAAACCAAAAGCTTTTTTATTGCGAGCAGTGGTGGAGAAGACAGGGGAAGCCCGTCATTTTCATTATCCATCCGCTGCTGATAAGGAGACCGTGCTTGAATGGTGAAGAAACTCTCTCTGGTGCTGCAGCTAAAAACTGCTGTCTCCAAGCAGAACATGGAGTTGAATGAACTCTTATGTCTGTCTTATGATCCCTCTGTGGAGACACAGAGAAGGAGACACCCCTACCCAAGAATCCAGAGCTCAAGTTTTTTTCCAGAAATAAACATTTCAGTGTAATTCCAATTTCATGAAAATGTCCAAACAATGTTTGCTCTGTGAGAATAAAGAGCAAATTTTGAAACTTTGGAGGTTTTAATAAAATTATGTTGTTGTCCTATAGCCAAAATAAATAGCTTCTGCTATTTATAACTGTTACACATGGATGGAAACATTTTTCAGACTCTTTGACCTGTAATAATATTTTCAATATGGTTTAAAATATGGCTAGATGGCTCTGCATTTCACTTTGCCAATTGTTATTTAATTTTTTTTTATTGAGGTTTTGCAGCTTTCAGCCTTTTTAAATGTAGAAAAATAACTTATTTGGCAACTCAATAAATGTTAATAAAGCTAACAAGGTCTGCAAATTACTGGAATAATGTGCTTTTGCTTACAGGCAGATTTTCAGTCAGATATGAGTAATGAACTGTAATTCCTGTTGTTTCGGTTGAAAGATGAAAATGTAAGAGCAATTTACAAAAAAAACAAGAAGAAATGCTATTTGGCTTGTCCTTCTTTGCAGTGTATTAGTGAGAGATAGTCAAGGGAAAAATTATCACCAACATTTTCAATAATTAACCTGTGCCTCCTAGGCAGAAACCAATTTTTGAAAGGAAATTAATTCTGAGAGAACATGATTAAAATAATTTCCCCCTTTACTTCTTTGTTCCGTTGTCTTGCTGTTGAGACAGGAAAAGTGGAAGAATAGAATTCTTTGACTGTCAGCACCTGACCTTCCCTTTCAGTAGATATTTGGACTGTCTCCATTTTTTCCTCAGAGTTTCTTTCCTAGGCACAAAAGGCCTGGTTTTGGGTGATGATAAAGCATGCAGAATGTTTGTCAGATCTGCCTCTGAAAATCAGATATTTATGTGTGCCATTACCTGGTTTATGCACAATAACCAGTAAAGCCCAGATCCATAGACATCAGGTATTCGCTGTACACAGACTTTGCTAAGGAACTGGTACTTATTCCTGGTTCTTCCCGTGGTATGTAGTGCCATACTCTAAAATCTCATCCCATGCCTGAAGAGTTTCACCAGACTCTTCCCCTGCTTTTCTACTAAGAAAAACGTTCTCCCAGCAAAAAGAAATGAGAGGACCTGAATAATGTATTCCTGCCTGCTTATACTGTTACACTGCCTGAACATGGTGTAGAACTAGGATAGATGCAAATATTCTGAAATACTCTTCTGGGCCAGGTGCTGCTGGTCTTGTATTTATGGAACTGGGCTTTCTCACTGCAATTTTAAATTCACAGGATTTAAAAATATTTCAGTCTCTTTCTTTTATTAGATTATTCATGATCTACCTGGTGAGGTCTGCTTGCAGGCCCAATTTCAGCTTTCACTGCTTGATAGTTTTCAGTTATGATAACTTGAAGAAAAGGGGATGAGATGCGAATGAATCCAGTCTCACTCCAGTTTAGTTAGAAGTAATACTAAAGAAATGAAAATTAGTTTTAAGAAGTTGAGTTCAACAGAGTCTGTAAGCACGTGCTGGGGTATAGTCCCCAGTGAAAATTAAATGTGTGTGTGCTGTCAACTGCCAAACCATTAAAAAAAACAAAGCCAAGCAATTAAAAGGCAAAGATGAGATATTCCCATTTGACATGACTTAACGGAAAGAATGACTATGTGTCAAGAGGCTGCTCCAGTATCTCTTAAAGACAGCCAACAGCTTCAGTGCCCTCTAGGACAGCAGTGCCAAACCGTGCCTGCCTCATGAGAGTATCTCCATTAACTTACAGGATACTACTAGTGTGAATGATGAATTCATTACTGTGGATTTAGCTCTCAGTGTTTGAGTGAATGGGAAATAAGACAATGAAATTATCTAACTGGTTATTTCTGGGATTTGGGATGTTAAAGGCTTTTAAAATAATTTAGAGTAGTAGTTTGCTTAGGTTTAGGTTAGTGGTTATATACAGTAGATAATTTTTTGTGTGGAAATGAAAGTTACAGTTATGATGTTTCATTTAAGGTAACTTCGGGATGCTGACAGATCAAGAATTCAGAAGGGACCAAGGAGTCGCTCAGTAGATACTTACATGAGGGATCAATGTCTCTGCCTAGTTCCATTATCTAAAGGTATTCACAGAAGAAAACATCTTTAAGAAACACACTCTTTTGAAAACTCAGGGTTTGGGGACTCACAGCTAGTGACCTTCTTGGGATACATTCAGTTATCTTATTTTTATCATGCAACATACTGACAGAGACCTGAAATACCTGAAGGTAAGAAGTGGAGCTTTCTTTGAGAGCTGATTTCCAGAAGGCAACAGCTAAGAGCAAGTTTTGCCTTTCAGTGCATCTTTGGACATTCTCACTCTGTTCAGCATAAGTAGTGTGTGCGTCTGTCTGAGAGTTAATTTCAATAACGTGTGGAAAAACACCTCGGAGATTTAAGAAAGCCAGTTTTCATTGCTGTCATATTCATGCATTTAAGTAGTTGTTGACACTTCTGTTTTTAAAAAATATTTCTTGAGGGGTCCAATGCCTCTTAGTCCATGGAAAGATGTCAGAGCATCTTTATTTTCTGTTTGGATTCTGATCATGCAAGTATAGACAAAATTATCTTTGGTCACACAAAGGATTTGCATCAGTGGGAACTTTCCCTGTGGTTGAAGTTAGAGATAGCTGTGTGTGCTTTTGGAATATCATCACCAGAAGGTTCTTGCCTTTGAACTGGTGTAAGAACTTGTAAAACTGATGAAGCCTGATTTGCTTAATTATCTGATTTAAGAATTTCCTCATGCGTGGTGTCTAAATTAAGTTAACCACACTGATATGAAAACTGCACTCGGGAATTGCAGCTGTTTTCGCTAAACTCTTACAGCAAACATGTTCTTTTATATTTACTAAACCACAAGCCATACTTGGTAATGTTTATTTATAGGTGAGTATAAAGAGAGAAAAGACAGATTTCTGCTCTGGCAGAGGGGTTGGACTAGATGAGCTTGTAAGGTCCCTTCCAACTCCTAACATTCTGTGATTCTGTGATTTTGAAGAAAAAAAGAGGTAATATTTGTTATTTATAAACAAAACAAGTGTCTCTGAAGAATGGAACAATCTCCAGTTGCCCCTTGAGTTTCTACTTTCACAGTTCTCAGGTTTTAGGAATAAAGACTCCATTTTAAGCACTGGAGTTGTTTTTCTTGGAGCAATCTTTTCTTAAGCCAAGTATCTCTAAGGCTGAAAAATCAGCATGGTACAAGTGCAAGCCTTTCTTCTTTGATATTTTCAGTGTTTCCAGATTTTGGATTGAATGCACTCACCTGTTGATAGTGTAACCTAAAGACAAGTGATGAATCCTGTGAAATTTTGATTTAAGATGAATTGCTTTGTAGGCACTGTGTTGCCACAGCTTAGCAAGTGACTTGGACATCACTGCAGTGACAGTGTGCATGAGAAGTACGCTTTGGGATAGGCAACCTATTTTAGCTGGTTTTGTTTAGGCTTATTTTCTGGTTGCTTTGTGATGTTAGAATTGGATCCTATGAAAATTATTTTAGTGGTTTAGAATATGACCACAAATGGAGAATACAAAGCATAAAGCAGCTTAGCTGTTTAAGCCAGGGAGTGATATCTGTTTTGATCCAAATGGCATCTTAGTAATAAATCTGTAAGAGAAAAAGTAAAAATGTAATGCCTTGTGATCTGGCACTGGTAAGTCACTGGACATATTTGTATTGAATTTAACTTTCAGCATCTTTTAATGGGATGGTAAGCTGGACCGTTTGTTTTAGTTTGAATGGTAGGCATGTAAAATTATGCTTTGGTTATGCTTCTCTATAAATTTGTATCCTAGATCTGTAGCATCTGCTTGTGAAGACAGTGACAAATTGTATATTCTATACAAAGATCAAGGGAGGCTGCTGGAGTAGTTTTGTTGCTCTATTTATTGTTTTGAGTGGAGCACTGGATCTTAGAGACTTTTAAAGTCATGGTAACACTAATACATTTTGAAAGGAAATTATTTAAAGATTTGATCTGTACTTTGTTGTCTGAACTGTAATAATGCTCAAAGCATTGTTTTTTCCTGAGCAAATAACCACATTAAACACAAAACCCTAAAGCATGTATAGATAGGCTTGGTTGTGTGTTCATGAAGAAAAGAAGGAAGTGTACTGATTTCCTGACTTAAAAGCTTTTGAGAAGTCTGCCTGGCTTCTGCTCACAACTCCTCTCAATTTTTGTGTCCTCAGGCTCAAAAGAGTGGTTAAACCTTATGTTTTTTTGGGTAGGTTCTGTGTGGGTGAATTTAGACAGGGTGAGGTAAATACACCTTTATGAATGGGAGCAATGTTTCCTTGAAAGCTGCTTTCTGCTTGGCCCTTGCTACCCCATCACAGTGCCGGGATATGAGAGGAATAGGAGAGAGCTGAGACATGTTCCCCATGAAACCTCTGCCTGTCAGCTTTGTTCTGTGGGGAAATAAAAACCTTCTCTGTACCCTAGAGAAATATCCTGCTGCTTATTCTCCAGTGACAGCATAGCTCAGCTTTCCAAGGAAATGTGTCCCAGTAGGACTAGAGAGGATGCTGTGCTGCCATAGCATGGTGGTGCTGCTTCTACTTACAGAATCCCAGAGTAACTTCTGTGACTATTTTTTTTACTGTAGCCATCTAAATGTCCTGACACATAGAGACACAGACAGGATTATATAAAGTAAATCTTGCCATGTCTGTTAAAGCTCACTCCTCAAGTTGTAGACAGGTAACCTATAAGCACAAAACTTATACTGCAAATTCATGAGTGTTTTCTTTATGCTGTTGTTTTTATTTTCCCTTATGCTGTTCTTTCAGGATGAGTATTGATCAGCAGGTAGGACACCAAGTTAGTTCTTTGATGAAGTAAATTATAATCCTGGACTTTCCACTCTACTCCATGACTATGGGGGATTCATTTTATCATTTGTATCTCTGTTTCCCAGTCAATACCCTCGTGCTGATGACAGTAGAGTTTTTGGAGTAAAAATTTGAAATCTACAGATATGAAAGGATTACACTTCTATGCCACTAGAGAGTATCCTGCAAAATCTACTAACATTGTCATACTATTCTGACAGGAAAAAACATGCATATATATATATATGCATATATAGAATAATTATATATATAAATATATCTGTGTGTAAATGTAAGTATCATAGAATCACAGGATCATAGAATGCTTTGGGTTGGAAGGGACGTTAAAGATCATCCAGTTCCAACCCTTTGCCATGGGCAAAGACACCTCCCACTAGACCAGGTTGCTCAAAGCCCCATCCAACCTGACCTTGAACACTTCNTCCATGCCCTTTTAAAAAGTCCCTGTCCAGCTTTCCTGTAGGCCCCTTCAAGTACTGGAAAGATGCTCTTAGGTCTCCCTGGAGCCTTCCCTTGTGCAGGCTGAACAATCCTAACTCTCTCAGCCCGTCTTCATAGGAGAGATGCTCCAGCCCCCTGATCATCCTCATGGCCTTCCTCTGGACTCACTCCAACAGCTCCATATCCTTATGTTGAGGACTCCAGAACTGGACACAGTACTCCAGGTGGGGTCTCATGAGAGTGGAGTAGAGAAGGAGAATCACCTCCCTCGACTTGCTGGTCACACTTATTTTGATGCAGCCCAGGATACCATTGGCTTTATGGGCTGCAAGCGCACTTTGCTGGCTCATGTTGAGCTTTTCATCAGCCAACACCCCCAAGTCCTTCCCCTCAGGGCTCTTCTCAATCCATTTTTCACCCAGCCTGTATTTGTGCTTGGGATTGCCCCAACCCATGTGCAGGACCTTGCACTTGGCCTTGTTGAACTTTGTGTGGTTTGCATGGGCCCACCTCTCAAGCCTGTCCAGGTCCCTCTGAATGGCATCCCTTCACTCCAGTGTGTCGACCACACCACACAGCTCAGTGTTGTTGGCAAACTTGCTGAGGGTGCACTTGATCTCACTGTATGTATATATGTAGAACCTCCAGATGCACACTGTAGCTTTTGCAGAATTTTTCAAATTCTAAACTTTCCTAGAAAATAGACTAAAGGTCAAATTCTGCTTGCCTTACACATGTATGAAATGAACAGTTGTACTATGGTGATGTGCTGCCAAGATTTGAACAATGAGGTCTTTCAGAAATGTTCCTTCTTATCCAGTGATAAGCTCTGTGTGGTTACATGTGTGTGCACACAGAGGAGATGAGAGGGACTGAGCAATATATGCCTTGGTTTTTACTTTTTACGACAAAGTGGGTTTTTTATAATCCCGAAGGCAGACAACCTGTTGTTGCCCACTAATGTGTACTTTCTGGTAATCTAGGCACAATATCATGCTTGTGACTTGAATTGGTCTAGCATTATCAATATAAAAAGGCACAGTCAGAGGGTTAACATTGTATGCATTTGAAGATGCCACAGGGACGTATATTACATATTACCATATGCAAAACATATTGAAGGTGTCATTTGGTGTGATTAGAGGAGGAAAAGGATGACCAAAGTATTTTTATGACCTCTGTCTCTGTATATTTTTATAGTGTAAGAGGACCGAAAGGAGCTAGCTGAAATGTCAGGCAGGGGACTGAAAAGAAGGTACTCCTACATCATCTAGATGTTTTAGAAGCTTTTTCATCCAGAAGCGGGAGACCCTCTAGTGACCTGAATGGAAAAAAATTTAGAACAATTTTCCATAGAATTTTTTATTTGTGAAGAGGTTTGGGTTTTGATGATGCCCTGTTTGAATCTGTTGCCAGTTTAGTTTCCATATCATCAGGTAATCTTGGTGGCCTGTCTGGGAATCAGGAACCTGTTTCTTCCTGGACGTTGGGGTGCATAGGTGTGAGGGCTATGACCAGAATTTCAGGGGTCCAGGACCCTGGATCAGCCTGACAGGGTGACTCTTGGAGATGGCTCTCTTTTCACTTCCACAACAAGATTTGGGGCAAATTTTTTCAAGTACCTCATTTGGAAATACCAAAATCTTTTACTTGCCATGCTCTATTTTTAGTCCTATTTAGAAGTCTAAATGAGTTTATTGTGCTTGGTGTCCAGTTTCTGATAGTGTCCATTACTAGATGCCGAGGAAGGTGCTGCAAAGTTTCTTAAAATGGCAGTTGTGGAACTTGTCTGCTCACAGGTTTGGCAGCTCTCTGCAAGATTCAGAAAAATGACATGTTATCTGTAAACTGTATTAAAAAAAATCTTGAAGCCCGAACAGCATACAGCAATTTCAAAGTACTTTTGAAATGGTGACAGCATTCCCTCCTCTAATGGAGCACAGCTTACACTGTTCTTATCATTATCTTTAGTGTGCGGTATTTCTGCTTATGAATAAACCCCTCTGAATTTACCAAGTGTACAAAATACACTGTCTGGGTAGTACTTCTAAGCCTAAGCAGTTGCGGCATTTTGCCTGTTTCAGTGGTGGAACAGAAGCTGAATAAATGCAGCATAAGTGTTTTCCTAGTACTGAAATGAATGGATTAGGTCACACTTTTACTCCCTTTGTGTTTTCCCTGTAAACTTTTTAGAGATCTGAGTTTATTGTAGTTGTTTGATTCAGTTTTCCAAACACACATTTGTAGAACAAAATCTGTCATAGTGGATGGAGGTTGGGTTTTTTTTTCCTCTCCTCATGGTATGGATTTTGCAAGTAACAGTTACTGTGGGGTTTATCTAACCGCTTACTGCTAAGGAGCAGCGTTACGATGGCTGATGGAGCATTTTAGGCATACAGGGAATTGTTTGCAATCAATCCAGAAGCGAATATGGCTGGAAAAAATTGAAATAGTGAACACAATTCTGGAAACCATTATGCAAAAAGGACTTCAGCAAAATGTAATTATTTGAAGTTGCAGTTTCATAAAACCAGAAAATGTGTTTAAGAAAGAGCAACTTGAAAGTGATAAATCTGTTTAATCCATTTGTAGTCTGGAAATATTTTTTACTGTAGGAAGTTTACCATTTGTGGTAGCTTTGTTGATTTTTTTCCTGGAATATAGGTCTCAGATAGCAGCCCCTTTTAAATAATGAGAATGTTCTTTTCCTCTTTCTCTTATTTCAAAACATTAGATGAAAATGTACAAGTTATTTTGGCTTAATCAGGCAGATTTTGTGATTTCTTTTTGCTTATTTGGTCTGTGAGATATAATTTACTATAACTGGTAACACAGAAATACAAGCTCTATAAACTCAGTTATGCTTCCTCAGCTGCTGCAGTCTAGGATGCAGCATGTCTGATTGAGGATGGAACCAATAGGGATGGAGTCTGGATAGTGCTATGGAGAGTGACTGGTCCACAGAAACCATGTGGAGATAGAGATTTTGTGATGAAGATGATGTTTTCAGAGAATTAAATAATCACTCCAAATTCCCCTTAAACACACTGGCAGGCTTGGAGCATCGACCACCTCTCTAGGAAGCCTGTTCCAGTGTCTGACCACCCTCTCAGTAAATAAATGCTTCCTAATGTCCAGTCTAAACCTGGCGCAACTTTGAACCATTCTCACGAGTCCTGTCACTGGATAGCAGGGAGAAGAGCTCAGCATCTCTCTCTCAGCTTCTCCTCCTCAGCAGGAAGCTGCAGAGAGCAGTGTGGTCAGCCCTGTGTCTCCTTTTGTCTAAACTAGACAAGCCCAATGTCCTCAGTTGCTGCTCATAGGACATTCCTCCCAGCCCTTTCACCAGCTTTGTTGCCGTCCTCTGGACACATTCAAGGACCTTCACATCCTTCTTAAATTGTGGGGCCCGGAACTGCACACAGCATCCAAGGTGAGGCCCCACCAATGCTGGATACAGTGGGATGACCACCTCTTTTGACCAGCTGGTTATACTGTGTTTGATGTACTCCAGGATGGGGTTTGCCCTCTTGGCTGCCAGGGCAAACTGCTGACTCATATTGAGCCTGGTGTCAACCAGCACCCCCAGATCCCTTTCCACAGGGCTGCTCCCCAGCGACTCCTCTCCCAGTTTATACTTGTGCCTGGCATTACTCTGTCCTAGGTGCAGGATCTGGCATTTCAACTTGTTAAATTTCATGCCATTAATCATAGCCCAATGCTCCAATCTATCTAGATCCTCACAAAGGACCATAAAGATGATCAGGGGGCTGGAGCACCTCTCCTATGAATACGGGCTGAGAGAGTTGGGGTTTTTTGGCCTGCACAAGGGAAGACTCCAGGGAGACCTTAGGGCAGCCTTCTCCAGTACCTGAAGGGGCTACAGGAAAGCTGGAGAGGGACTTTTTACATGGGCATGGAGTGATAGGACAAGGGGGGATGGTTTGAAACTGAAAGAGGGTAGATTTAGATTGGATATTAGGAAGAAATTCTGACCTGTGAGGGTGGTGAGACACTGGCACAGGTTGCCCAGGGAAGTTGTGGCTGCCCACTCCCTGGCAGTGTTCAAGGCCAGGTTGGATGGGGCTTTGAGCAACCCGGTCTGGTGGGAGGTGTCCCTGCCCATGGCAGGGGGGTTGGAACTGGATGATCTTTAAGGTCCCTTCCAACCCAAAGCATTCTGTGATTCTATGATTCTGTGATCCCTCTGCAAGGCCTCTTGTCCCTCAAGAGAGTCAACAACACCTTCCAGTTGCGTGTTATAAGCAGACTTCCTAATGGTGCATTGAACTCCTGCATCCAGATTGTTGATAAATATATTGAACAGAACTGGCCCTAGAGTTGACCGCTGGTTACTTGTTGCTAGCCAGATGTATTCCCATTCACTACAACCCTTTGAGCTCTGCCATTCAGCCAGTTCTTCACCCAGTGCACCATGAACCCACTCATCCCACAGCTGGACAACTTGTCCAGAAGGATGCTGTGAGGGACAGTATCAAAAGCCTTACTAAAATCCAGAAAAACTACATCCACCGCCTTCCCTTCTTCCACTGGGCAGGTGATCTTATCATAGAAGGATATCAAATTCATTAAACAGGAGTTTCTCTTTGTGAACCTATGGTGACTGTGCATGATGACTGCATTATTCTTTAAATACCTTTCAACAGTACCCAGTATAATCTTCTCCATAATTTTTCCTAAGGTTAGACTAACAGGTTCGTAGTTCTCCAGGTCTTCCCTCACACCCTTTTTGTGTATTGGAATAACATTGGATAGCTTCCAGTCAGCAGGCTCCCCAGACTCCCAAGACCTTTGATAGATCATTGAGAGAGGTCCTGCCATGACATCTCCTAGGTCCTTCAGTACTCTGGGATGAGTCCCATCAGACCTGATGGGCTTGTGAACATTCAGCTGATACAGCTGATCCCTTGCAAGAGAACAGTCTTTGGAAGATGGCTCTGGTCTTGATGTTGTGGTCAAGATCATATGGATCTTATAAAAGATGTCTGAATTTAAGGTTATGATAACTGACCTTGGCTTAGTTCAAAAGTTGATTGGGGATTTGTAGAAGTAAAAAAGGAAAGGAGTGAAACTGGCAAGACTTAAAGGCAGGGCAAATGACAGCCTTTAAATTATCCATCTTTCAAAATCTAGAAATAAGATCAGGATTCATAAATCTCAGCACTCAGCTCTTGTAAGCAAACAGACCAGATGTTTTCATCTGCTCCTGTTGGTGTCTCAAAACTATGCCTCTACTGGAAGATGCAGAAGGGTTTCCTGGGTCCCAGGGCCAGTTGCATTTTGGTCCCGTGCTAAGATGAAGTCTTTCCTTGCCTCTGTCTCTCCCTTGCTCCCAAAGACACTGGCATGCAAGCCAAAGGGGAGCTGTAGTGTTTTCTCATACATGCTCTGGTGTGGATGGCTGAAGGACCAGGACTGGAGACTGCACTTTGAAGAATATCTTGTAGAAGACACGGTAGATGGGAGCCTGCTATTGGTATCTCCTACTCTGTTATTCCAATTTATGAGTATTCCAATTAAACATAATTCTGTCAATCTCTGAGGTAGGAATATTTGCTTTTTTAACTTCGATTGTTGTTTTAAACCCAGTATTAGTCTGATGATGACTAAATTGGAATGTTGTACTTTGGTGTATTTCACAATTTTTTTCCTTTGCTTTTCTGTTTGCTTATCATTAAATATTCTCTTTATGTATTAAATTTTGGTTTGACTCAAAGGAAATGTTACCAAATATGAAAAATATTGTCAAAGTATGCTTTCCAACCAGAACACCGAAGTAGTACATACTTCTGTCCATAATCTGACTGAAAATGTACAGAAAGCAGTAATTTTCTTATAAATATTTCACTTATGCAGAAGTTGCTGCCTTTGAAGGTTGCAAAAAAGGTCTCTGAAGATTTGGGGTACGAAACTCCCTGCTTTAGGAAGCATCTTTTACTTTTGGATTTTACATGTAAATAACTAATGAAACATTCATTTTATTGATGTATAACTCTGACCTTTTATTTCCTCAGCCATCATGTACGTAATGGGAGCACTCGGTCCTGCAGCTGGATACTTGCTAGGAGGACTCCTTATTGGTTTCTATGTTGATCCTAGGACAACTGTTTATATTGACCAGAGTGATCCCCGATTCATTGGAAACTGGTAAGGATCAAGCATTTTTCAAAACTACTCTCTAAACTGCTGGTAGGGAATTGAGACAGGTTGGGTAATCGTATCCCTTGAGGGTTTGTTTAAGGTTGCAGGAGGAGGCCAAGGAAGAGGTGGTTTCTGTTGAACACTACACACTAGCCCGTGACAGAGAAGGAACGCTTGCCACAGAAATGCATGAGCACATTGCATGGATAACCTCCTGCTTTCGGCTGCTCCAGAACTGTCTCTGATCATTGATAGTGCTCAGCACAGGGTTGGCAGGACAGAATATCTATGTTGCAGGAAGGCCATCGAGGATCATTGCTGCCCAAGGCTGAGCCCTTCCTGTTGGAAGGTGGATTAATGCCTTTTTGGTTTTCCAGAGCAGCCAGCACAAAACGCTGAGCTCTACTGCCCAGATGAGAAGTGGTAGACTTTGTTAACCCTGGTCTAGAAGAAGGAGGTACGATGGGGTCAGAACATGGCCTTTCCAGTCTAGTTTCTTAGGGTGATGGCTTCTGTTTAGGCAGCAGATGATGTAAACCATCACATTATCTAATAAGTAGTAGGCTTCCATCAGTGCCGAGATGTAACAGCTGTAATCGTTAGCTGATGTTTTTGGGCAGCCTTTGATATGTGGCCTCCTTGGAAATGTCTCGTTGAGGAAGCAGGTCTTGAGGAGGGTCTAATTGGCTTTTCTCAGCTAATTCATAAACCTACCATGAAATTTTTGTGCAACCTTAGTAAAGACTTGAATTCATTATCCCAGAAGGAGACCTTTACTTTCTAGCTGTAGGTTGCAGTGTCAGTTCTTAGGCACTGGATGAGTGTTTGTCACTACATCATCACAGTCAGATTGTGTCCATTTATCCTGCAGTGATCTTTCCTGACATTGTGAAGTGGAAGATTACCTCTTTGGAGTATTCTTAAGCCTTCAAAGATTTATTGCCACATTATTTGTCTGTCTTAGTCCAAGAGTATTGCTGCACAGAACTCTCCAGTGAGAAAAAGGCTAACTTGAGTGCTCAGTTAATCTATGACCTTGGGGTTAATGACTCTGTGCTCTCATGTATATACTGACTTATGTCACAGAAAAGATTTGTCCTTGTGAATGTGCTGCAGTGTTAAAAACATGGTTTGTTTGTTCTTGAATAAAACATTAGAGATCAAAGCAAAATCTTATACACTCTTCAAAAACTCTTAGGTTTCATGTGTCTTTAAGAACATGTCAGAACTGGTAGTCAGCATCTGCCTAGTAATTTTCAACAGATGTCATGAGCTGACCTATAAATATATTTAATAATTGAAATTGGTGAGGCTATACGAATGTGGGGTAAGATTTACTTTTCACTTTATAATGCACTGATGCATCTGCCTTGTAGTGTGGGCATATCTGTGTGAGTTTTAACTTAGCTCAGGTGAAGAGAGAATAACCAAAGCAGGACAGACACATCAGTTTGCTGCTTATAACACGCAACTGGAAGGTGTTGTTGACTCTCTTGAGGGACAAGAGGCCTTGCAGAGGGATCACAGAATCATAGAATCACAGAATGCTTTGGGTTGGAAGGGACCTTAAAGATCATCCAGTTCCAACCCCCCTGCCATGGGCAGGGACACCTCCCACCAGACCGGGTTGCTCAAAGCCCCATCCAACCTGGCCTTGAACACTGCCAGGGAGTGGGCAGCCACAACTTCTTTGGGCAACCTGCGCCAGTGTCTCACCACCCTCACAGGACAGAATTTCTTCCTAATATCCAATCTAAATCTACCCTCTTTCAGTTTCAAACCATTCCCCCTTGCCCTATCACTCCATGCCCTTTTAAAAAGTCCCTCTCCAGCTTTCCTGTAGCCCCTTCAGATACTGGAAGGCTGCTCTAAGGTTTCTCCAAAGCCTTCTCTTCTTCAGGCTGAACAACCCCAACTCTCTCAGCCTGTCTTCACAGGAGAGATGCTCCAGCCCCCTGATCAAAGTATCTTGTGATTTCAGTCTTACACAGGGATGCTAGCAGAAGTGATGCAAATATGACTGAAGCAAGGGCAGGAAATGAGCTGTCATAGGATCTCAGTAGATCAGTTGTATTCTAGCTGGCATAGAAAAGTAAAAGTAATTTGGTTTTCTTTTTCCATCACATTGATTAGATCTGTAGAGACTGGCTTTCCCTGAAGGGTATTCCATATCCTTATATTACTTTTTCATTTTTGGCTCTCTCAATTTTTTTTTTCTCATTAGTTTTTAAAAAGTATCCCCTGCTATCAGATCTCTGGTAATTTGTTTCACGGCCTGTGGTAGCCTCTTACAAAACTTCAGTTCATAGCATCTGCACCTCATTCTCTTTTCTCTTTCTGAAGCTTTGCCTACCCATTAAAATGAAAACTCTCATGGTGTGAGGGTTTGTCCTTTATCCCTTGCTGCTCACTGACTGCCTGGTTGCAGAAAGCTTTGGAAACATAGACTTTCATTCTGCTGAAACCTGTTTTCTGGAGCTGTGACATTTTTTCCTTGGAGGGAAGTGCCATGTAGCCAAGTTTGGTTTTATTTATGTAATCCAACAATTTGAAATATAAAAGTAGTCTAGCACTTACTTCAGCTGACATCCTTTGTAAAAGTAGTGTGCAGTTGAGATAAGTTCATGGACAGTTGTATTTGAGATTTCTCAGCCTTGTCTCCTTTGAAGTGAATTAGTGTCTTTGATTCTCATCTTTCTTTTATTATAGCTGTAAGGATTCTAATGTAACTTGTTGCGTGGACCCAGTGAAAAAATTTGGTTATTAAAGGAGGTAACAACTACAGATAAAACAATAAATACAGCAACTATGGCAACAAAAATCACAGTGAAGCCTGTTTTTCACTTAAGCTGTTCCTTTCTAAGAGGTATATTGCATATATGCAGGACATGTAACTTGCTTTAGCTCTTGTGAAACCTGATTAACAAAGTAAGTGGTTATTTCTCAGGGTTATTTCTGATCTGATTCTTCCTTGAGTTTCACAGAACATGGGTTTGTGCTCCTAGTTTTTGCACACCTGCGCTTTCTGTAGGTGCTCTGGGCTAAATTACAGGCCAGCTGTCTATGCCAGCCCACCAAATGTTTAAAACTGATTTTTCTTCAAATGCAGTAACTGTAGGAATATCTGTTAGAAACAGTCCATCGTGTTGGTGTCTCTGAGAACTGTTAATGTGTTATATTGGGCTCTACTTAGTTGTGGAGTAGCCCTTGGCGATCTGTCAGGTGCTTTGAATCAAATTTTCTTTTGCTGACAAGTTTTTGAGTGTTTGCCTAGTACTGAATCTGTTTAACACTTGGATCTTCCAGTATAGTCTTTCATCGGCATTCCACAGAAGAAGTTTAAAGGAATTCCTCCAGCACTGTCTGGTCCTTCCTTAGCTTTAATTGCTTTTATTTGAGGTTCTAGGGCCTTTGAGGTATTCTTGTGCATATTTTCTTTGACTTTAGGAGACAGAAAATTAATACAGATCCTGTTCTGACCTCTCATTTCCCACTGTAGGTTTCCTTATTGTTTTTGATATCTTCTTTTTTCTGTTTTCCAATTCTTTGATACTTCTCCAGGAAGATGTGAAGTGTAGATGGTGCAGGTAATTGCATCCAGTGCTGCATTTGTGACATGTCCAGCACTCAGTATGTGACCATAATGGTCCCTTTGGATTTGAATTTCATTCATGCTGCATCACAAGCCCCCGTGTCCTTTTCTGTTTCCTGCTAAGCAGGTGGTTTCAGATTTCTGTGAATTATTGCCTCCGATTGTTTCTTTGATCAGTGCCTTTGCAGCTTCTGCCTTTGAGATCCTGAAAGGGATGTTACTACATTTTTATACAGCCTATCAGTTTATTCCCTATCTGATAGTGCTTACTAATCCTCCTAAAAGTCTGCTTTCTAATCCATGTATGTTACCAGCTAAAATGAGTGAGTAGAGGATTTTCTGCTTACATAATATCAAAACTAGTCGAAACTTTCACTCACTTAGATTTGCCTCGCAAAAGCTTCCGGTACAATCTTCCTAACAAAAATGGTGTTACACATGGCTGTTTGTTTGGTGTTCGCCTTTGCATAATCATTTACTGCACAAACCATTACACATGCATATGACTTTGCCTTCATTTAAAAATACAGTTTGCAATATCTTTGAATTACAAATATGAGGACAAATGTTTTTGTTTCTTGTGCAAGTAATCCTGTCTGCTCAGTACTTTTAAATGCTCAGAGTTTGAAGAAATATATAATTAGTAACTTCCTGTTGTAGCTTCCTTCTTTAAGTGTAAAGGATGTTCAAAAAATGTAAAAATTGTTCTTGTATTGTGATTTTGTGGCAAGGTTTTGGTAGAGAGGGGCTACAGGAGTGGTTTCTGTAAGAAGCTGCTAGAAGCTTCCCCTATGTCCGACAGAGCCAATGACAGCTGGCTCCAAGATGGACCTGCTGCTGGCCAAGCACCTCTATGATAATATATTTAAGAAGGGGGAAAAAAACTGTGCAACTGCAGCCAAAGAGAGGAGTGAGAATATGTGAGAGAAATAACTCTGCAGGCACCAAGGTCAGTGAAGAAGCAGGGGGAGGAGATGCTTCAGACTGGAGCAGAGATTCCCCTGCAGCCCATGGAGGTTAATGGTGAGGCAAATATCCACTTGCAGCCCATGGAGGACTCTGTGGCAGAGCAGGTGGATGCCCAAAGGAGGCCTTGCCCCATGAGAAACCTGTGCTGGATCAGGCTCCTAGCAGGATCTGTGGACCCATGAAGACAGAAGCCCTCACTGGAGTAGGTTTGCTGGCAGGACTCATGACCCCGTTGGGGACCCACGCTGTAGCAGTCTGTTCCTGGAGGACTGCACCCCGTGGAATGGACCCATGCTGGAGCAGTTTGTGAAGAACTGCAGCCTGTGGCAAGGACTCACATTGGAGAAGTCCGTAGAGGACTGTTTCCTGTGGGAGGAACCCCACGTTGGAGAAGGGGAAGAGTGTGAGGAGTCCTCCTGCTGAGGAGGAAGGAGCGGCAGAGACAACATGTGATGAACTGACCACAGCCCCCATTCCCTGACCCCTGTGCTGCAGGGGGGAGGAGCTAGAGAAACAGGGAGGGAAATTGAGCCCAGGAAGAAAAGAGGGGTTGGGGAAAGATGTCTTAAGATTTGGTTTTATTTCTCATTATCCTACTCTGATTTGATTGGTAATAAATTGAACTAATTTCTCCATGTTGAGGCTGTTTTGCCTGTGACGGTAGTTGCTGCGTGATCTCTCTCTGTCCTTATCCCAACCCATGAGCCTTTCATTACGCTTTCTCTCCCCAATCCTGTTAAGGAGGGGATTGATAGAGCAGCTTTGGTGGGTACCTGGAATCAACCCACCACAGTTCTGGAAACAGTGATTTGGAAGCAAAGAGCTTCAGTCTTTCATTGTTATGGTTTGATACCACAGTAATGTGATTGACTTCACTGAAACTTCCAAACACTAATGTAGATGAGCGTGGTGGGCTGAGAGTGGCTGGCTGTCGGGTGCCCATCAAGCTGCTCTCTTATTCCCCCTTCTCAGCAGGACAGGGTGAGAAAATATGATGAAAAGTTCATGAGTCAAGATAAGGACAGGGTGAATACTCACCAATTACCATGACATGCAAAATAGACTTGACTTAGGGAAATTAATATAATTTATTACCAATTAATAACAGAGTAGGAAAATAAGAATTAAAAACAAAACTGCAAACACTTTCCATGTACCCCTCCCTTCTGCCAAGGCTCAACTTCACTCCTGACCCTTCTGCCTGCTCCACCTGAAGTGGTGCAGGGGAACGGGGAACGGGGATTGCAGTCAGTTTGTAATGCTTCATGTCTGCTGCTCCTTTGCCCCTCACACTCTTCCCCTGCTACAGTGTCGGGTCCCTCACATGGGAGACAATCTTTCATTAACTGCTTCATCCTGAGTCCTTTCCATGGGGTGCAATCCTTCAGGAACAAACTGCTCAAGTGTGGGTCCTCTATGGGTCACAAGTTGTACTGGTTTAGCAAACGGCCAGGGCAAGCCACAAACCAGACAGAGTTTTGTTTCTATCACTCCCCCCCGAAAATTTAGAAGGGGAGTAAGGAAGAACAGGCTCAGGTTGGAAATTGAAAACTAATAACAAATTTAATGGCACAGGGAGAAATAGTAACAGGTGGGGAGAAAGGGAAAATGCATATATACAAATATATACAACCCGAGCTCAGATGACCGGCGATACAGGCTGCTGAAAGGTCCTTCACTGCAAAGCCGATGGGAAGAAAAGAGTCCAAAACTCCAGCATTCGGTGCAGTTGGAATGCTGCAGACCACGTGGCGAGCTGGTAGCCAAAAGCTGGGCCTCTCCTCTGGGCTCCACGTGGCGAGCTGCAGGCAGGGGAACATGGCAGCAGAGAGCAGAAGAGAGGAGACCAAGAGAGGAGACTGACTCCGAAGGGGAGACTGAAGCCAGAGAGACCACGAGGGCAAGAGAGGGAAGCCCCCAGTCCTCCTGGCTTTTATAGAGTCTGGCAGGAAAAATTGGTGGAATACTGACACCTGATCCCTGACACCCAGACCCCTTTTCACAACAGGGTCCTAAACTCCACCCCTTATTCACTGGGTCCTGGCAGCAAAAGCCAGTAAGATTTTTGCCTGCCCCTTTAAAACCATAACACAAGTCCTGCCAGAAAACCTGCTCCAGCGTGGACTCCTCTCTGCACAGGTCCACAGGTCCTGCTCCAGCACAGGCTCTCCATGGGCTGCAGGGGAACAACCTATGTTACCATGGTCTTATCCTGGGCTTGCAGGGGGCTTTCTGCTCTGACACCTGGAGCACCTCCTCCTGCTCCTTCTTCTCTCACTTTGGTGTCTTCAGGGCTGTTTCTCTCACATTTTCTCACTCCCCTCAGACAGCAGCTGTGCAGCTTTTTTACCCTTTCTTAAATAAGTTACCACAGAAGTACCACCAGCATTGCTGTTGGGCTCAGCTGTGGGCAGTGGTGGATCTGCTTTGGAACTGGCTCTGTCTGACATGGGGGCAGCTCATGGTGTCTTCTCACAGAGGCATCCCTGCAGCCCCCACCCCACTACCAAAACCTTGCTATGTAAACCCAGTACAATTAGATTATTATATAGTGAGAAGTGCACTTTCAGAACATGGGAAGAACTCTGTGGGTGGATTCTGAAGTTGTCCTTTGTGGAAGCATCTATGTGAGTATATCCATGTTTCACTGTAGTTTTTTCTTGCAAGATGAACTCAGAGGAGAAATTATGTTATCTAATACTCTAGTATCTGCCTTCTGACTACAGAAAGTTGACTCTAGAGTACTTTCCAGTAAGGCCCTTTTGCCCATCTGTGTTGCTGTGGTAAAGTTCATTAAGATTTTTGGCCCTGTACGCCAGCAGTCTGAAGGGCACCTCTCTGGCATCCCACACATTGCCACTTCTTGTGGGTATGTCCCAGGTCACTCCATGTGAGCCAAGGAATTATTGCAGGGTTGTTTATATCCCTTATATAAAGGATATAAGGAGAGGGAGAGAAGAGGAAATTCTTTGTGAAGGTGTATTTCAGGTTGTGGTCATAGAACAGAATGGCAAAGTTTTAAGCATGAACCCTGGCATGAATGGCAACACATCAGTTGTTTACAATCAGGCTTTGGGAGCTCTTCATTGGGAAGCGAGCAACTTGGACAGTCAGGGCAGTGGGTGGTAGGCATGGGAAAGCAGAACAGATTTAACCCTGATGTATCCATCTGGACATTTTGTCTTCTCATGCCATGGATAGCTTTTTTCATGTTCTCCAGAGGAATACTGTATTGCTTTACTGGGAATTACCCAATAAAGGCAAAGTAAAAGTGAGTAGCTACTTCTCAGCACTCAGTACTGAGTAATTACCAAAAGTGAAAATTTACAGGAAGTCAAAGCTGACACTATTTCATAATATTTGGTGGGGTTTGGATAAACACCTTTATCAGTAGACAAGCCACCAGAAACATCTTATACTTAAGGGTTTTAGTTGCAGTTGCAGAAGGCTCTCCCCCATGCCAATCCTTTATTCTTAATGACAATGTAACATGTTTTGCAAATATATCTTTCTAGATGGCACAGCCTGTAGCAATCCCTTTGGGTTTTTTATTTCATGTAATGTGTTGACTTTCATTTCTTTTCCTGTGTCCTGGCATTAGGTGGAGTGGATTTCTCCTTTGTGCCATTGCAATGCTCCTTGTGATATTTCCCATGTTTACCTTTCCGAAAAAGCTCCCTCCTCGACATAAAAAAAAGAAAAAGAAAAAGAAGATGAACTCTGATGATGTTTCAAGTGATGATGAAGTCATGAAAGAGAAAACAAATAGCAAAATGCAAGCAGACAGTGCAGTTCCTGCCTCTATGGGATTTGGAAAGAATGTTAAAGGTGAAGTTTGTTTTTAATTTTGAAATGCTTTAGATTTTGTATACAGGGTCATCTAGGATTGTATGAGCATAATTGAAGGGAGAGTCTTGACATCCTGTATTTAATATTATGTTTTACTATTGAGAAAGTCACCCTCTAAAATTACAGAGTGCAGTGATGAATGTAAAACAACCATTTACTTAAATTATTGAAGTATTTAATGTGCACCTGTAGCAAATAGGTAACCTATTTCCTATGGTTTTAAGACCTCTTACCAGACCTATCTGTGCACCTTACAATTTGTAACTGTCATACTTGCTTTAAGCTGCCCTTCATAGAATAAAATGCTCTTCTAAAATATAAGTGAAACAAGTAAAAAGAATTAAAGGAAAAATAGTTCAATTACATTCATGCATTTGGGTAAGTTAATTGAGAAATATTATTTGTTTCATACACCTTTCTTTGCTATTCTGTACTGCAAGATACTTATTTTCAGAAGGCCAGGATGAATGAAACCTGTGCTGATTTTGAAACAAGAAGAGATCAAAAGATTAACAAGTAATAGATATTTTTATTTTGTTGAGGAAGTAAGGCGTTCATGTGAAATTTAACAGTAGGTAGTAATCATAGATAAAATGCTGTGGGAAGAAGGGCATTGTTGTTAAAAATTAGTTAATGTAAAGTGTATACATTTCAAGTTGACAATATAGGCTTTACAGTGTCACAATATTGAATAGTATAGGACAAGAATGAATGTGCCTTAATGCTATTGTGCTGTCAATACTGTTGTGTCCTCGTTGGATTCCAAGACACAAATGATGATTGTGCCATTTTGTGGTAGCCTGAAGAATACAAGGGACTAGGAGAAACCATGAAATTACATTTATGCCATTAGATATAATTTGAACTCAAAACTTTAAGTATTTGTTTGTTGACTTGAACATTAGTGTTTCTTTTTCATTGGGTATCAGTCTGGGATATAATGATTGGCAGATTTTTAAATGACAGATTTATGATCAGTCATATTGAGTAGGCAAGAATTAGCAAAATCAGTTTGCTGGTTTTAGACTAAAACTGGTGCATTCTAACTGATGTTCGCTCACATACATATTGATTTGTCCCTCATGACATCCTCATCTCTGAATTAGAGAGGCATGGACTTGATGGATTGACCACTTGGTGGGTAAGGAATTGGCAGGATGATTGAGGCCTTCTATGAGGAAATAA
>VZRW01008681.1:50438-62875 GCA_013398125.1 Aegotheles bennettii | reverse complement strand
AGGAGAAGATCAAGTCTTGAATCATTCTCTGTTCCACTGTTGGGGAGATATTCCATTCTATTGTAATCTGTACCACTTGTCTTCCTTGGTGGTTACCCATTATTTCCTCCCCCTAAGGAATTCATCGAGACTCACTTTTATTTAAAAACTCTGCAGAATAGAAGATGCTGATAATTCCTCTCCTCTTTTTATACGGTATTGTACTGATCGCAATGTTTCCCTGGTTTTTTCCCCTCTACTGCTTAAATCAAATAAAATATCTATTCACCACTGCCAAGAATACTTTAAAAAGACTGTAGACTACTGCTGATGTTTAGATTGGGAGACAAATGTCCATGTTATCCAAAAGCCTTTGTTTTCACAACAAAAGGTAGCTTTGTATTATGTTCTCTTCCCTCAAAATCAAGTTTCTTAAGTGTTGGAATTTAGCTATAACTGTGATTAGTTACTCATTACCTGATTTCAACACAGGTGTTCACTCACACAGTGCTATGTTCTACCTTCTGGCAGACAGCTGGCAGTAGAGCTTCATTTACGATATTCTGTTAAACTGTAGGAGAAGAATACTTGTACTTTCTTTACACTATAGCTGAATCTAGTACCCATACCTTCATAAGAACCTCACATGGAAGTGTACCGAATGTCATCAAGCTCAGAAACAGACTACCAGGTCTTACAGAACAAAGACGGGTGCAAACAGCCACCTCATTCCATGAGCTTCTTTAGTGGAACGTTTTAGGTTTTCATTTAAAGCATATACTAGAGTCATAGCAAAATTCTTGTCTTGACAAAACATTCCTGGGGGGACATACTGAGGCTTAATAACATGTTGGTTTTGTGGCAAAGAAGAAAAAGGAAAAGAAAGTTAAAAAAGGAAAAAAAAGGAGGAAAAAGGAGAAAACAGGAAAAAGGAGAAAACAGGAAAATAAAGAGAAAACAGGAAAATAGAGAGGAAACAGGAAAATAGAGAGGAAACAGGAAAATAGAGAGGAAACAGGGAACCAGGCGCCGGAGCCCGCCGTGGGGCCGGGGTGCGCGCCGCCATCTTGTCCGCGAGGCGCGGGCGGCGGCAGCGGCAGAAGGAGGAGGAGGAGGAGGAGTTCGGAGGAGTTTGGAGGAGTTCGGGCGCGGCGTTGAGGTGAGGTAAAATGCTCTTGCTCTGGGGTTATGGCTGTCACGGGGCCCTTTCGCGCTTGTGAGCGGTGAGGAAGCTGCTGCTGCTGCTGAAAGGTCTCGCCTGGCGGGGGCAGCGCCCTGCGCTCGGCTCCTCTCAGGCGGGCGCTGCCTGAGGCGCCGGACACGGCCCCGCTCAGGGCCGCTGCTGCGGGGTCAGTGCGGGCACCTTAAGGTGTCGCTTGTGTCACGCGTTTGGTTGCCTTTAAAAGCCCTTTTATCACGCTACAAGTTTGTGTCCGTGGTGTGGAAGTGCATAGGGCACAGGTGTTGATGGCCCAAGCAAAAACCCCTGTGTGACTGCAGTGGATTAGAAAGCAGGCGGTGAGTTCTCTGTGCAGTGTGCTCCTGGCTGGTGTGGTTTGGAACTGTGGTGAGGATGAATGGCCTTGCCATGGTTTTTGTAAGGTAGATTCAGTTTTGTAATTCTGTTTTTTGAAATCTTAACCTTGTAGTTAAACTGGGTACAGGGAGCTCTTTCAGGGCAGGTTTGTTGGGGAGGGGGAGGGTTTGGAGAAGTAATACAAGCATTTAGTTTACATTTATCTTCCTAATGATTTTTCTGTTGTGTTTCCCTGTAGAGATGCAGAGTTGTAACAAGGGGACTGAGGCTTTGCAAAGTGCGTTCTGAATGGGGAAGTCCAAACGGTTGTATAGGTGAGTAAAACCCAAAAGATCACCTTTTTTAAACTGTAGAAATGTGACCGTGTCAGTGTGGTGCTGTTCATTGGGCTGTGACAAGGAACAAGCAAATGTTGATGCACAGATTGTTTTCATTTGTTACGGGTTTCTGCAACCAGGGATTTAAGCATCAGTGGTGCTGTTACTGTAAAAGCTGATCGAAGAACTCCAAGACTCATTTTGGAGTTTTAGGAAGCAGGCATTCCTCATTGTGAAGCCATTAGTGTGTGTGCCCAGTGCTGCAAAGGTGAGCGTGCCAGTTGTTCACAATCACACAGGTTATACAGTGTTCATGTTATACATATTCACTAGATTTCTGGCAAATAACTAACATATTCATAACCTTTCACGGGATCATCATACATATGCTAATATATGCTAATACACTTCACGCACTACCGTGAAATGAGTTGGTGGTCTCCGAAGGGTCTCTAGTGGTGATCCATAGTCTTCTTCACCATGCCCACTGGTTGACCTCAGAGTCCACACATGCTCACAAAGGTCCTTTTTAGGGGGGGGTTGTGCAGTTGTGTGGGTCTTGAGCTGGTTTGTTTTAATTTTCAGCTTTGTCCTTATCTTCAAACTTTGCTTCTTCCCACAGAAGCCTCACAGCTGCACATTCTGAGAAGTTGTGCTGACCTGAGAGGTGTTAGTAAGGCCTAGTAAAACAGAAATTAGATGTCTCTGCCTACAGTGTGCCTTCAAAAGTTTGATTCTAAAGATTAGGTGTTCCTTCCACGCAGACAGAAGCCTTTCCCAAAGGTTGTTTACTTTATTTAAATAAAACCCCCAGAACTTGGGTTTCTGTTTTATTACAGGGAAAAGTGAAAAACAGGTGCTTATTTAACAAGGTATTTGTCAGATCTGGATTTGGTATTGGTTTTACTGGGAGATTTTTTTGGATGGCTTGTGGTTTTTGTTCTTTTTTTTGTTTGTTTATTTTTGTGTTTGTTTGGTTGTTTTTTTTTGAGAAGTCCTGTGTCTTTCCTTCTCCTGCCTCAGATGTTCTTGTAGGCTTTTCAGTAGAAGTGCTCACTTGTTTTATTTTTTTGTGTAACTAGAGTTATAGGGTTCAATATTTACTCTGAAGACAGATTTTGTGATCACTAGCTACCTCATGTATTGTTACACTATTGTGGCACTCCTGTTGTCTTTTTGCAGGCTGAGGAAGATGTTGCTCTAAAAACTTGTTGAAACTGAAAGTTTCCCTTTCAGCTTTACTTAAGAATTCATGTATCAAGCATATGCTGTCAAGCATATATATCAAGCTAGTCTGTTGTTGTGTATTTATCCACTGTCTTTGCGTTTGTCAGATGTTGTCTTCCCCTAATTACTTTGCTAGAAGAGCAGTTTATTTGATAGAATTGCTTGGTTAAATTATGGTATTGCATAGCCTTTTTAAACAGTATGAAATCACAGATCCATTGACAAATTGGAATGAAACTGGGAGCTGATCTTGAGGACCAGATTATAGAGGAAGATCAGAGAATTATCTGAAGGGGTTGAAGACACTTAAACTGTAAGAATTGGAGTATTAAGACAGTACAAAACAGACCTGGCACAGTTGTTAGTTGATGGGCAGGGCAGAAATGTTGGACGTCTATAATGTGTTCTGTATGTCCCTGCAATTATGAAAATGTAAAATATACTACACCTGATGGTGTATGGACATATTAAGTAAACAGTAAAGTATAGAGCTGTGAGCTGTCATTGGTTTGAAGAGGTGATTTGCACAGAAAAAAGCAGGGTGGGTAGGGAAGGTGTCCTTGGTCATTCACATATTAAGGAGTGAGAATCAGACTAGAAATACTTTTGGAGGTTAACTGTCCTTCAAACTGCAAGTCCAGTGCAATGAAACACCTAAATTGCATCTCTTTTGGAGAGATTAGCTGGTAAATTTACTGGATATAAGTAACATTTGTGAGATGAACAGCTATTGTATAAATTACGTGATTTGTTTTCCACTCTTATTTTCTTTGAGCAGAAATACCTTCCTTTGAGAAGAAATAAAGTTATCTTCCTGATTATCTGTCCTGTTCCACATCCCTGTGTGTGTATGTCATTGTGCCTGTCAGTCCCGCTGCCCTGTGTTTCTAATGTTATCTTTAATTGTCTGTCTTATTCTGGGAACAGCTTTCTGATCGCAAATTATTCTGAAGTGATAAAATTAGTCTGTAGCCACAAGAGCAGGTCCAGAGGTGTTTGGGGTTTTTTTTGCAGATGTTATCTAAACATGTCTTTACAAAGAGAATTGTGCCAAGCGTATCCCAGTTGCGTAAACCATGACATTTTAACCAGAAATGTAATAATATGCTGGTAAAGCATTTTGAAAACAAATTTCATGTAAGGAATTAGTTGACAAAGAAAAAATACAGGAAATTATCACGTTTCTCTTACTCCTTTTCTTTGCAGACAGAATGGAATCTCCGACTCCCTCACCAAGCGTTGTAGATATGAAGATAATTCATGTCGAATGCCATCCTGAATGCTTGGTTATAGTGTTCCAGGGTCAAGAGAAGGCAGGATGTGAGCTTGACTATTACATACTGCAAAATGAAATACAACGTGTATTCAAAGTAAAAGATAATGTTTGTGTTGGTGGATCTTGTTTGGTGGAAGACACAGAGGGCAGATGGCATAGAGGAAGAGTTCTGGAAAAGAGAGGGAGTATGTGTAAGGCGTTTCTTATAGATACTGGGCAAGTGCTAGTGGTTGAGGAAACACATCTTGCTTCTGCTTGTGATGAATTGTTTCAGTTGCCTCCAAAGGTGGTATTGGGTGTTTTTGCAAACATACTTCCTCTTGGAGAAAAATGGAGTCCGAAAGCCATAAACTATTTTTTGTCTCTGGTAGGATTACAGATTAGAGGTCATGTGAAAGCTGTAACACCGTACCAACTGTTTATTCTAGAGGTGCCAAAGATCGTTAGTGATGTTCTTGAATTGCAGTTAGGAAAATTTATTGATGGAGATTCATTTTGTTTTATTGTAGAAATGTTAAGAGCATTTCCCCAAGAAATGTGTAGTAAGAGAGTGCCACAATTGTTGCAACAGAAGCATGCGGTCCAGGAGTTGCTTACTTGCAGTAACTTTGAGAAACCAACAGATTTTTGGCCAGTTGATCTTCCAGGTGATCTTCTTCTTCCACGGCTGCCTGTTGGCAGTAAAGAAAATGTAAAAATAACTGCTGCATTAAGTCCAAACAAATTTTACTGTCAGATACAGAAATGGCAGAAAGATCTGGAAGATTTGACAGGAGCTATGCATTCGTACTATGAAGCTATGAGTGCAGAAAATAAAACATTTAATAGTTTAGGGAGGCTCTGTGCTGCTAAAAGGCAAAACGGACAGTGGCATAGAGGAGTGGTAAACCAGCTTCTCTCTGACCGTGTGGAAGTCTGGCTTATGGATTTTGGCAGTATTGAAGCGGTGCCATATAGTTGCATTCAGAAACTTAAAGCAGAGTTCATGGCACTACCGATGCTTTCATTCCCATGTGCGCTGTCTTGTTTTGGTAGTCAGGATAAAACAGTAATAAAAATTCAGCTGAAAGAACTTACACAGGCCTTGATAGAACAAACTTCTGTGTGTATCCATGTTGATTTAGTCAATGACATTAAGCACTTGTATTGTATTACTCTGCAAAATCAAAATCTTAGAATTAGTGCTGAGCGTCCAGAAAACCTGAATGAGGCAGCTGCATCACGTGTCTTGCTTTCAGAAACAAAAATCACAAGTACTGCTGTGAAGTACAAACCACGTGATGAGAGAAGCGATTCACTTAAAAATTGTACTGGAAATAAAGGTACAAAAAGCTGCTTACCCGAATGGGATAATTGTTTGTCAAGCCACTGCAAAAGAGTAGAAATGCAAATTGATTCTTTCCATACTGCTTTTGTGGTATATGTCCTAAATCCATCTTACTTCTGGGTTCAAACATGGGAATGTCGGAAGGAATTTGAGACCTTGATGAAAAACATTGCAGATGCATATAGCAAATGTGGAGCTGATGAAATGGTCCTTAAAAACCCAAAACCTGGATTACTGTGTTGTGCCCACTATAGTAAAGACATGCGTTATTATCGGGGTGTTATCATTGAAGTGCTTAATGTAAACGTTACCATTTATTTTTTGGATTTTGGAAAAACAGATACAGTACCCTGTTGTTATGTGAAAACATTGCTTCCAGAGTTTTCTGGTTTTCCAGCTTTAGCTATGTGTTGTGCACTTGCTTGCACATTTCCTATTGGTGATGTGTGGGTTAAGAAGGAAACTGATTTCTTCAAAGAAATTGTGTTAAACAAACTATTCCTGCTGCATGTCACTGGAAAGCAAAAAAACAAGTACATTGTTAACATGCAGTATAAGGATGATTTGCAGCAAGGAAATATTGCCATGCGTATGGTTCAAGCTGGGTATGCTGAATACTGGGAAAAGACACAAGATTCTGTTCAAAATTTGACAAAAAAGAGTTGTGCCCTGAATTCACGCAAATTAAGGGGGAAAAAAGCAAATATTTGTAAAAATAAGGTGCGTGGTAATAGAGAGAGGTTTCCGAAGGAAAAATCATTAGGTGTGCCTTCAGCATGTGGAGAGTCTGTTGTGCTGTCCTGCTTTGGAAAAGGTGCTATCTCTAAAAAACGTGAATTGGTATGTGAGCAAAAATTATTTTATAAAGAGTTTGTGTTTAAACCAGGAGCTGTTTTTGAAGTGGTGTGCTCTTCCATTGTTTCCCCAGCAGATTTTTCATGTCAGTTGCAAAGGAAACTGCCAGAGCTGAATAAATTAATGGAACAAATTCAGACTTACTATAAAGAGCACAGCAGTCCTTACAAAACTGGACAGGTTGCCTGTATTGTTAAACATCCCAAAGATGGTAAGTGGTACAGAGCAACTGTTGTGCAGCAAGTATCCACAAACGAAGTTGATGTGTTTTTTGTAGACTATGGTTATCAGGAAAGAGTTTTACTTGAAGATCTTCAAGCTGTTCTTCCAGATTTCCTAACTCTGGAACGTCAAGCGTTTCGATGTGCACTTAAAAATGTACCCTTACAGATTGGCTCACTTAATCAGTGTGAAGAAGTGTGTAGACATTTTGAAGACTTCATTTCTGGTTCTCAAGGACCACTGACTTGCATCATTTATGCTGTTGTCCTTGTAAGCCCCAAGTCTTCATGCAAGATAGTTGACTTACAGACTCCATTTATTAGTGCAGAGGAATTCCTCAGAGAACGTGGTCTCACCTTGTCTGAATACAGCTGCCTGAGAAACTTTGAATCTTTGGGTACTCTGTGCAGTTTTTGCTACTCATCTTTTAATATAAAGATTGGAAGTGAGGAGGAGGTTTACATAACTCACATAGGTAGTCCTTCAAAATTCTTTTGTCAGCTTAATCGAAACACTGAAACTGTGGAGGCATTGATGGAGAAGGTTAGTATCCTAAGTAAAATGCCAAATAATGCAAAATATGATAGCGACCATCCGCGATTATGTATAGCCAGATATTTTGAAGATGGTCTCTTTTATAGAGCTTTGGCTTTTCCTGTGGAATCGACATCCTACGTCTATGCTGACTTTGTGGATTTTGGAAATAAGAGTATGGTAGAGAGAGACCAGGTGATGCCTATTCCAGACTCTGCCACTGATCTAATACTCACACCCATGCAAGCTATTAAATGCTGTCTCTCAGATCTTCGGGAGGCAGACATTCCAGCAGGAGTTACTAGATGGTTTCAGGAAACATTCCTTGGTAAACTGCTGAAGGCTGTAGTTGTATCCAGAGGATCAGATGGACGGATTGTTGTGGAGTTGTATGATGAACAGCTCAAAGTAAGTCAAAAAATTAAAGAAAAAATATTGGAAGAATTGGCACCAAAAAATTATACGGCACCACTTGTTGGAGGTAATGGAGGAGTTGTTCATCACATGGAAGGTAACAAAGAAATTACTAATAAAGTAACTGTGAAGAATCCTGAAAGAGTTAGATTAGAAACTGAAGCAAAACGTCAAGTAAATGATAAGCATTACTGGGTAGATATTGGACAGAATTTTGAAGATGAACAGCAAACTGCATGTAGTATGCAAAAGTTGTGTAGTGGGTCCTCAAAACCACTGACTTCGCAGAACAGTGAAGAGCCCAGTTTTAGAAATACCGTCAGTGCTGTTCTGGAGCACGGGGAGGAACCTCAGGTTGGAGAGCCTGCTTCTCAATCACTCTGTCATCCTGCTTTAGATTCAAAGGAAATAACTGTAAATGCTGTCTTGGAATCTCATAATGAAAGACTAAATTACACAGGTCAGCAGGAAAGGAGTCATGAAAATATACCCAAGTTAATCAGTCTTCCTCAACGTGATATTCAGGTGAATTCTGAAGTCACAGGGTATATTTCTCATATAAATAGTCCATCAAGTTTCTATGTTCAGTTTGCAGAGGATGAAAACTTAATAATACAACTGGCAGAAGAATTAAATGAGAACATGGTGAACGGAGGTCATGAAAGTTGGTCAGATGAGCTCATGGTAGGGGATCTTGTTGTCGCAGAGTATGACACTGATTGTTTTTACTATAGAGCAGCTATTAAAGCTCTGAAATCGGGAAACTCCTTTGAGGTTGAGTTCATTGACTATGGTAATACAGCAGTTGTAAGTCCTTCAAAAATCTGTAGGATTCAGAAAAAGTTCTTAAGTTTGCCAAGGCTCGGTGTTCATTGTTTCCTTACTAGACTAGGAAGTGTTTCTGACCGGACTAATGAAAGTGCTTCCTGTTTTGTAAGTGACATAAATAACAAGCCAGTTACTTGCAAGTTCTTACGGCAACATGAAGAACGATGGGAAGTAGATGTAATTTGTGATGGAAAGTCTGTGTCTAATAACCTTCTGCAGAAAAAAGGCAGCCTGGGGGGGCAAAACATAGCAATGCATAATCAGGAAGATAGCCCAAAACAGATTCTGGTTACAAATGGTGATCCTCAAGAGAGAAAGTCTAGGAATGGTTTAGGTTGTCGAAGTAAAACTGAGGCTGTTAGGGTGAAAAAAACTTCCAAAACACCCATAAGTGCCCTTCCTGAAGGTCTGAATTCTGGACAGGTAGAAGAAGCAAAAGTAACTAATATTTCAGAGAGTGGAGAATTTCATGTACAGTTACTTAGAAACTTGCACATACTACATAAGTTAAATGTAATACTTGTTAAAGAAGCACAAAGAAGTGATTTACTTGGAGAGGATGACATTGAAGAAGGATTGGAATGCATGACAAAATCTGAAAGGAACTTGAAGTGGTACCGATCAAAAGTGGTAAAGAAATTTGTCAGGAAGAAGTCGATGCTAGTTTTTTTCATGGATTATGGCAAGTGTGAGATGGTGTCCTTAAATAATGCAAAGATGCTCAGTGGTGAGATTAGAAGTATTCCTAAGCAAGCAGTGTTGTGTAGATGGGTTTGGTTTAAAGAACTGGAGAGAATTCATTTTGTCCATGTAGTAAATCTACTCCTGGATTGTAAAGTAAGGATCTTGTTTTTGAGATATTTAGAGTCCTCTCATGTCTGGGAAGTAGATATTTTAGTAGGGGAAATTCTGTTTCAGGAGTATTTGGACCAGGTCTTAAGTCATTGTTGGACTACTAGTGGACTAGAAGAATCCAGTAATGCAGACTACAAAGAGTTTGGTGCATCAGTCAAGATAAATTCAGTTACATGGATGCTGTTGCAAACTGACAGAAGCTATGCTGGGTTTGCAACTGCAGTTACTGATCCTTCGAATTTCTGCATCCAGTTTGAAGTCTTATTTGATTGCATGACAAACTTGTTTTTGCTGCTCTCTGACCTTCCTGACAACTTGCCAGCTTTGCCGAAAGAACTTGTGGCTCCTGGTGTTAGCTGCTTGATCAAGTCTGAACTGGAAGCACAGTGGAACAGGGCAGAAATTAGTAAAGTAACAAGTCAGTCTGTGGTTCTTACATTTATTGATTATGGCTTTCTGAAGAGCATTCCTTACTCCGATAGCCATAAACTTAAAGTTATTCCAGAAAGCCTGTCTGTCGTGCCACGTTTGGCATACCCTTGCTCGTTACATAATCTAGTTCCTGCCAAGGGGCAATACTGGAGTGCTGAAGCTAAACTTTTATTTCAGAAGCTTCTTAGTAAACCAGATCTGATAATTAATTTTGAACACTATGGCTCTGAAATGAAATTAGAGGTGGATGTTCTGTCTGAGGAGACTGATCTAGCTCATGCTTTAATTGCTGCTGGTCATGCAGTCTGTTCTAGAAGAAGGCACTGCCTCATTCCACTTGACAGAGTTAGATCCAAAAAAAGCAGATGTGCAGCCCAAGTGTCCACATTGTAGTTACTGTGCTTCCCTTTGTGAACCAGATTTTAATTATAACAAAAACTCTGCTGACAGAAATAAAGCAAAGAAAAAAAATATCCAAAGCATAGGACTAACTGTGATAAAGTTTCAAATAAGGAAGAGTAGTAAAGGGGGTGCTGGAATATCATTAACAAAGACTCGTGTTCATACAGCATTGACAGAAAAGAAAAACTGCAAAAGATGGACAGTACTGTGAAGATGATGGGTTTTTTTCAGCATTGTGATGATAAGAAAAGTAAAGTTGTCTTAATACAGAGCAAATCTGCAACCAGAAGCCCTGATTGAGTCTTGTGATTCTGTTGTTCCAGTCTAGAAAGAAAATGTAAAGATATTATCAGAATAATTATTTGAATAATAAGTAGACTGCAGTTAGAAAAGTGCTTCTTCAATGCATTAAAAAATTGTGTCTTCCATGCATTGAAAAAAAGATACAGGTACTGCTCTCAGTATATTTTTTTCCCTCCAAGATCTCTTGTATATAATTTTTTTGGCAAACATTTCTGTCATAATGCATATGTGTATATACAACATAACTTTTTTTGCAGTAACATCTGGTTTACAATAGTGTTGTCTGCTTGGCATATTCTCCTCTTTGTTTCTAGTTCCAAAGTTCCTGTGTGAGTATCTTTTCTGTTTTTAGGAGAAAGTTTACTAACACTGAACCAAAAACTTGGATCCCCTTTATGGGAGAGACACCCATTAAGTTGTTTTCATTTAGCTTTTCATGTAAAGATGCAAATGACCTGTCTCGAGGTTCTCTTCAGATAGTGCCTGAGTTGCCCAAATTCAGCCAAGCAGCTGAAGTGTTGTGTTAATGTATTGATTAAATAGAGGTATTTTTTGTAACCATTTGATTTGTTAACTTTTTTCTTTATATGGCACCCTTTTATTATATTATTGCAGAATTTGAATTTTTTCATAATTAAAATGATAAGCTTACCTCGCATGTTCTTTGTCAGTAGTTTGACATATTGCTTCCTCTTGCAATAAAATGTTAAAGATTGTGTTGTGCAACATTACTCATGTTGAGTGATGACTTCGTTTCACTGTAATAACTTCATTGTAATGCCAAGTAATACTTAATGTCAGTGCCTGTACCTGAAAATTTAGGGGTGAATTAACTCTGATTCTAACCTACGGCTGTCATTCCGTTGGAACAGCAGGTGCTTGGGTGTCCTTTTAAAGATCATTGGGATACCCTAAATGCCAGTCCTGTTGGAAAATTCCAAAATACACAACAGCTGTGTGTACTGTTTTCATGTTCTGCGAAGTGTAGAGGTTAGATTTATTTGCAAGAATATGTTTTTATTTTCAACACATGATCTATCTCATGATAATAAGTTCTTTTCTGAAGGTCTGATACCCAAAGTGCTTAAGGTAAAAACTGGATAATTGAAAGTATTTTCAGGATTATGCTGCACCTTTAAATACAGAGAATGTCTTTTGTTGTCATTGTTGATATGAATTTTCAGAAATGCATTATAAAGCTATGTTACAATTGTTAGATGAAGTTGCTGCAATATCTGGCTATAGATTTTATTCTCAGTCTTCTTTCTTTGGTGTGTACTTCCCCCGCCCCCAACCTCAGCTGTAACAGCATTTGCTTTTAAGTAGGAGAGGCTATACTTGTAATCTAGTTGAAAGAAATTGCCATTTATTTAAGATTTGAAAGTTTAGGTGTTTTCCTACTTGTTTTTGGGCAAGCATAATTCTGAGCAAAATCACTACTTTGATTTGGTAAAACTGAATTGGAAACTACTGCTTATCTTTTGGTTATATTTCCTAAATGTCTTTCTGTATTTGTTTATACCGTGTCATTGATTATTTTGGCTTTTTTAATGTGTGATAGAGAACCACTTGCATTTGTTTGGAATTAAAAATGCTCCCATGTATACTGATGTATTCAGTATTCTGCCTTTTTGTCATGAATAATAAAATTTGCCTTGCCTAAGTAATTTGCCTTGCCTAAGTAATTCTGAATATTTTGAAGCTTTCTGTGACCTTTTTGGTTGGTGAATGTGTTGGAAAAAATCTGAAGGTGCACCAGTATGTTCTTTGTGCCAAGGAAGAATCTTTGCCCTCTAGGCTAGTATCTGTGGAGTTGATCACAGAATCACAGAATTCTAGGTGTTGGAAGGGACCTCGAAAGATCATCTCGTCCAACCCCCCTGCCAGAGCAGGGTCACCTAGAGTACATCACACAGGAACGCATCCAGG
>VZRW01008681.1:0-50094 GCA_013398125.1 Aegotheles bennettii | reverse complement strand
CACATTGCTGGCTCATGGTGATCCTCCTGTCCACCAGGACCCCCAGGTCCCTTTCCCCTGCTCTCCAGCAGGTCAGCCCCCAGCCTGTACTGGTGCATGGTGTTGTTCTTCCCCAGATGCAAAACTCTGCACTTGCCCTTGTTGAATTTCATTAAGTTTCTCCCTACCCAACTCTCCAGCCTATCAAGGTCTCTTTGAATGGCAGCACAACCTTCTGGTGTGTCAGCCACTCTTCCCAGCTTAGTGTCATCAGCAAACTTGCTGAGGATACATTCTGTACCCTCATCCAGGTCGTTGATGAAGATAGTGAACAACACCGGTCCCAGTACTGACCCCTGAGGGACTCCACTAGTTACTGACCTCCAACTAGATTCTGCCCCATTGACTACAACTCTCTGACTTCTTCCCTTTAACCAGTTCTTGATCCACCCCACTACCTGATCACCAAACCCATACTTTATCAGCTTATCTACGAGGATGCTGTGGGAGACAGTGTCACAGTGATACATTGCTTTACAATATTGTACAAATGGCACAAAAGCTTACGTGATGTTGGGGAGGTGGGGGGAATATGGACATGCGTGTATTTTTGTTCTGATTTGTTTTCTTAGGGGTGCTTTAAAATAGTATAACTGTACAATAAGATGCCTGAGTTTTAGTAAGTTACTGTGTGCAGCATTACTCCCTACAGGAAGGGTACCTCTTGCTGATTTTGGTGATCCTTTCTGTCTGGTTTAGGATAAGTCTGTGCTGTCTCCAGAGGGAAGTGTGTTCAGATGTCAGCCAGCAGAAGTAGTGGGCCTGAGAGAAGATTTGAGGTCATTAAGGATTCATGTAGGAAGAGAGGAACAGAATGAAAAGGTTTCAATGGGGATATGGGGTGGGTGGTTCAGGAGTTTTGAAATGGCTGACTAGCTACTGAATGTTTGTATAGGACGGGAAACAGGAGTTTTGGCTTCCTGACAGAAGTTGAGGTTTCAGTACTGACCTAGTATGTGAAGACTTTTAGTTTGCAATAAAAAGATAGGAAATGAAATACGAGTGTAGAGCATGAAGAGGAGCTCTTGGAAACTAACAAATGATCAACTATTCCATAAAAGCAAACACAGTGATGCAAAAGAGCCTCTGATGTTTCTTTTAATTACTCTTACTGTCTACAGAAGGTTGTAGATGTGTGCTTGGGTGTGCTTTGTTAGTTGCAGACCCAAGTCCAGAGGTAAGCTTCAGCACTGTCCAATAGCCAGACACACTTCCACAGTGGAAATGCTGTTTGAACAAGGTATACTAACCTTATTCCTATTTTTTTTTCTTCTGAACCTGTCTTTTTACTGCCCCTGTGCCTTCTTGTCTTTGCCCACATTTCTCCCAAATGAACAACCCATGCCAAATTACCCTTTCTTCATTGGTCCTACATCCCTGCATAGATTTGGTATTTCTGACAGTGCTACCTACCTAAGCATGCTGGGCCCTATGTGGTATTACTGTACAGTTACCTAGATGTCACCAGCTTTGTACCTCAGGAGTGCCTTTCGATATTTTGGTTCATGCTGCTTACATTTATTTTATATGCTTCCTAGACAAAATTATCTGACTTGGTGTTTACTCTTCTACCTCACCCTAAGCACAAGCAGTTTCTTTTGTGCTATTTCAGATACCAGAGCAACAGAATAATCTGGTTTGTGCTCACATGGTATCTTCATCCCTGAATAGTTTTCACCACCCTCCCAGCTCCCATCAAAAGCCTTAAGTAATTAGGAGGCTTGGTTCTCTGAGAGGACCTTATGCTCACACCTCACACTCTTAGACCTGATAGGAGACAGAAGAAGTGGGGGGGAGGAACAAAATGTTCCTGTGGTTTAATAGCTGTTTATGCAACTGATGTTATTGACAGGAATTTTTATTGACAGCAGGACCCTCTGAGAATTGAGGATGGCTGGGCAGGGCCAGAATCCACCTGACAAAATAAGGAAAGAGCATCCATGCCAACAAGCCAGCTGATATGGCAAGGAAAACTTTAAACTGGGAACAATGAGGGTAGGGGGTGTAATTCATAATTAGGTGAAGAAATGGTGGATGAGGTAGAAAGAAAAGGGTGCAGTGTGATGGGAGCAAGAGAGACCTCGGGAATAGTAAAAGAGTAGAAGGGAGACTGTTTGAAGTATGTGTATACAAATGCATGAAGCCTAGGATGTAAGCAGGAGGAACTAGAGCTGGAGTTCATATGTGCAGTAGTTGTCAAAGCCTACAAGAAAAGAACTCAACCTGTACAAGTTTGTGGGACCTGACACACTAAATCCAAAGATGCTGAGGGAATTAGCTGATGTCCTTTTATAGAGATTCGGAGAGACTCTGCATGTTTGGAAGTAAACAAATGTTGCACCCATTGTCAAAAGATGCTTGAAGGACTATCAGGAAACTACAAGTTGGGTCAGTCCCAATTTGGTACCTGGTAAAAGCATGGATCAGGTCTTCTTGGAACATGTTTCTGGGCACATGAAGGAGAACTAGGTGATTGGTAATAGTTGGCACAGATTTACCAGTGGTAAATAAGGCTGGACATACCTGAGGGGATGAAAGTGGGCATCAGGTATCTTGACTTCTGCAAGGCTTTCAACATTTTAGTATCTGGGGTAGGATGTTACTCTGGATGATTCAAGGACCAGATGGGTAAAAAGCTGTTTGGGTAGTTGGGTTCAGAGTGTAGTCTTTAATGGATATGCTCTATCTGGAGCTTATTAACTGGTGGAGTACTGCAGGAGTCTATCCTGGGTCCTGTCCTTTTAAACATCTATATCAATGACCTGGAGGAGGCAAGGCAGTAGTTGCTCATCAAGTTTGCACAGTATACTGAAGTTGGATGCTGATACGCCTTCAGGGCCACAGGTTGCAATCCAGAGGGTGAGGCTGGAGGAATAACAGCAACAGGATTTGTGGCAAGGAATCTCTTAACCTTGAGGAGTAACCCTGAGAGGTGTCCGTACTCAAGGGGAGGAGGGAGAGGGAGGGATATCCTGGTGTGCAACCTGCTGCTGTGCGGGAGAGCTCTAATGGCTCTTGGGCTGCTCACTGTTGATGGGGGTAAGATGATTGACTCAGTCCTAGCTGTATTCTGACCACAGGTGCTAGCTTCTTCCAGATTTGGCTCGAGTCAGATACTGATCAGTGCTGTGGTTGGGTGGGCACATTGCTCACCTTAGCCCTTGGTTCTCATGTTGTTATCTGTCTTCCTCAAATCTATGTTGAGCAGGAGGCAGCCATCATGACCAGATGCATCCCATTACAGCTGCCACTGGTGCAGGCTGGGAGGGAGGAGGGAGCACGCTGTCACAACTACATAGGTATTCTGTCTGACTTCCTCCAGCCACAATTGGAAATGTCATTGAGGAAAGCTGCCTTTGCAAAACCGCTTGTGTTTATAGAAGGAGACTGCCAGTGCCCCAGTCGGTTGAGGTACACAGAAAGCCTGTCTGCCTGCCAGGCTGAGAGTATGTATTCTCACCTTCTCATTGTCCCAGACTTGCAGTCTTTCTGTAAGAAATACTTCGATTAGAGGAGTGCAGCTGCCCTTGTTACATAATGTAATTAGTGAATTTTTAAGACACCTGCTTATATGGCTCTTACAAAACCTACTTACCAGTAGGTTTGGTGTGAGTCACTGATCTTAAATGTTTTGCCACCCAATGTGATCCATCACCATTATATCTAATCTCGCATGCCATGCCATACATGTTGCAGACCTGTGTCATCTGTTTTATAATTTATTAATTGATATAAAATACGAGGTTCAGTGGAGACGGTGCAGAGTCTCTGTGCTGCAGAAATACATGGAGGCACAAGAGAAGGGAAAGACTTCTTTCTCAGAAAGTCAGGGAGTTATTTGTATGTGGAGGGCAATGCAATCTAGCGGGGCAAAGGTATCATGATACCCTTTGAGTACTCCTAGGGGAGCAGGGATTCCCCAAAAGTAACAGCTCTGCTATTTTAAGAAGCCTTACTGGCTGGTTTGAGGGTGGGAATAGCAGAGGCTGGGAAAGCTTCTCCAGTTACTGCTGGGAATGCTTTTTAGCATTCAGCATGTGTGGGGCAGTAGGACACACTTGATGTGAAATGAGTTAGCGATATTAGCTTAACTCCTCTCTGCGTTTATCTAGAAGGTGTTGGTGTGGTGGCAGCGCCCCTTAAAGACACGTTGGGATGAGCTCCTGGCAGTTTGCAGGAGGTTGGTTGTTTCTGATGGATCCGGTGTGAGCTGCACTGACACCTGGTGGCTCTGTTGACGCTGGCGTGGCTCCTGCAAGGCGTTTGCAGGATAGTTACCCCTTTTAATGTTTTGTTTTTTTAAGTGATGATCTCTCTGCTTTTGTTTTGAGAAAAGATGAAACATTAGAATAATCAGAGAGGAGGAGAAAAAGATTGGAGATGCTATTTTAGGGGAGGCCTGATATAAGAAAATAAATGGTAGCAAATTCCTGATGTCTGTAGATACATAGTGTACTTGCAGACTGGGCACTTGCATTAATACCCAGTAAACTTCCATTTCTTAATTATTTAGACACATTTGAAAATATATTTATTTTATTCCTTCAAGAATAATTTTTTCCATAGTAATATATATTGTGAAAACGAAATAATGAAAATACTTTAGCTCTGAACTGAGTTTAGGGACAGCTTTAATAAAGTTCCTAGGACTACCATGTCTAGATCTGCATAATGAAGGAGTTAAAACTGTGGCTGCAGTGTAATCTTTAGCAAGCAGTAAACATTAGGAGTCCAACTGGGTGACCCTGAAATATAGCTAGACCTAGTTCTGTGAAATAATTTTACTGCAAATAAAAAGAAATGGAGTAAAAGTGGGGTTTAAATGGGTTTAATTTTTTTTATATACTTTAAAGGAATACCAAGGTGTTAAGAGAGAAAACACTATTTGACAGACTTTGATTCTGATTAATTCTTTAGTGTTTAATCACCTCGATTTCACAGAAGTTTGAACTAAACACATAATATATGATCAAGCTCCTTAATTATGTTCATTTTCTTTCAAGCCATGGAGCCATTGATCTCCTCTAATCTGACATTCCATATAATGTGGAATTTCACTTACTTTTGCATTAAGCCAGTATTCCCCCTTCTGCCTCCAAGGGTTCAAACCTTCATCTCTCATTTCCCACCTTCAAGCTATAAGCTTGCTACTCACCCCCTTGAAGCTGTTTTACTGTACAAAAAGTATTAAATAGCTGTGATAGGTCTCTCTTTCTCTAGCCACAGGAGTCAAGTCTAGGAGCTAGACAATTTCTTGGGCAGGGGGAAACCTATGCTCCAATTTCTCCTCAAAGGAATTCTTATACATTTTTATATGAAACACTCATTGATGAAACAACTCTGGGAGCAGGCGCTAGGGCTTTCATAATTCAGTCATGTTCTCTGTGTTTTGCACCCTTTATTTTCCCTAATTAATCTTGGATCTTTTTATGCAAAGCAGGACACCTTCAGCAAGAGAGATCAAATGACTGATAGCTCTGGGATTAAAACACACGCCTGAAAGAAATTAAAAACAAAAAAAATAAGAAATAAAAAGAAAAAAAAAACTATGGCTTTGGTCTGAATAGAGAATTAGCTTTGCCCTTTTGTAACTTGAATTGAATGCATGAGCCTACTTCACAACAGAGTGTATCCTCCTTTTGTGTTTTAAAGGATAAAGCACATTGGAGTGTGAGGCAAATTAGGCTTCTAATTTTATGAGGAGCTACAGAGCTGTGAGTGAGTGGAGGGAAGAACCTACCTGTAGCCTAAGTTGGCTGAAGAAGGGTGGCATCTCAGGTGCCTACTCTGTTTCTGGTTGGCTGGTTCAGACATTTCTCCCTTTGGACTCATGTGTCATTTAGAGCATATCCTGAAACATCTCCCTCGTGCCATGGTGTGGGCTGTGGAGTCTGCTCTGATAGCCGGACTGAAAAGCTGACCGCAACTTAGTATGCCTTATTTTGTGCTTAATGAGAAGTAATGCCTTACTAAAAGTTTACATCAAAAGACATGGGCAACATCTAATCTTTGGATTTCCTGTCCTAGGCACAGAAACCTTTGAGGAATGCCAGGGCTTCCTGTAGAGTGTAAGGGGAAAAGTCTGTCTTCTCTTAATGTGGGATTTTAAACAATCTGCATATTGGACATGGCGAGCCATGAGGATGAGAATGTATTCTACGTTTTTCACCCTTCTAGAACTTGGTGCTGTATGTGATGTCTAAGTAGAGACTTCTGTCTTTCCCTGAGCTACACACCTACAAATAGCTCATTCAACACGGTGAGTAGTCATTCATAAAACACATCCACCGGTTAAGAAGATAATGCTGATATTTTTCATACAATGTGCACTGTTTACATCCCTTGCTCAGCTATTACGAATTCCAAGAACAAGTTCATACTGAAACCATAGCCACAACCCAGGGAAAGTGGCTACACACTGTATGGCATTTCGAGAAAACAGTTCCCTGCTTTCCGAAGCCATGAAGCAGGCCACTTGGGATTCTTTGTGCAAAAGAGGAGTGGGTATGATTTTGTAGTGTAGTTCGTAAGATACAGAACCAGAGGGATTAAGATACGTGCTCTAAAATCTTCCTTCTGTGACCTCTTCACTATATAGTCCACAGTAGAATAGTTTCAAGAAGAGGGAATGAAAAGGTTCCTTATGCCATTATGGCTTGGTGATGGAAGGTATGTGTTGGACACTCTCAAGCTGAAAACGTTTTTCATTTTCTAGGTGGATGATTTAACCATTAAGCTGTTGATTAGTAAGTGTTTGCTGCACTCTGGCAACTATTTTTTTAAAAAAAGTCTAAGAGCACTGCCCCATGAGTTATACAAAGTGGTCTCTGAGTAGCTTTTTCATAACTGAAGACCCCTGAGGGCTAGAAAGTAAAAACACCTGTTTTTTGGATGCTTGTCCCCTAAAGGATGTGGGTTGAAAAAAGCCCACGCTTGGATTCCAACTGGGTGTACGTGGGAGATAAGGAAGTAGTTCAGGGCATGCTCGGGGAGCACAGTTCCTGGTGCCTGGGGAATCAGGAAATCAGACAAGGAGGCAGCCAGTAATTGCAGGTGCCTGCAGGTAAAGCAGCTGCTGAACAAGGTGTTTTCAATAACAAGTTTGAACCTGGACAGTACAATTCGGCCTAATGCTTGCTGTAAGATTTCATGAAATATAGTCCATGCACCCTAATTCATGCTGTTAATTTTCTTCAGAAATATTTTAAAGTATTTTTAAAATTAAACTTACTGCTGATGTTTTGTTTCCACCAAAAATTGGCACTTATATTTGAGAATTAATGGATGCAAACTGGAGCATAGGAGGTTCCATGTGAATATCAGGAAAAACTTTTTCACTGTGCGAGTGACGGAGCACTGGAACAGGCTGCCCAGAGAGGTTGTGGAGTCTCCTTGGCTGGAGACATTCAAAACCCGCCTGGATGCGTTCCTGTGTGATATACTGTAGGTGAACCTGCTCTGGCAGGAGGGTTGGACTAGATGATCCTTCGAGGTCCCTTCCAACCCTGGAATTCTGTGATTCTGTGAGAATGGATTGGAAAAATTGAGCTAGGGACCACTTTTGAGCAAACTGGACATGGAAGTCCAAGGGAGGGACACTTGAAGTGGAACAACCCCCTACAACAGTACAAGCTGGGAACTGACTGTCTAGAAGGCAGCTCTGCAGAAAAAAAGAAGATATATCCAGTATCAGATGTTTGTGCTTCTGATGAACAGCGGGTTGAATATGAGTGAGCAGTGCACCTGTGTGGTGAGGAAGTCTACTCACATAGTGGGCTGGATTTAATCATTACCTTCAACTACCTAAACTGCAGCTACAGAGAAGACACAGCAGGTTCTTCTCAGGGTTGTGCAGCAGAGGTGGAAGAGCAATGGACACAAGTTACAGCAAGGGAAATTCCAGTCAGATACAAGGAAAAAAATATTCCTAATGAGACTAGCTAAGCACTGGCACAGTTATCTGGAGAGGCTGTGGATTTTCCATTCCTTGGAGATACCAAGCCTTGAATGAACAAAGTGCTGGACATCCTGCCCTGGCTTTGAAGTTATCCCTGCTTCGAGCACAGGTTGTCCCTCACAGGTTACCACTGTGCTTTGAGCAGGGGTTGGACCAAATGGCCTTGAGAGGTCCAATTCAGCCTTAGTTATTCTTTGATAACTATTGTTTTCTTGAGTTATGCACGGTGAATGGTAGACATACCTGAACTAGTTTTAGATGATTCAGTTTGGGAACAGATGGTTTTTCTGTGGTTACTTTAAGAGCTTGGTCCCATCTGGGCAACTGAATTAGTGCTCAATACTAGACTTTATATCATATTCAGGCTAGTTATTTTATAGCAACACACACAAATACATGATAATATAGACACACCTAATTACCTCCATGCCACTCCCCATTAACAAATATCCTTTACCAGAACTATCAATAGTAGGCCATCATTGTTATGTGTGTTAATGATGACAGACAATAATACTACAGTACTGAAAAGCCTTTTCCTTGTTTATTCCTTTCAAATTTGCACGTCTTCTGGTGTAACAACTTTTTCCCAGCAAATGGCTTAAATGGGAATGTATGATTAGGAGTGCAACCTTAGTTGAGCTAAAAGGGCTTACTAACGAACAGGGAGCTTATTTTGTTGATGACTGCTTGTTTCGCCCAGGCAGTAAGGACTTACGGTAAGTTTTTGCCCTTTCCTCCTTATTCTTACAATCCAATTATTTTTCAGCAAAGAGGTTTTCAATTTAAGGGAATGGACTCCGTGGTATTAATAACCCTAATTATGTGGGCCACATTTGTAGGATACCTTACAAAACTATTATACCTTATATATACACACAGATAAATTTTTATTCAGTTTTTGCTTTGTAACCTTTCAACAAAATTAAATTCATCAGAAAAAGAAAACTTTTTGAAATTAGTCAGCTTATTAATGTTGGTAAGAGTTACTTTTTTAATGAAGAAAAATTACTGTTTACTGTATTTCAACAAAGTTTTACTGTATGAAGTATAATATGATGTATAACTAGAAATAATGGGAGGAAATTAAAAATAATTTAAACTTCCTGAAAATGAGTTCTATCAGACTGTACAATAAGTTCCCAGGGGAAACTGTAGAAGCCTCATTATATGGCTTATTTAAAACTAGATTAGATGAAATGCCTGAAGGGAGCAAGCTTGGGCTGTTTCCTGTAAGGATGAAGGAGATGACCTCAGAGGTATTTTTTTGCTTCTGAATTGTTTTATGCTGTGATGTGGTGCATCTGGAGAGTCTTGTTCATTCTTATATGAGGATGTTTTGGAGGTGCTTTTTCTACAATACTTCTGTGTGATTTTTAAAACAGACTTTTTTTCCATGATAGGAGTTTATAGGTCTTTGTATTGCATATATAGGTATTTGTATATCCATGATAAAAAGAAGACTAGGCAAAATGTGGGCCCTCAGAAGCAGGAAACCTGGTCATCCAGGATATGGAGAAGGCTGAGGTACTTAATGGCTTTTTTGCCTCAGTCTTCTCCGGCCAGTGCTCAAGTCACACTGCCCAAGTCACAGAAGGCAAAGGCAGGGGGTCAGAGAATGAAGAACCACCTGTTGTAGGGGAATATCAGGTTTCAGACTATCTAAGGAATGTGATTGTGCACAAGTCCATGGGACCTGATGAGATACACCTGTGGGTCCTGAGGGACCTGGCGGATGAAGTTGCTAAGCCACTATCCATCATATTTGAGAAGTCGTGGCAGTCCGGTGAAGTTCCCACTGACTAGAAAAGGGGAGACATAACCCTTATTTTTAAAAAGGGAAAAAAAGATCTGGGGAACTACAGGCCAGTCAGTCTCACCTCTGTGCCTGGTAAGATCGTGGAGCAGATCCTCCTGGAAACTCTACTAAGGCACATGGAAAACAAGGAGGTGATCTGTGACAACCAACACAGCTTCACTAGAGGCAAATTGTGTCTGACAAATTCGGTGGCCTTCTATAACAGGGTTACAGCGTTGGTGGATAAGAGCAGAGCAACTGATGTCATCTATCTGGGCATGTGCAAAGCATTTTATACTGTCCCACATGACATCCTTGTCTCTAAATTAGAGAGGCATGGACTTGATGGATGGAACACTCGGTGGATAAGGAATTGGCTGGATGGTCGCACTTGAAGTTGTGGTCACTGGCTCAATGTCCAAGTGGAACTCGGTGATGAGTGTTGTACCTCAGGGGTTCGGTACTGTGACTGGTACCCTTTAGCATCTTTGTCAGCAACATGGATGGTGGGAGTGGGTGCACCCTCAGCAAGTTTGCTGATGACACCAAGCTGTGTGGTGTGGTTGACACGCTGGAGGGAAGGGATGTCATCCAAAGGGACCTTGACAGGCTTGAGAGTTGGGCCCATGCAAACCACATGAAGTTCACCAAGGCCAAGTGCAAGGTCCTGCACCTGGGTCAGGGCAATCCCATGCACAAATACAGTCTGGGTGGAGAATGAGTTGAGAACAGTCCTGAGGAGAGGACTTAGGGCTGTTGGTTGATAAGATGGTGAACAGGAGCCAACAATGTGCACTTGCAGCCTGGAAAACCAACAGTATCCTGGGCTGCATTAAAGCGGTGTGACCAGAATGTCGAGGGAGGTGATTCTCCCCCTCTACTCTGCTCTTGTGAGACCCCACCTGGAGTAGTTTGTCCAGTTCTGGAGTCCCCAGCATAAAAAGGACATCGAGCTGTTGGAGTGAGTTCAGAGGAGGCCATGAACATGATCAGGGGACTGGAGCATCTCTGCTCTGGGGCAGGCTGAGAGAGTTGGCGTTATTCAGCCTGGAGGAGAATGCTCTGGGGAGACCTTAGAGCACCTTCTAGTACCTGAAGGGGCTACAGGAAAGCTGGAGAGGGACTTTTGACAAGGACATGGAGTGATAGGATGAGGGGAAATGGGTTCAAACTAAAGGAAGATAGATTTAGATTAGATCTTAGGAAGACATTCTTCCCTGTGAGGGTGGTGAGACACTGGCCCAGGTTGCCCAGAGAAGCTGTGTCTGTCCCCTCCCTGGAAGTGTTCAAGGCCAGGTTGGATGGGGCTTGGAGCAACCTGATCTAGTAGGGGGTGTCCCTGCCCACGGCAGGGGGGTGGAACTAGTTGATCTTTTAGGTCCCTTCCAACCCAAACCATTCTATGATTCTATGATAACACACTGAATGTGAGTAAAAACAATAGCTTTTTAAATACATAACCTGGCAAAGGTAGAAGTATCCCCACAAATGCCTTCATTTTCCTTTTTGATTTTAGGGTTAAAAGCTTACAGTTAAGGTGATTGTCTTTACAACCTTGACTCTATGTATCAATGGGTGGCTGAAGGCTGATGTCGTGATGCTCTCTTCTGTCCACAAGAATGTTGCTGGTGGTGAGCTCTGTGTGGCAGTGAGCTCAGACTTGCATGTGCTGGAGGGCGATCTCAGGGCATATGTGGGACTGAACCACAGCTTGGGTGGGTACATGAATGAGCCTGGAGGTTAATCTTGAAGCTGCTCTGTACAAGTCCAGATATATTTGTTGAGACTTTATTAGCATTTGCTCAGTGACTGTATAGCTATTTCATATGAAGTGGAATAGCCACAAAAGAAAGGGATGTAGGAGAATGGTTAAATCAGCATACATGACTGTGCTTCTGAGATGGCTGCTGGGTAGTATTTACTCCCATGAGAGGAGGCTGTTTCTACTACGGTGGTTTTATAACAGGTTTTGTATTAAACAAAACATTTTGCTAGTCTTTATATCATTCTATTTGATTATTTTTTTTGCAAGTATTCAATCAGGATTCAAACTCTTAAAATGACTAAAGAACCAAGGGACTATACATTTACATTTCTACCATATGAATCCACAGTATCTGCTCCAACAAGTTATAATTTGATAGCTGATGCCAAAGGGAGTGTAGACATTCATCTAATTTTGGATCATTAGATCGAAAGCTGTCCTGGTGATTATGGCAAGCTATTATTTTTGTCCCTGTCAAAACCAATGAGCAGTTGTACCAGTGATGAGCTTAGCTGACCAGAGGTGCTCAAAACAGAAGATTAATGATGAAGAGTTGGATCATGCACAAGAATGTTTCAAGGTAGATTTAGAGAGAGGGAAAATTAAGTTGCCTTTTTTTTTTTCTAAAAAAATATATTTATGTAATGTCTGCATTAACCTTACAATATAGTTGTAATGCTTTCATTGAGAAATAAAACTCTAGTTTATGGTATGTTTAAACAATTACTATATTTTAAAAAAATTTTCGCTTGGAAAGATGATTTTTTTTTGGCCAGTAATTATGCATGTTCGATCCTGTAATATAAAAATATGTTCCTCACCAGATGGTATATTGTCATCCACTGCAGCACTGCTAAGTGACCATTCAACCGTCATGCATGGCAAGTACACAAACAAACAGATTTCTTTAAAATTGTAATTAAATTTCACTACTTCCAGTGCTATTGCTAGATGAATTTTCTGAGCTTTGTTCTTTGACCAACTTTCTTTTTCCTCTAATTTTCTTTTTTTTGTTTGTTTGTTTTGGTGGGTTTTTTTTTTTTGTTTGGAGCTCAGAGGGCGTCGTCCCTTTCCTTATCTCCAAATCTGCTATGAAATTTTCAGTTTCTGACAGGAGTTACTTACAGAGCTTTTCCGTTTGTATGAACGTACTACCCTGTCAAACCCTCCCTCATGTTTTTCTCCACATGCTTGGTCACCTTGGGGACTGTATCAAAACTGAATAACAAAACACTGACCAAAGTAGTGTGCTAATCTGGGCAAAATTACAAACCTGGGAGGTACCTTGGAATTGCATTGAATACTCAATAGATTAGGGGTATCGTTTCTGCAACCCATTGTTTAACTGTAGCAACCAATTTGCTTGGTCAAGCAATGGCTTGACTAAGTAGGAGAGAGATTAAAATATTACGTTCACCAGATAGCAAAATATTTTGACTTCACCAAAATACGATTGGCCACCAGGTGGAGACTTTGCATTAAAAAATAGATGTGAACTCTAAAAAGGAGACTTTGTAATAAAAATAGACAAAAGAAGATATGAGCATAGAAGTCATTTGCACAACAATAAAATAATCCCATTTACTTTTTAGGTTTTCTTGTAGATAATTTTTGCAATGAAAAGTTTGCCAAGCTGATCTGAGGAGACTAAGTCTTAATTCTTTGAAAAAAGAGAAGTATATAAGATTTAGCAACATAATGCTGAACTGTTTCATGAAATGATGGAATTGCTAAAGTTAAATGTGTTCTATCTGCTCCATTCTTCTTTTTAAGTAGCAGGGAATTGACCAATCTCAAATTATTGCCATTAAAAATGACCTAGTTATAAAAAAACCTTGGCCTTTAGAATTTGCAACAGGTTTAAATAACATTTATCTTTGTGTAGCATAGTTAATAGCAAAGACATAATTGCATGCTTTTCTGTAAGTGGAAGTCCCTAAATGCAAATACTAATAGACAGTGCCATCTATAGCAATCTGCAAATTTATGGAGGAAATTGGTTTTCCAGGCTAGCTATTTATTAATATGGAAGAGAATAATATTAAACTGGAGCTTTCTTTCCATTTTTATGCCATGAAGAGCATGCAGAAAGAGGTGAGGACCCATTGACCTGTAACTAATCTGGCTGCAGAATTTCAATAATGGGACAGGAACATAAAACTATTCTGTTCCTTTCTGATCAGCAATAATACCATCTTTCAGCTACAGTAGTTGGTTGGAAAGGGATGTGAGTAAATGTGGGTGCTGAGTTGTAAATGAATAAAGGGAATGAAAGGCTGAAACTGAATCAGATGATTTAGTTTGTGCAGAAGCTTAGCTGAAAAAGTGAGGATGAGGTGATCTTTGATAGGTAAAAAAATCCATGTAGAGGTGGTTTAAAAGGATGCCTGTGAGACTGTTGGGTGACAGAGCAATGAAAGCTGCAGGCAGGTGAGGAATGAGGCTGTAGTGGGAATGGGGAGCACTGATTTTCATCCTGAAGGGCTACAGGCAGAAGAAGGGATGCCAACCCTATTGGTTCTTCTGACATAATCCCATCAGCAGATCCATTTTAAAACTGTTCCTTTGAAAGAAAGAGTAAGTGGAGTTAAGTCTCAAGCCAGAGCCAGTGACATCTGCTTTGGGCCTGGGGACAAACACAGTATTAGTAGCAGTGAGAGGGCTTTGTGGAATGGAAGGAGACACTCTGGTAGAAAAATGGTAACCGTCAGTGTTTCAAAAGAAGGAAAATTAAAGTTAAATAAATAAATACTAGAAAATCCGTTTTAAAGGTCCCAAAGGACTTTTATGATCAAGTAGTTAGATTTCTAGTGCATGGTAGCTGGGCAGTTAAGGAATTAGCTACAGATTTTTGTTTGCTCTAGATTTGGTGTGAAAACTGTGGTTACCTACAAAGCTGTGAGTAGGTACTCAGTGACTTCTGCTGAGTTTGCTACTGATTCACCCCTTGTGTGCTGTTGAAAAGAACTGGAGTGCCTTAGGCCAGCTAGGTCTGGATGGGCTTTCAGTTTTCGGTACAGGACCGAGGACTGTTTTCTCTATTATCCACATAAATCTTCTGATTTTTGCTTGAGATACAGCGCAGATTTGGGAAAGGTATTCCATCTTAATTTGAAGTTCATCTTTAGTTTTATTATGAGTTTGCCTTTTTTAACTTCCAACCATTAGTGGTCTTTGATGCTTGCCAGTTTGGCTTTCTAAGGAGTTAGTTATGAATCATTAGAAAAATAACCAAAGACTTTTGAGAGAAAAACAGAGCTATGGAATTAATGATAAAACCATATGCTTTAGTGCTATTTGTTCATGAGTGATGTGTAACACTCCAAGGACAGGTTCTGCTTTTATTATTCTTTATCAATATCTTAGAGTGGACCACTTGTGCAGTAAAACATAGTTCAACATGGCTAAAAGGAGGAGAATCTAGCCCTTAAAATATTATCTGAAAATTGCCTGATGCCCCTCATATTATTGTATCATTTGGTGCCACTGTTATTGTGGAATACGAAGTGGGGATAGTTTGTGCTCACTGTAGAGTTCATCCTCTTATCAACATTAGTCGTTCCATGGTGATGTAATCCACAGTTCTTCAAGGAGAGGTTTTGACTCTGTAATACTGAGATTTGATTTATAAAAGGAAACTGTTACATAATCTGCAGGTTTAAATGGGCTGCTTACTTTTTTCCTTTCTTTTTAAATTTACAATATTTTATTTCAGAGGAAAAGACTTTCAACCTATTCTTTAAAGGGCAGTGGGGTTGGTAGAGCTTATTTAATGATTGGACAGTATGCTTAAGAGCATTAATTGCAGCAAAATATTAAACCCCTTATTGAGCTTATTTTTTAAAAATACAGCTTTTGAGATTTGCTGAAATAAATCAGAATAATATAGACTGTCATGGATATTTGCATTTGATCAATGCATGTGCTGGCCTAAGCTGCTGAACTATTCAGACTGGAGGTTTCCACCATTGTCCTTGTTCCTGTAGATATCACAGAAGAGAAGATTAAGAGCATTTTAACTTTAACATAAAACTTAGAAATAATAGGAAAAGATAGTCTACATACAACAAAAGGCAAATTTGCATAGACTTACTTTTATCCATCCATTTGACCTCCAGCTTAGATGGCTTAAAAGGGAGGAAGAAAAACCTGTACCCATTTGTCTTGGTGCTGTAATGTAAAAGTTAACACATTGAGAAACATTTCACACTAACTCTGAACTGTATATGCCAATTAACTATTTTTTTAATTAAGATCTTCATTTCTGATAACCAGAAAGTTGCAATGTTTTGCATTTATGTAGTGTTCTTGATCCAAAGATCTAGAAATTGCTTTTCTGATATCAGTCATTTCATCATTCAGATCTTCCATTGGCTCTTTCTTTAAACAACAGTGAATTTGAATTGTCTTCAGAGCTCTTGATAGCTCTATCTGTGGTTGTATCTTAGATTCTGTGTTCTGTCAAGTCTCCTTGACCTGTCTCTTTAAACCTTCCAGAGGTTCAAACACTAGTTTTGCTGGTAGCATTCTCATGGTAGTTTGATTTGGTCATGCCCACCTTCAGTAGAGGAATATTTTTCCTTTCTCCATTCACTAGACCACTCGTGTCTTTGAGTAAAAAGGTGTAGAATTTAGATTTTTGACATATATACTAGAACTGAGTCTACAGCAATATAAAGTAAACTAAAGGAAAAGGAATTCCTAAATCTGGATGCCCCCCAAAGTCTCAAAGCAAAGACATCTGCCATTTCAAGTTGATAGAATTTATCTTTCTATTGTGAAGAATTGTCCAGCTCTGAATACAGAATTGGTGGCTGTGGAAATCACCTCCAGCTGTGCAGATCCTGCTACTGGCAGGTTAGAGACACCTAAGGAGAAAGGGGGGTTGCTGGCATAATTTTTTGTACATTTATTTTCTTCAGTATTATTCATTTCAAGAAAAGTTTCAGTTGCAAAATTATGGTTCATGTTTTTATTTAATTTTTTATATTCCGATAATGGTACTGTTTGATACAAGAAGAATTGTATTAAGTAAGAAAGGTTCTGCAGGAGTCTAGCTAAAAGTGCTCAGACAACAACTTCCCAGTCATCCTCCCTACCCACAAAATTGGATCTGCAGGGATTTGAATGTGCTCACTGCATTTCAATCTCTCTTTATTTGAATCCATTATGTATTTTATATTTCTTATTTTGACAAAACAATCAAACAGAATAGGAATGACATATTTAAGGCTGGCTATAGCAGTGTTTAAGGCAGTATAAAAAAGTGAGATGGTCTGGTTACTAAATCATTCTAATAAAGGACAGCATTGCTTAGTTTTATTTTACAGTCTCTTGAACAATAACAACAGTAGCTTCTCCATTATTTTTATTTTTAGTGTAAGCAACTGTTACGGAGAGTAAGATGAGGAAAACATCAGAAGTATTGAAATAATTATGCTAATATTTGAAACAACATTTTGCAAGTCACTGTTAGATAATAAATGCTTCCTTTTTGCTTCCCCCCCTTTTTTTTTTTTTTAATATGAAACATCTATCAAGTAAACAGGAAAGGAAAACTGTCTTTTTCTGAGTGGTTTCATTTCCAGTGTTTCTTCAGTGTCCCCTCAAGGGTCAGACTCAATAAACAGCTGTGCACTATGTGTGAATAAAATCAATGTTGCAGAACTGCATAGCACACCAACAAAAACGGGTTTTAATTATTTTCTTTTTGAGTGTAAATGGGACACTTATGAATTTAACTTTTCCCATTCTAGTATTTACTCTTGGTGCTTGCACCAAGGAAGAAATCAAAACAAGAAACAGCTGGAGACTTTTCTTTACACTTCACCTGCTATTCACATCAATAACCCTTCAAAACACAAATGTACTGACAACTCACACACTATTTTCACTGCACCCAGTTGTGTGTGGAGAACAAAAGTAACTTCATCATCTCACTTGGGATAAAAAAATACTAGAAATCTGCATGACACCATTTTCTTGAAGGCTCTTATTTCCTATAGTACAGGACAAAACTTGACTCACACATAAAGGATGTTCTGATCTGTATTTACAAGGACACACGTGTATACTTCATTTGTGTGTGTACTTTTTTCTTCTTGGATCATGAAGAATAAGATACACCTGTTACTAGGCATGAGACGTGAGCAACAGCATCTATATATGCAGAGTGTTTTGTATATGAGTTTGCTCTTAAACGCATGGAAGACACTTCTTGACCATCCCAAAGGGCTTGGCTGGAGAGAGATGCTTGGCTGCATCATGCTTGGCTGCATCATACTTGGCTGTGCGGGCAGCTTTTGTGTGGTAAGAATTGCCCATCTACATTAGCTGTTGATAGAAGTGCCTTTGGGTGACAGAGTCGCAGAGAGGGGGACAATGATAGATGCATTGTGATCATGTCTATGTCAGGAATAGCTACAGTATCATAGAATCATTGAGGTTGAAAGAGACCTTCAAGATCACCCAGTCCAACCACCTACCTACATCACCACTAACCCACATCACCCAGTGCCACATCCAGATGCCTCTTGAACACCTCCAGGGATGGTGACTCCACCCCTGCCCTGGGCAACCTATTCCAATACCCAGTCACCCTGACAGTAAAGAAGTTTTTCCTAATGTCCAATCTGAATCTCCCCTGATGCAATTTAAAGCCGTTTCCTCTCATCCTTTCACTATGGACACGGCAGAAGAGACCGACCCCTGCCCCACTCCAACCTCCTTTCAGGGAGTTGTGGAGAGTGATGAGGTCCCCCCTGAGCCTCCTCTTTTCCAGACTGAACAACCCCAGCTCCCTCAGTCATTCCTCATCAGCCCTGTGCTCCAGTCCCTTCCCCAGCTTTGTTGGCCTTCTCTGGACATGCTCCAGCCCCTCGATGTCTTTTCTGAAGAGAAGAACCCAAAACTGAACACAACACTCGAGGTGCAGCCTCAGCAGTGCCGAGTACAGCAGGACAATCACTGCCCTATTCCTGCTGGCCACACTGTTCTTGATGCAGGCCAAGATGCCATTGGCCGCCTTGGCCACCTGGGCAATGTTACAAAGCTTTTGGTTGTTCAGTCTTGTATCCACAAAGATGGCCAGGGGTTCTTGCAGGCACTGAGCAGATCTTTAGCTGCCTCTTTGAGCTTCCTGAGTGACTGTGATTGTGTACTGTTATAAGGACACTGTGTACATTTTGGGAGTACATCTCGAGGGCTTTCAGATTTTGTACAGCTTGTGATAGCATTCAGTATTAAGTGCATCCCATGTGGTCTCCAGTGAGTGGTCATGGAAAACGGTGAGATAGGAGAAAGGTTTGGGTCTGTGTAAATTTTTGTTAGCAGAAGTAATAAAAAATATTGGCTATATAACCAGTTTATATAGGTCTCTATGTTGCTTTCCAGGTAGTTGCCTGAGGAGGCCTTACTCATGGGGACACAGACACAGAGATAGATGGGTGATGGAGTATTGCAAATCCTCCCAGATTTACTCTGGGAGGTTTCAGAGCTTCAGAGCAGATTCTGTATTTCATTTTATGCCAGGCTAGCCTGCAAACATGGACTGAATGACTTCTTTGGTCATCAAATTTATATCCTGGCTGTTTAAAGTCATCTAAAGAAATGGGAACATTTTTGCACTGATCTTGCTGATGTCCTCATAATGGTACAAGCAAAGTCTTTTCCCTGTTCCCATAAGATCTAATGTAACTAGAAGCAAGGGGTTGTTTGTTTTGGTTTTGTTTTTTAAGGTCCTTGGAAGCTTTTCAAGGGTATTCTGCAAATAAATCCTTATTATTTTATTTGCATACATGTCTAAGCAGTTCACATCAAATAAGGTTTTCTCTATTGCCTGTCTCAGAAATGAAAACTGGGATAATGGTGGTTTCACATTTCATGGTTTAGATTTGTAAGTAGAACATATCCATGTTTTCATACATGTAATGATGTGTTATGTAATATTACTTGTCATATACATATATTGTAAAATAGGAGGTGGAGAGGAGGAAGGGAACAGAGCCACAGCATAGCCATTCAAGTGTTGATTTAAACTTGCCACTGGGATAAAGTCACGTGCTTACATAAGAAAATACTTTTTTTTTTCCTGCTCAAGTTAGAAATCTCTTGAGTTGTGATCTCAGAAATGTCAGGATTTCTTTTATGGTGACATACTTTGAGAAATACAGAAAAACTTAATTGATATCTGAGCAAACCACAGATTGTTTGTTTTGTTTCACATTTAAAAAAAATAAAATAATCAGACATGGGTAAATAAATAGACAAATAGGGAACACTGGTAATACCCATAATGGTCCAGTCAGTATAAATAAGTGACATCTTTCTCATAGTACTGTGTGTATATATGCACTTACACAGCTTGATGGGAAGTGGGTTAAGCCATATACGATGACTTTCATCTCTCTGGAATGTGCACATTCAGAAATTACCTGTGGAAGCCTAAGTCACTGGAGATAAATAGGCACATGTAGGGAAATACTTCATCTCATGGAATAGGTCTCCTGGAACGCCGATTTAACTGTCCTGCTTTTCTGTGTGAGCTACAGAGGTAGCCTAGAGACAGAAAACTGACTTTTAGATGCTTAAAGTTAGGGTAAATGTATCCTAGCTCATAGCCCTGAGTTATTCAAGACAATTAAGTTAGTCACTGTCCAGCTCTAGAAGGCTCCACAGTCAGTGTGCAGGCTACGAGGGCTGCGCTTCAGATGTAGCTCTACATTAAGAGCCTAAGATGACTCAGATTTTCTGAATCATCATGATAAATCTAAGCATATAATTTTTAGGTGTTAGCATGCCTTAGGTTGTTTGAATCTGACCTCCAGCCTCTATCAGTGAAAAAAACATATGTACAATTTTATTCATTTATTTAATCCAAACTGGTAATTAGTTTCTTTGTAGCTTGAGCCTTGGAGGAGGCCAGCAACTTTGTGTGAATTGTCAGTGGATCATGATAAAGTAGCTGGACCCTCACTGCTAGATGTGTCTGCTCACTAATCGTGTATGCTCAGGGACAGTTTCTTCTGCACTTTGGCAGTTTTGACATGATTGGCATGATTCTTTTTCCTGGTCCTCAGAAGAAATCAAAATACTTCTCAAACTTGCAAAAAATGCTGATTCCTGAAGCTCTGTATTGCAAGTTTTTTATTGCAAGCATTCCAGCATCACAGCATCCAGACTCGTGCCCTCTTAGTTGATAGTCAAGGGGGGTATTTGCAGGACTGACTGCAGAGTGACCTCAGGCTTCCACCAGCAGCAAAAATGCCTCAGGGAATCTCAAGAGATTTATCACAATGCTGCTTGTTTACAGGAATTTTCAAGTACAACAGAGACTGACAGGTACTGCACCACACAGGTTAAACAGTAAAGAGCTTAGCAATAACAATGTAAGATGACAGGCAGTCCAATATTTACATTGTATACAAAATTTCTCTCTGCTGCATGATGTTCAGAGTTCCCTAGAGCTCTTTTGCTTGGTCCTCTGACGTTGCTGGGCCTGCAGTTCAACACACTGTATTGGGTAGCAATTCACAGGGCTTTTTTTCACCCTCTCTTATTCCTTAAGACTGGTCAAACTTTGCAGAAAGTTAAGTGTTGTAAGGAGGATATGGCTTTGTAGATCTGTGCTATTTTTCAGAGGCACTGCTATGATTTTGTGATACAGAGGTAGAATAAGGTGGTGAAAATTTGCTAGCTGCAATTTGGCTTTTTTGTTTAGCTTGTGTAGAGGAAGGGTAGAGTCCTCACTGGTGAACGGAAGGGCTGGTTAGCTGGAGGGCAGGTTCCAAGTAAGAATCTCAATTTTCCTTTGATATAAAGTAACTCTCTTAGGTACCTACGTGGCCTATTGCTGCAAAATCTGAATAACTCACAGAAATATATTTCCCCTCTGAAACTTGTGTGAAAGAAAGAGACATATTGTTATCCTTGCTGGACAGAGAGGGCTCTGAGGCTGATGTCCCAGTCCACAGACCTTTGTGCTAAAGCTGAACTTTAGGAGATTGAAATTAAACACTGAATTCCAAGGACACAGTTATTAGAAGCTTTGTACAATACCCAAGTATACAGATTTTTGCCAGTGAAGTTTCCTTAAGTGCTTGTTCAGGTGTTAGGGTGGAATGAATCACTCTGCATATTCTCTGCTAACTACAAAAGGGAGCATCAGATTCTAGATTAGACTAGGTATCTGCCTTGCATGCCTCTAAAGATACACAAGATAAGTTTAGGTCTAAACGGAGACGTTTTGAGACACAAATCCCACGTTGGTATTTGCTGGTCGTTGTGCCAGTAGCTCACTGGTGAGCTTGCTGGCTGCTGTGAATACTCAGACACTCTTCTCGGAGCAACTGATGCTCTGGGATGTAGGCCCCTACAAGTTAGGCAAGTGAGTTCATAGGTGAATATAAATCACATACCATAAGACTCCTGAATCCGGGATAGAAAATTGGAATAGTATTTGGAATATTTTTCTTTCCAGTAATTACCATAAATGTTTATGGAGCTTGTTTCAAAATATTTTGCAATCATTAGGTAATTTTTGGCACATTTTACTTTTAACACTCAAGGGATCTCAAATTTCAGCTCAGATTAATACAGTTCACCTTCACAAACATCTCCGTCAGGTTCAACTACTTTTTAAAAATTTTGCTTTATTTACTGTTTTTACCTGTTGAAACAGTTACCGTGTCTATACCTGGGGGTGATACCACTTTTTCTTTTTGTAATTCTGTGGGTTGAATAATGTTATGCCTATGCAAGTTACTACTGTACATGAAAAATAAAATACAGCTGTACATGAAATGCAACACTTCAGATTTTCTGCTCTCCCAAAGAAGGACAATACTTTAATTTACAAGGTGGATGATAGGAATAGGGAGAAAAAAATCCCACAAAGCCTGTAATGCAAAAGTCAATATTTTCAGGAATTTTTATTTTATATGTATTTATATATGCATGTGTGTATGAAAAACTAATGCATAGTTTTCTGATCAAGTACCCTTGAAATAAACCATGAGCAAAAGGGACACAGAAATGACACTCATAACACCTATGTAATAGTCTCTAAAGGCTAAAAAAGCCCCAACTGTTGGTCTTACAAATTGGTGGTTGCTTGAAGTCTAGACTGCAAACCACATTAGATTGTGCAGCTCTCAAACCACACAAGAATGGAGAGTATTATAGCAGCTGTTACTGTGGACGTTGACAGAAATCTGAAAAGTGCAAAGGATAAACATAACAAAAAAATAAAACCTTTCCAGATGGCTGTACAACTTCCTAAAAATATACACTGCCACTGAAGGCTGACTGGATTGAAAAGACACATTGTCTAAAATAAAAAAGCTGTAGGAGCTGCTGTATGTTTAAAAAAAAAAGTGTATTAGAAGATGTTGGTATGAGAAATTTTTTCTCCAGTCTCTGTAGAACTTCACTATACAATATAAAGTTGCAGACAGGGTGTATAATTAAGATTGGTGCGTAGATAATAATGTGAGCAGCATTCTAAAAAACACGGATGGATGGTTAAATGATAAATGCCATTTGGCTGCATTTTGGTAAACATAATGTTGCTACAGTAAGACAAGCAACTAAACCCATTGTTGACTAGCCAGTCTGCCTGCTTCTTTTCAATGCAAGTCTTAACACGCATGCCCATGCCTGTGTCACCTCCAAGATTACAGTAATGTAACTGATTTATAGGGGTCTGGTTTTGGTATGTGGTCCCCAGCAAGCAAAAGAAATGAAGCTGGAACTCATGCATGAGAGCTTGTCAGTGTCTGCAAATTGTAGTTCCCTTGAAGAACTGCCTGCTCTTTAAGATGAATGGCAATTCCATATATCATGACACATAGTGAACACCATTAGCAGATATATTTCTGGATGTCAAAGTGCTCCTGATATTACCTTCTACTTTCAGAAACTTTCACCAGTTCAGCTGAAAGTTTCCTGACCCATTTGTCTGCCGGAAAGAATAAAAAGGAGATCGCAACTCTCCCCAGAGTCAAGACTTAAAGGACATAGGGCAGGATGTCACGTGATTTAAAATGAGAAGCCAGTTTTACAATGTTAGAGTTAAAACTACTGCAATTAGAAAGTTAAAATTTAGCAAGGTTTTTGCTGTGACATCTGTTTTCAAGAGATTGTTCTAAGAGAACATTTCTTCCAGTCTCCAGCCTCAAATTATTTGAGGCAGATTTATATTATTGTATTCTCATATCAACATTATTCTTCAGATTTAAGTAGTTCTTCCTTTCCTGGTGTTGTATCATCTCTGATATATTTCTAATCAGCTTCCTCTTACTGCTCAAGTTTCATTTGACTAGACCAAACAAACCAACAAGCTTGCTTTCGCTTACCTCTTATAAAGTATGCTCTCCTTTCCCTTGATCAGCCTTACAGGCTTTCCCTGCATTTCTCCCAGTCTGATCACGGGCAACAGCCAGAGGTGTGTGGCCATTCTGGTGCTGGCAATGCACTGGGAAACAAAGAAAGGAGCAAAACCAGAGCCTGACATCTAACTTAAGAATTGTTATTTCTAAGCATTTAACTGTGATGTCTTAACATTCTCAACATTTTTAGTGCCATAGAGGCACATGTAGAGCAGAGTGATATTTTTTAAATAACTATCTAAACTTCTACTGCCTGTCAGTATAATTCCACACTCTATTGCTAATTTCAATCTAAATTGCTTCCTTTCAGGCCTAAAACCATGCAATCTAAATAATATATTAAACATGAAGGATCCAAATGAAGCCTGGCAGTCACTCAAGGTGAGATTACAGGCTGTTTAAAATGAGCGTCTGCCATTTTAGAGGCAGGTGTCTCAAAGGTAATTGTCATCATCTCCTCCTTTGGATTATTCCAGAAATCATCAGGAAGATTGTGTACTTCCATTAGCCTCGACAGCTGGTTCCGCTGATGCCGGGATGTCATAAAAAGTGTTGTTAGAGTGATACATTTCTCATGGAGAGTGCATGGGTACATGGAATAAATGCTGCTTTGAACCATGTATTCACCTGAATGACTCCTTCCTCCTGTAGGATGGAACAGTCACATATTATTAAACTTGAAAGAAAAGAGACCATCCAAGATGCTGTTCAAGCTATTACAAAGTCCCTTGGATGCAACCTCCAGATACGGTTTCTTAATGTAATGTCCCTTACAGGAAAATGGTGCAACATACATCTGATTTTAGATGATAGACTCTGCCTTCTAACCATATTTCCTAGCCAATTGACAGAGTAATAATTTTGTTAAGTGACTTTATGAATGTATGGACGTTGTATACAGTCTGCACTCTCTGTGTCATTCCACAGCTAAATTAGGAAGTTGCATCCTGGCTTGGTAAAGTAGTCACATAAAGAACAATTACTTGCACTATTTATAGTGGTTGCTTAGGTGTTCTCTAGTTGTTTTGATTAATTATACCTCTAGAAAGCCTTCCTCCCCAACATCAGCAATCCTTGTTTATTAAAACCATTACACCCCTTTCTCAGGATCTTCCTGTTGAGCTATAACTTCATTATCTCAGTGACTGGCTCCACTGGGATGTTTCTGTTCCAATGCAAGAAGATTAGCATGTTAACCCTTTGGTTTGCATATTGTACACTGTCTCTGACACAATTACAAATCAGTCATTGTAACTGCAGTACATGCAGTGCTCTAAGCAACGCAGAAGCAAAGCGTGGCTCTAAGAAGCAAAGTATAAATTACTAAGCATGACAAAATCTAGATAATCTCCATTCTAAATTACTGAAGGAACTGGTGCAGGAAATGCCAAGTTCAGCAGCAAGGATTTTTAATGAACATTTTTGGTGCAGTAGGATCGTATGATTAGAGAATACCAAAACCAGTAGCAGTCTTTAAAAAATAACTCCCCCTCCTCTCTCACAATCTTATGCTCTCTTGCTTCTCACCAGGGCAAACTCAGGGCTGCTTAACCGTGTGAGCAAAAGTGAATTTTGCCACTGAATGATTCAACATCAGGGATATTTACTTTGTCCACATTGTTTGTGGTGACATTTTGGTTTTGTGATGGAGCAAAGAAGGATTTTGGCAGGACAGAGCAGGGAATAAGGGACTTGAAGAAATTTTTAAAGTTCTGGTGAAATAGGGACAACTGGTAGAGACTGGTCTGAGGTGCCTTCCTCTCTGTCCCTACTCTGCCAATCAAGTCTCTGGTCTCTTCCAGAGCAAGCCTTCACCCCATAGAGAGGATGCTGGCCTAGGATCAGCATGGACCATGCGCACAGGACATGGAGACCCTTATCTTGCTGGGTGTGGGAAGTAAGGACTATAGCTCCCAGACTTCTCAGCTCCCCAAAGCCTCTTATTTTTTCCACACAGCCCAGTAATAAAAAAAAATATTCCTGTGTCTCTACTCTTTCATCTATCCCTTCCTTCCTTCATGTGTCCCTTTACCTTCCTCCATGCTAAGTTTTATTTCTGTAGGGTGCCCTTCCTCTGGCTCAGCTTCTCGTTCTCCAGTCCATAACAGCACCAGCACACAGTCTTCTGCTCTTCCTCTGAGACCACCTTGTTCTTTCCCTCATGGCAGGAGAAGGATCTGCTCCAGTCTCCACACTGGGTACCCAGCAACCCTCACAGGTTTCACCCTATTCCCAGTCTTCCCATTCTCCTGTCTTCTTTCCTTTATCTCCACTGGCACTGAGAGTAGGAGCTGGTCACACAGTGAAGGGAAGGGCTGAAGGTGAAACATATTACTTCTCCTTTCTCTTGGCTCTGGCTCCCAGTGCTGTCAAGTGTCCCAAGTGGGAACAAGGTAAGCAGGCACCAAAACAGTGTCTACCCTTGGTAACTCCCTCCCCATTACTAGGCAAAGTATTAGAAGATATTTTGAAGGAAAATATAATTAAGGAATGAATGCAAATGAAAAATTGCATAAATTACTGGAGAGTTTTATCAAAGGTATTTTTTATCACATTAGCCTATTATCTTTATTTTATTATTTTATTTTATTTTTTATTTTTATTTTTTTTTTCTTGTGTAAGGTAACACAGTGGCTTTATCTCCAGATTTCAGAAAAGCACTTTCTGCAACGCTGCACAGGAACCTGGTACTGTAGGTGGAGATTATGGCAAATAATAGAGAATATGGTGTGGATTGAAGAGCTGTTGAAGGGGGGGCGGTTTGCAGAAGAGGATACTGGGATGGAGAAAGTCTACTGCTAGTATTCTCAAGGGATCAGTCTGTGGCAGATCTTGTTTAGTGAATTCATTAATGAACCAAATGTAGAGAACTAAATATGTGATTCTGGAATTCAGAACTGGACATAAAGCTGGGACGTAATGCTGAAACAGGGGAGTGTGGGGGGAATAATCCATTAAGGAAAAGGCAAGGGGGATCAGATGACTCAGGCAACTGAAATGAAAAGTATGAGATGAAACTTGAGAGTTTCAAATTACAATACCGGGCACTCAGAAACCGGTAATAAAAAAAATGCTATAAATAGAGGATTTCTAAATTGGAAGACAAAAAAGATCATTCCTTAGCTGGAAGATGGCTATGAAGTGCCAAGGACTTGACTTGGCTTCAGGTGCTTTTCATTGTAAAAGACATTGGTTAAACCCTATTTGGCAGATAAAAAGATTTTGCCTTTTTAACCTAACCAACTGTGTGTCAAAAGGGATAACTTTCTGCAAATACTTTTAGAGAACAAATATCAAACAGGAGAAAAGTTCAGAAGTTAAAGATCAAAATTGATTTTCAGCAAGTTTAGGGGAAGAAAAAAAAAAGAAAGGGTGAATTACTGGAATGATCTTCCAAACAGCCAACTGGAAAAAGAATAAAAATATTTTTCAGATGATGTTTGGTAAGCTACTGAAAGGGATTGTGTATCAAAATAGGGGAATTTAAGGAGACTGAAAATTAAGTTTTCAAATCAAATCCTTGGACATTTGATGTCTTTGAAACAAGAATAAGTCACTTGATCGCACTGTATGTTAATGACATCATTCTGGGCTTGTGGTGGCTTGGGGGAGTGAGGGTGGATTTTTCCCTGCTGATCCATAGATGAGTCCTGGGGATTGTGTGAGGAGAGTTGCCTTCCCTTGACCTTTGTGCTAAAGAAGAAGACGCCACTCCCGGTTTTCCTGGAGTCAGTATGTGTTCAAGAGACTACAACATGACTCTGCAGCTCAGAGTGGCAGCTACGAGTTTTGACCCACTCTTCCCCATTGTAAGATGTGGTGTGGTTTCTTGATTCGTATGGTTCATCTGTGCTTATGCAAGATGAGTTATTACAAGAGTAATAACAATAGTGCTGTAGGACATTAGTAAGACCCTCAGTCTCTTCAAATTCCCTTCAAAGGAATTCCTTAAAGTGTAGTTGTAGCTTTCAGTTTTCTACTGCAAGTCAAGAGGTTCTTTTAGTTTGTAGTAAAGGAATTGGTGACCCTTTGTGTGGGGACAACTGAAGTAAATGTGCAATGGATCTTTCATCTAGTGCCCCATTGCAGAAGCTACATTCAGTAGCACAGGTGATCCCTTCCACTCCAATGTTCCTGTTAAAAATTTATTGAAATATGAAGTCTTTAATCAGGCAAAGCTTTTCTTAGAATTGTACTGAAATTATAGTTCCCTTTAATATTTCTTCCTCTGTGAAGGCTCCCTGCTCCCTCAAACACTTCTTTTCCCTAAACAGCAATCCATTCCCATAAAAACATCACAGCGTGCCAATACTCTACATAGTCTCTAAAAATTTTCCCAGCAAGACAGATCTCAAATAATGGTAAAGAAACCTAATAATAAAGGAGGGCATTAAGAGATAGGAGTTGAAATTTTTCCATTCCTTTTATCAAGTAGCAATAAATAACTTCTTTTTTTTTCTAAATCTCCACCAAAATGTATTTTAATATATATGTTTTACTTCAAAATGATTGAATGAGAAATAAAAAAGCAGAAAAGATAAAAAGAACAGAATGAAAAAATCTAATTCAAAATAAAAGTAAACATTTTAGTTTTGTTTAAAAACCAATATTTTAAAAGAACTTAAAATTTACTATTGAAAAATTTTTCTAAAGAAACATTTTTCTCTGGGATTTTTTTTTGACAACCTGCAATTATCTTTATTTAGTATTAAAAAACCCTCAAATTTTGTTTGATTCAGGCACGGACTGGACATGGAAATGGGTAATGAGTGCATTCAGTACACTAGTGATTAAAGCGATCTAGAGGATGCATTTCAGAGCAAAACCCAAGAAGGCTGCATTATTTCAAAAGAGAAAGTACATCATCATTGCTTCTTTTGTTTTTTTCCATATATATTTTTAAAGCTAATCTCTACTGGCATCTGTTTATTGAAGCAGAGAGATTATTCCCTTCATCTAATTCAGCAGCTCTTATCATCATAACTGAGCGTTTTTGAAACACCTTTTAAAGTATAGACATAATAAGTTCACCATGATCCGAGGAACGCAGGTGATTTAAATTGTTTCCTTTCAGACAGGATTTTGGGAGTTTAGTTTATATTGCAAAAATTTTCTAAAACCCATTGTTTCCAGGCCCCAGTGTAATGATATAGAATCATAGAATCATTATGGTTGAAAGGGACCTCCAGGGTCATCAAGTCCAACCTTTATCCCATCATATTCCTAACCATTAGACCATTAGACCATATGATTCTGAATGTGACTCTAATTTTACATGAAGAAAATCAGTATCTGCTAACTCTAATTCCCATGATCAATATTCCTTGTTCAGGTACATCTTGTGTGAATAAACATTGCCCAATATACTTTTTTCTTCATAAAAGGCTATAATTTTTGAGACCCCTAAAAGCACAAAAGAGGACACACCTTTTCACTCTGAAGAAATAATTTTGGACTGTGGGATTTATGTAAGTTTATTGAAGTACTTGAACAAAGTAAGGTCAAGGGCCCAGATATTGTAACTTGACTGACTGTACTGTTGCATGGTTACAAGGATTCTTGGCATGCCTCTGAGCTGAGCTAACCAGTGCTCTTCTTGGCTATTCCTAGGCATGGTCCAGGAGTAAACTTGTGCTAGGGAGCATACCTTATTGGCCTTTGTGTTAGAGAGCAAGGAGGGTTTTTGGTGTGGACATGGAGAGGATTGTCATGGGTTAGTTCATGAATACAGTAAGAGCCACAGTATCCTGTGCTAGAAAGCTAGAAGACAGGGACTTTTTCTCAGATAAATCATCATGTGCCTACCCATAGAAACAAGAAGGTGTAAATGGGTCCCTTCCAATTCAGCACATTCTATGATTCTGTGATTCTATGACTGAGTAGCTAAGAGTGGTGTAGAAAACGTGACCTGATCAGGTAGAAAGACGAGCTCATGTTCGCAAAGAATAGCACCGCAGGAAATGTTTCTGTTGAAAGAACAAAACAGTTGTGGGGCTACAGGAAGTGTGATTGCAGATAAAAGTGCCAATTATGTAAAATTTTGGTTTTGTAGGAGTAGGGGTGATAGATGAACAGAAAGACATAAAGAATTTTAAAGAATAATTTTTTTTGCCAAAGGCAATAGGATTACAAGAGGAAAAATACAGCAAAGAAAAGCTTCTTTACAATGAGCTTGAATAGACCGTGAAATAGTTTTTCAGGGAAAGCAGAGGAAACTATGCCAACTACAGATTGTACAGCTGCACTGATTTTGCCTGGGATTGAGTTAATTTTCTTCGTATAGCTCGTATGGTGCTATGTTTTCTATTTCTGATGGAAACAGTGCTGATAACACAGGGATATTTCTGTTATTAGTGAACAGCACTTACACAGCATCAAGGCATTTTCTGCTTCTCACTGTGCTCCCCCACTGAGTAGGCTGGGGCTGCACAAGAAGCTGGGAGAGGGCACTGCTGAGACAGCTGACTTCACCTGACCAAAGGGATATCCCATACCATATAATATCATGCTCAGCAATAAAACTAGAGGGGAGTGATTTTGTCAGGGCTGCCATTGCTTGGGAACTGCCTGGGCGTTGGTCAGCTGCTGCTGAGGAATTGAGTTTTTGCATCACTTTTTTCTCTTGGGCTTGTTTTGTTTGCTTTTTTTTTTTTTTTTTCCCTTTTTTTTTTAAATTGTCTTTATCTCAACCCACAAGTTGTCTCACTTTTACCCTTCTGATTCTCTCCCACATCCCACTGTGGGGGAGCGAAGGAGCAGCTGTGTGGTGCTTAGATGCTGGCCAGCCTTAGCCCACAACAACAACTAAACTGAAAGAGGACTGAAAACTACACTGCCTGGAAAATTCTGCCCTGAGAAAACCTGTTTAGAACTGCTAGAGACCGTTAGCATGGTGCATTCATATGAAGATGTCAGAAAGATAGAGGTGAATAAGCTGAACCTCAGAAAGTTACAAACCTAGAGTAGTACTCCCAAGCATGTTATCTGGATCACAAGAAAAAAATACATTAATATCATTAGGTTGTATATAGAGAGACATTTGATATTGAGGGATAAACTACTGCAGATTGAATAGAAAAATTAAGAGATGAAAGTTGTATTCATCAAGTCATAGAACATTAAAAAAATGATGGTATGCTATCAGAGGTAATTATATTCCTTCTGCAGACATTCTCACCTGGTGTAAATCAGCAGATTTCTTTTGTAATGAGAATTCTGGTTATTTATAAACAGAGAACTTGGCTCACTGGTTGTTTTCCCACGCTGTCCTTCTAGCACTGTTTGGACTGGAAACATTCATATTCATGTTTTCCTGAATTTTAAGATGCTATGGATTGTGAAATAGTTGGCAGCCTGGGAAGTGCCATCTATCACTCCTGTTAGCTTAATGGAAAAGCTGTTTGACCACACAGAATACGTCACAAAAACAAAAAATAGAAACCAATTTAAAATTCCAACGAACAAGGAACCATGAGCCCAGACTTGAGAGGTGCAAAAAATGTATTGGTGTCATTGGAAGAGAATAGGGCACATTTTGAATGAGAGAAAGAAACAGTTTCTCTCGAGCTTATTCCTAAAAGGAGCTGAAAATCTAGGAGGTGTTGAGTGCTCCAGATTCCTGCTGAATTCTTATGGTTCTGACCTTCCTTCTCATATATCTTTAAAACAAATGTACAACATAGTGCTTCTAAATCTGGAGGCTGTTTTTTTTTTTTTTTGTCATAATGAAGTATAGTTTTATTTTCATTTCAAAATACTTGCTTTTAAAAACCATAAACAATGTGCTGTATCTGACAAAATGAAACTAATAATTTTGTTTGCTGCTAGTATCCTCCAAGCGGTGATGTAAACTGAGGTATCAATTATTTAGTACTGTGCAACACTAATATGGATATGGTGATTTCTCATTAATACTAACAACCTCAAAACTAATTCTCGTTAACTTGAAATAATTATTTAGCTGCTTAGTAAGTGATTAAATCCAAACAGAAGTATATAATGTGTTTACAAAAAAAGAATTGGTTGACGTTACAAAATGTTAATGACTTTATTCCTTAAAAGTTATTACTGGATTGACCCATACATTTAAGGAATGTTCTTAAAACTGTGGACTGCCTTTTATTTAGTGTAGAAATTGCATCCAATTTGGAAAAGCATTTTGGATCTATCAGCTAGAAATTAAGCAACAATCACCAAAATAATAAAACCCAAAATAAATCCTAGAAGAATGTAATTCAGATTTTAATGGAAAACCAAAATTATTTGCCCATAATTGTTTGTCTAAAGCTGTTCCTGTTTACCCTTCATATGTATAATTTTGACATTTAAGTGCTGGGAGTAACAGAAAGACATCCTTTCACACATGCAGAGTGCAGAATTGCAGCAGTAGGAAAGGCTAAGACTCCTAAAGCAGACATGCAGCTTGGATGGGGCAGTCTCTGGGAGCCTAGCTTCATCTCACTGTTTGAAAGCTTGAGGCTCTTTGTTGAGGGAGAAGCCTTCTATTGTGTATCTTGACTTATGTTTCAGGTTTTAGGACTAGGTGCTCAGCAATAATGAAAAGTATTGAGAAGCAAGTGTGAAAATGGAGTGATGAGAAGTGTTCTCTCTGTATTATAGCTTCCGTCTTGGATGATACACAGGGAGCTTAAGAGAGAAGCTCAGGAGCAGATGCATGGATGCCATTAAAGCTTATGTGCCAAAGCATTAAAACTAGAACTGTTCTTTTCCATAAAGGACAGAAAAAAGAGGGCCCTTTAGCCATAAATTCGCCAGTAAAATGCATGTGCACTGTATCATTTGGCTCAATAAAAAATGTGGCATATGGCAAAATTTTAGACAGATAAATGTAATTAACACTGAAAGGCAGATGGCAAGGAGAAGGGACAAGGAAGAAAAAAAATGCATAAGGATGGGATACAGTGAAACTCTAACCTTGTAAGTGCATTACAAATTCAGTCCTCATGGAGAACAATATTTAAATGCTTTCTTAAACAGAAGAATATGCCACAGATTTTTTCCTGAATTAGAATCTACATTTTCAGATGAGGGTCAGCATCTATTGGTTTATGCATTCACTGTTGCACATTGTTGTTATCCAAAATATAAATTTCAAGCATCCTGGTGTTAAGAAATGTGTTTTAAGAGTGGCAGTTATAGCATTTCTTAGAGGTATGATAAGAAGTGTCAGTGCCCTGCATAACAAATCATGTTTATGTTACAGTAGAAAGTAAACATTTGCATTTCAAACCCACACAAACTGTGGATAGTATGTTAAGGTTGCTCTAAGTCAGCCTTGCAAAAAGTTCTGGAGTCTGCATTCTGAGCAAGGTGACTGTTTTCGAACAACTAACATGTACTTCATTTCAACCTTAGCAACCTATGTTTAAGAGTGTCAAACAGTGAGGGGTTTTCAGTACTTGGGTTTAACGGTGAGATAATGGCAAGGAGTGCATTAGAAAAAGGGAGGAGCGGGGTGGAATAAACTGGGATTTTAAAAAATGGAAAATCAAAGTATGAGGTTTCAGGCCTGTCAAAATGTTTAATTCTTCTTGTTCAATCTGCAGATGGTTTGAGTCATCTTGTGCCAGAATTAACTTGGTGACACAGTAGAATAACCTTTCAGAAATACGTTTCCCATATTTTATTCATTGTTGCACTTTAGCTGAACCTGTTCTTTGCATGAATAAGGTATTTGAGATCAGATGCCCTCTTCATACTTGCTTGGTTGGAATTAGAATGTGACTTGTTAAGAGCTAAGCCTAATTATGAAGTGAAGGCACGAAATGTTGCTTTTGCTTACAGTGTGTTGTGCATCTTCATCTGTCTATGCAAAATACTTACGAAGTGTGCTAAAAATGAAACCCTTGTGTCTATATCGTGCAAACAATCTGGAATGCCACCTTCTGTTACATGATAAACGCAGACTTGTCTATAGAGAAGAAAAGTAAACCACATGTAAAATTTGTACGGTTGAACTGGCTATTTAATTTAAGACAAAAGGGTCTGTTCCTCCATCTGAATGGTTCTTCAGATCCCAAAGCTTTGGACACCAGTAAAGTAAAAGTTATGGTGTGGCCACTGGAACATTCCCAGGGCTTTAGCAGGTCAAGATACCAACTGAAAATCTGGGAGTGAACACCAAAAGTTGCCACTTTCAGAGGTGGTGTGTTTTATTCCTTCTACCAGGAGTTCTTTCTGCCTGTTTCCAGGCAGTCAGTTTATACTGGTGGCGGGGGCTGTAGAGGGTTCTATGTGGAGCAGGACAGCATTAGAGCAGAACTCGGTACAAGATCTGAAAGCTGCCCTATATATCTGAGAGACAGATTTTGAGCATGCTTTTGACATTGCTAGGATTAATCTTGTTTAGAGTAATGTTTCTCTTTAAAATGGAATCTAGGCTTCTCATGAGGATGCACATAAAGAACAGAATGAGATTTGAACCCCGAGTATTAGTGGTTCAAATGGCTGTTAATGAAATAATATGTGCATATATGTTTTCACAATGCACACATCTCACTATACAATTAATTAAAAATACAATACTTATCCAATGCAAGTTGCATACATATTCAACTGGTTTCAGTAGAAAGATTATTCTGAATTTTAAATTAATTTGGGATTTTTTTTCTGTCACAAAAAGATTCTCTGTGCTTCAAATGAAAGATTTTATTCAAGCAGATGACATCTTTCAAATCAGAAGCAGCATCTTAAGTTCAAGTGCCACATTTTGGTCTGAGGCAGGTGATTACTTTTATAAATCAGCTGTAAAAGGTAATCCTGAAAGCTCTCCATAAGTAATAACCAAGACTGAAAATTTCTGTGCAGTTTGTGTGTATAATGGGAGGAAAATAGAGTTGAGGGAAATGGAGTTGAGGTTAAATGACTTTCTTCATGTAGCTAAATGGGCGTTTCTGCCATGGAAATCAAATGAGGGGTATACATATGGAAAGAGGGCAGGATCTGGTACCAGCTTTGCAAATGCTTCAAAAAATTATGCTGAGCAGCCCAGTCTGTTACAGCTTTTGAACAAAATCTGGAGGAGTGTTCATAACAAGTATAGAGCAATTTACATATTTTTCAGTTGTCAGACACCGTGCACCACAAACTAACAGGGATGACTGGGTAGTATGGAAATCTGCTGCTGAAAAATTGTCCCAATAGATTTCAGTTCAGCATGTTCTCCCATTATTGTCTGTGAACGTTTGTACAAGTAAAAATTTCTTTAGAGCTGGTGAATTGTAAACCTTCACAAAAGGTTTATTTAATCAATGCTCTATTTGTGCCAATGTAGAAAGTAGTTTGGCACAATTAAGTTGTATAGTCAGGACACAATAATACTATTTATTTCATGATTTGGATAACTATTCATGAAGCTGCAGTAGTAAAGTCTTAGCTTTTGGGCTGATGTAGCCAACAATTGTGAATAGATACAGCTCAAACACCTTTTGGAAGTAATTTCTCTAAATTTTCAGGTAAATTGCTTCTCAAATTCTGGAGAATGTTTTCTGTTTTTCCTGTACTAAAATGTTACCAAATTATAAATAAAATAATTAAAATAAAGTTATTAGGGCTTGGTCTCATTCAGCTGTTCTATTGAATAGGTATGAATAAAGTAATCTGTAATCTTTCTGATCACTTCGTATGTGGGCATAAAAGCAAAATTCATTCAATTAATAATTTGTTCAGCAAATATTTCAGTTATTGCTTCTTCAACATGAATGTAATGTTTCTCTTTAAAATGTAAAGAGAAATAGAAAAGTATTGTGTTACCTGTCATGTGTACCTGGATGCAGTTCAGATTACATGTAAGTGGAGTCTTGACATAGCTGTGTAAGTATAGCATTATAAAGAACACTCAGCAGATAGTTCCCACAAACCCTGGAGAAACTCCTACCACTATTATATAAAATTATATTTTCACACCAAACACAGTGGTTTCTCCTACACTTAAGGTCTCGGTATTTACAGCTTTCCCTTGTTTTTGTCTGGATTTATATTAGTAAAAAGATCCAAGAATTATTGAAACTGCTCGCTTTCATGTTGTAGAGATTAATGAGGAACAAAAAGCATTTTTAAGCGACAGAATGTTTATTATTAAGACTGATGACAAAATGGAAATTATTTCCCTTGAAAAAATGTTAAAAAAAATAACCAGGCAAGAAGGCAAGTCCCCAGAATTTTTGTGGTAAAGAATTGATGGAAAATTCCATTTGAGAACACTGTGATGGAATTTTTCAGCTTTTCAGCTATGGCCGTGGAAGCATTTTGTCTGCTGAGAGAAAGGGAAATGGACGGGAACCTTCCAGAGTGGCATCTGGGGAGCCATCATTTTGATTTTTCCTAAAGAAAAAGTGTTAGAATTTTTTTCCAAACCTCCTTTATTTATCATTCTTGCAGTCACAGATGTTCACTCTTGAAATTCCTTAGTCACGCTAAAGGATGGATGCAGGTTTGTTTTCCTAATACCACTTTGATTTTCTTGCCATACTAAGTTCTTTATTCTGCAAGACTTCCACAACATGCCATTTTCCTTGTGTTCTCTTCCTTTTTAACCCTTTAACCACTTGTGTTTGTTATTGCTTTTGATCACCGTGTTTTTATAGCTCACCCTTTGTAGATATTTCAATTCTTGTATGTTCCTTTGTTTCTTTTGTAGCTTTTCTTACCTTGCAAGGGTAACATCTTCACCACAGCAGCTCAAAAATAATGCAAAAGATCATGAAGAATTTTCACTGTCATGAATCATGAAGAATTTCCCAGCATTTAAAATAGTGGCCAATCTTAAAACTGTTTGTCTACACAGTATAAGTTATTAACTCCCAAAATGTAAAAAAATTCTTCTCAAATTTCAAAATTATAAAGAAATCAGTTATAGCTATGCCTGACAAAAGGTGGTGTTTAGATAGCAGTTTTTAAAAACTCAGAGACAAACTGCCTGCAGCTTACGAAATGTTTAATCTTAATCTCCATATTAAGAGATTTAAACATGTGAGTTAATAAAGCCAAAGTAGAATACAGATATCTTAGCAAAATTGCTTTTAAATCATTTTTCATCTTTGGAAGGACACATTTCAGGTGCATTTTGATCAGAGGATTTACTCCGTCCTCATATCAATGTAATTTTCTCATTTTAATGTCAGAAATTAAGTTCTAATGGTCTGCATTTCTAATTTTACTGTCAAATCAATGCCTTCTATCTATCTGATGTCAAAATGATAACTAAAATTATGGTGTATTATATAATGCAATTATTTTGACCAGCAACTTACTCTTGTTCTTTAATAGCATCTACTGGTCATATGTATAGTGATAAAGGGCATAAAAATTGGACATTTTTCTGAAACTCTCTTTTAGGACACTTTTTCATGCTTGTCTGTATCTGAGAAAATAGTAAATTTGAGAAGTTGATACAATTGTTGAGATACAATTCCTTCAGCTATTTTTGAGTTATATATTTTGTGTTGAAAGAACACAGTTTCTATTGTTTAAAAATATATATAACTGCAATTGTTTATTTTTGAACAGAACTGCAGCAAATTGTTTGAAGCTTGAAACTCAGATCTTCACACATAGATTCATTTATATGAGGAATCAGTGTTTTTCTGCCTGTAAGGGAAAAATAAAAATAAAAAGTCATACATGATTGAAAAAGCATTTTTCACTTGCCTAGCTTAACACAAAGCTCACAAAAAATGTAAATTTATTCACTAACAGTGAATAAAGTGAATAAAATAACTAAGTGAATGAAGAACTTCAAAGTCTAACTGGAACATTTAAAAATCAACTTATTATGCAAGGGCTCTTCCCCCTCTCCCTTCTTTTTCTTAGCAGAGGAACAAGATACTTGGTAATCTGCTGCTATTAACTTTTAAGTTTCTCACCACTGAAATGTCAAAATATAATACAAAAGAAAGTTTCTAATAACTGTTCTAACTTTCATTTCTTTTTCTAGTGGAGTATGTAGATTTTTTATTACTGCTTTAAGTTGCAAAAATGAAGCAAGTAGAGCTGTTTGGGGAGTCAAATAAAATTTTGATTAACCTTTTATTGGAAAATGGTTACTTAGGCTCAGAAGGGAGTCTCTCATCAGAAGGAGAGACGGATTGATCAGAATAGCCAATAGCCTGGACAACAGAAGAATATGCATTTTCAAGTCTTTGCTGTGCTTGGTGTGAATGGGAGCATATTCATCTAAGGTAAAGGCCTAGTCATTGGTCTTACTGTCTTGCTTCAGTAAGTGTCTGCCAGTCTTCTCTCTCCTCTCCTCACATAATTTTATCTTGTCCTCATATGGAGTTGCAACATTTAAAAATTTGGAAATGTTCTGTGGGAGAGGAAAACAGTTTCCAGACAAGCACTTAAAAGAAAAATTACAGAATATGCATGGTGTCTGCATTAATATTGCTTCTGGCACCTTAATATCATATTAACACCATCATTTTTTGCTTTTTTTCACTCTCTGCGGTCTTGTAGAATAATAAAGTTTAAAGCACCTTAGTGTTAGAAATCTCATAAATTTTCAATAGAAGTTAATCACCACTGGAAAAATTATTGTTATGGTGTAGAGAGTAGATTTACGTTTAAGAGAAGATGATAATACTTCAGAATAGGATTATTCTGACAAGGTGGAAATCTATAGAGCATTGACCCGTTTTAGAGGTATGCTTTAGGATCAGATGAATCACTTTCTGTAAGTGTAGAATAGAATAGAATAGAATATTTAATTTTGAAGGGGCCTACAACAGTCATTCTAGTCCAACTGCCTGACCACTTCAAGGCTGACCAAAAGTTAAAGCATGTTATTAGGGGCATTGTCCAAATGCCTCTTAAACACTGACAGGTTTGGGGCATCAACCAGGAAGCCTGTTCCAGTGTTTGCCCACCCTCTCAGTAAAGAAATACTTCCTAATGTTAAGTCTGAACCTTCCCTAGTGCAGCTTTGAACCATTCCCATACATCCTATCACTGGATCCCAGGGAGAAACACTCAGTCCCTCCCTCTCCACTTCCCCTCCCCAGGAAGCTGTAGACAGCAATGAAGTCACCCCTCAGCCTCCTTTTCTCCAAACGAGACAAACCCAGAGACATCAGCTGCTCCTCACAGGACATTCATTCCAGCCCTTTCACCAGCTTTGTTGCCCTCTTCTGGACACATTCAAGGACCTTCACATCCTTCTGAAATTGTAGGGACCAGAACTGCATACAGTGCTCAAGGTGAGGCTGCACCAGTGCTGAATACAGTGGGATAATCAACTGTTTGGATTGGCTTGTCATGCTGTGTTTGAGGCACCCCAGGATGCAGTTTGCCCTCTTGGCTGCCAGGGCACACAGCTGACTCCTATTGAGCCTGCTGTAACCCAGCACCCCCAGATCCCTTTCTGCAGGGCTGCTCTGCAATGACTCCTCTCCCAGTTTGTACTTGTGTCCAATTTGTACTGTTCTAGGTACAGAATCAAGCATTTGTTCTTGTTAAATTTCATCCCATTAATCATTGCCCCATGCTCCTGACTATCTAGATCCCTCTGCAAGACCTCTTGTCCCTCAAGACAGTCAACAGCACCTCCCAGTTTGGCATCATCAGGAAATTTGCTAATGGCGCCTTCAACTCCTGCATCCAGATCCTTAATAAAAATGTTGAACAGAACTGGCCCTAGAGTTGAATGTCAAACCGAGACACCTGAGGAATACCACTGGCTACTGGTCACCAGCTGGGTGTAGCCCCATTCACTATAACATTTTGAGCTTTACCCTTCAGCCAGTTCTTCACCCAGCGCACTGTGAACCCCTTCATCCCACATCTGGACAATTTGTCCAGAAGGACGTGGTGAGGAACAATATCAAAAGCCTTACTGAAATCTAGAAGAACTACATCCACTGCCTTCCCTTCATCCACTGGGTGTGTGACCTTATCATAGAAGGATATCAAATTAGTTAGACAGGACTTTCCCTTTGTGAACCCATGTTGACTCTGCCTGATGATCGCATTATTCTTTAAATGCCTTTCAGTAGTACTCATGATAATCTTCATAATTTTTGCAGGGAGCGAGATTGGCCTAACAGGTCTGTAGTTTCCTGGGTCCTCATGCCCTTCTTATAAATTGGAATAACATTGGCTCATTTCCAGTCAGCAGGAACCTTCCCAGACTCCCAAGACCTTTGATGGATGATTGAGAGGGGTCCTGCCATAACATCCACCAGCTCCTTCAGAACTCTGAGATGAATCCCATCAGGCCCCATGGACTTGTGAACATTCAGCTGGTACAGCTGGTCCCTTACAATTTCTTTGGCTGCAAATGGAAAGTCACTGTTCCCACAGTCATGGCCCTCTGGCTCAGGGGACTGGGCAGCCCAAAGCCTATCAGTATTACAGAATCACAGAATCACAGAATTCTAGGGTTGGAAGGGACCTCGAAGGATCATCTAGTCCAACCCCCCTGCCAGAGCAGGGTCACCTAGAGTCCATCACACAGGAACGCATCCAGGCGGGTTTTGAATGTCTCCAGTGAAGGAGACTCCACAACCTCTCTGGGCAGCCTGTTCCAGTGCTCCGTCACTCGCACAGTGAAAAAGTTCTTCCTGATATTCACATGGAACCTCCTATGCTCCAGTTTGCATCCATTTGCTCCAGTTTGCATCCATTAAAGTTTGCATCTATTATTAAAGACTGAGGTAAAAAACACGTTGAATGCCTCTGCTTTTTCTTTATTCCTATTAGTCAGATGACCACCTTCAACAAGTATCGGTCCAATGTTTTCTTGAGATCTCTTCTTGCTATTAGTGTACGTTAAAAAAGCCCTTCTTGTTGTCTGTTACAACACTGGCCAGTTTCAACTCTAGCTGAGCTTTGGCCTTTTGTGTCTTCTCTCTGCATAAAGGAAGCACAGCTCTGTGTCATTTCTTTTCATTGACTATAAAGAGAACATGAGGTGACTAGCTGAGGCATAGATGCCTTCTCTGTGTACATCTAAAATTAGATGACTTCAGGCACCAGTACTTGAGACTTTACAGACACATACATGAATCAGGGGTACATGCAAATAACACTTAGGAGTTTGACTCTGGGAGAGCAACCTCTGGAATTTCCCTAAGGACTGATTAAAACACCAAAATAAGCAATGCTAGAAAGCTTTTAACTTCCATCAGCTCCTGTTATCCAACTATGATGGTAACATTACCTCATTTCTACTTCAGCAGTGTTGTTTTTCATAATCTGGCAATGCAAACAACATGGGACTGTGATGTAGGAGATGAGGACAAGTGAGGGGTGTTGAAACTTTCTTCTGTTGTGGCACGGCGATGATGTTTTGAGGGGACCTCGTGATATTATTCTCAATAGGCATGGTCCATCCTGGGCAGAAGGCCATAGACTCATTTATAATATTTGTGCAAAACTTATAGGACTATGACTCTCCTGAACTTTTCCATGGCATTTGCTGGAAAATTTGCAACAGATAAGGATGGAGTAATTGAATATATGAATGCAGGCTTCATAATTTATCCTTCTGTGGCGTGGGTTATGCTGAAATTGTGTCTGTAAAGTGAATTTTATATGTACAGCTTTGCATCTAATCCACTGAATATAGGTTAAACACATACAGTGGGAGTCTTATATCTGCCAGACCTTGACAATGTCGAATAGTCATCTCTCTGCCATTCACAAGTCTTGCCTCAAGCATGACGTGGCAAGTAATTCTCCATAGCTATTCATACAGGAAACTGCTGCCTTTTGTGCCAGTAGCCCAAAGATATATATGCATGTGCATGTGCACATGAGGTACATAGCCTTTACTTAGGCTGTACATGCATGTCATTATGAGGATGGGTGCCCCTTCGAAAGTAATGAGAAAACAGTTAATCTATTGCACTAGGGGCTTAGGGCAGGAGCCAGCCAACTGTTGCATATCCATAAGATCACTCAGCCCGAAGAAAATATGTTTTAATAATTTAATTATTTTTCTCATCTGAGTGGATATTGTAATTCTGATTACAGAAGCTGAGGATGAACACGCTTAAAACTAATAAATACAAAGTGCATTCATCTGAAATGAGCATCATCAGCACTCGCAATGAAGTTTCATTTATAGGCATTGTTTCATTAAATGTAACCTGTAGCTTATTACAGACACATTATTTTTCATTTTTTATGCATGATGTCATTCCTTTATTTAGACAGACCATGGTAAATATTTTATGAAACCATTAAAGGAACAAATAATAAATTCTGCATTAAAAATGGATCTGTGAAAGTGTCTGGCAACTAAGATACAAACAAACAAATAAACAAAAAGGGTGGAATTATGTTACAATCTGTCAGAAATTCTCCTGGAGTTTTATCTGTGATTTGGCCACTGTTACTCTTATTTCTCACTCACTTGGCCTATTAATATGAGATGTGTAAAATGGTAGGAATATGTGAGCTACCTTGGGGCAGAATATGATGATCTTGCTCTGCCTCAGACTTTTAGAGGATGATAATTGTATGCTGGGCTTTTTGTTTCCCCCAAAGCCCTGTTTCATGTATTTAATTAGGGATTTTTAACTTTTAAAGCATTTGCTCTGCACACTGGCAAGTATTTTTAAGAACCATGTCCTATGTACTGAGGCAATTGTGCAGATTAGCTAAAAGAGTCATTAAGCATATCTGCTTGCACAAGACTGTAATAATCCAGTCTTCTAGCATAATTTTATGGCTGCTGCAAAAGGCAGGAGACTGATGGGGTGTTGAATCTGCAGCTTAGCACCTTCTGTGAATCTGGGCCCTCAAAAGATAGCAGTTAATCTAATGGCAAACCCCGCGGTCTTTACGCAGAGGAAACTCACACTGAACTTACAGAAAGCTCAGTGCAGTTCTGCTGAAATCAGGAGAAAGATTCCCATTGACTTCGTAGAGAGATGGATCAAGTAACCAATTACTAAAGATGTGATCCTGCAGGAAGCTGGGTCAATCCTGCTTCATCTCCCAAAGGGGATGGTTGTGGTGATGGTGGGAAAACTTGACTGTGCTCAGCACCTTCCATCACTGCTCTGTATCTGAGAGGTTTTAATATTAAATAAATGAAATTCAAGAGACATTTTCTTCCTGCTCCAGAAAAAAAGAAAAATATAAAACAATGTCAGAAAATCGAATACACAGATTTGAGTTTCAGTGCTAATGTGTCATTGCCTGCTATTACTTTTCAATTTTGTCCTTGCATAAGGGAGTAGCTTTGTCAAGGTCATGCCACAAATAAATAATTTCTCTGTTTCAGCAAGGTCTTGGTAAAGCAACATAATCACGACCTTCTGTAAATTAGGGTTTCTTTCTAAGGAATGGTTTCTTATTTCAAATGACCCCTTGCCTATTTTTTCTTTTTCTTCTTCTGTTTTTAACATCTAAGTGATTTGCAAACTTCTCGCATTTCAAGGACATAATTAAGAGTGCTGATTACATTGACATCACCCTCTAACACTGAAGTACGTGAACAGGAGTGCACTCACTGCTTTTTAAATACTTTTGTCCCATCCTCTGCAAATAAACATAATTAAGAAAACTTGAGAAATAAAGCAAGGCATGGTCTCTCTTCAAAAGCTGCCAGGTTGAGAGTGTAGATCTTTATGCATCAAGAGGAAAATGTAGCAGATAATATGTTGTGTTCAAAAGAGAATAACCTGTGTTTATGAGAAGGCTTGGGTTTGATGAGAGTAAACGAATGCTGCTCTGAAACCATTATGTCTCCAAAGTACACATTAATATATTTTAAATGCAAGTCACGGCTCTCATTAATGCCATTATTATGAATTACTAAGACCTCCATCCATTAGTTTGGTCACAATGTTCTTAATTAATAGATGACCTATCTTTAAGCAGATATCATATTTTACATAGATTGTCTGCTGATAACCCGAGACAAACACCAATGCATAATTAATTTTATTTTTTAATTAATTCTCAATGTATGATGCTGTATGGATTCAAAACCAGAAAGGTACTAATTAGAATTTTGTTTTAATTAGCCTTGTATGCGCTAAGTGTATTCTGCAGTGCTCAGTGCAACAGAATTGGTGATCAGGAGGATGGTTTAAAATGCCTGATGGGGTTAGAAATACAGCTCAATAGTATCATAAGTAGTGTCAGTGCTGCTCAAGAAGTAAAACTGCAGAGTCTGTCTTCTGCTTGTGGAGTGTACTATCTCCCAGCTGTGATCCTAGAGCAGTTTCAAATTAATGAAGAGGTTAAGGAGTAGAGGTGTTACTGTAGTGGTCTGTAACTGCCAAGAAAGCAAGTACCTTTTCATCCAGCCATGACTTAATCTACCATTTGCAAGACATTGCAAGAGCTTCTGTGTGTCCCCTTCTGTGAGTTTGCCACCGGTATATAATGTATATCTCTATAAGGAAATTTTGCATCAGCTGAATGCCCCAAACTCATCTACAAACACCTGGATTATGGTCCTGCATGTAATAGCAATTAGAAGGATTATTTTTTTCAGAAATTGCCAACAGCCAGTCTATGGCACGTGCCATAGCCCTAAGCATGAATCTGAGTAATGCATCAGAGAACCTTCTTATCTCCCAGGCTTTTTGCTTTTCCTCTTTGTCTCTTGTTTTTTTATTTTTTTTTTCAAATGTTGATAGGAGCCTGAATCATTTATATGGGTTGAAAAATGTCACCTTTCTCTGCTGTGAGAATCCTGGTCTTTCTACCCCTGAGCTGTTTCCTTCCTTCTGTTATCTTCAGAGAGCTCCACAGAACAAATGTTTTCATGCTGTTTTCACTACTATTAGACAGAGCTACCATTATGGTATTGAAAGCCCTCAATAAAAGCTAGATTTTGGCCTGTCCTTTCCCCTCTTGTACGCTCTTACTACCTGGCTGAGCCCAGGGATGCTCTGTAGCCTGAACCTCCAGAAGCTGTCCACAGACCACATCAGTCCTGCCCACCCCCTCTTGTGGGGAGAAATGTACCAAAAACTATGAGACTTGGATGCAGATAATAAAAATTGTATAAGTAGTGATATTTCAAAGGCCTTTTTTAAAAGTTATGAGTGTTCAGCATATTGAGAGATTGTATAAGTGAACACCTGTTCATGCAACATTATTCCAGAAATCTGGAGTATGGAAACAATGACTAACTTCTAGAGCAAAAGAACTTTCTGGGAGATTTTCAGTTTATTTAGAAATAATTTTTTGTATTATCTTTTTCCCTACCATAGAGCTTCTTTGAAGACTAGAAGTCTCTATAATTATTTCAGACAAATGCTCCTAGCACTGGGTTAGCTGTCCTCAGTAGAAAACAAGAAAATACCACACTAGCAAAATGATGATAGTGAAGAGCTGCATACCTGGAAATAAAGTAAGATTCCAATTGAAGATCTGCATTCAGTGCTAAAGTAAACTTATATTATGGATCAGAAAAATAATTTTTGTACAATTACTCAAACAGCAGTATTCTTGTATGCTTTTGCTTTTTGTATTGCCTTTCAGAAGGAGAATACGTATTTTTTTAATTTTCTAAAGGAAAAGTTTGGTAATGACTAAGAATTTGAAATACGAAATTTTGCTTTGGGTGACAGTGTAAATTGTTCAAGCTAAAAATTTTAATATTACCAGTTTAATGGCTATACTTCGGAATGCATATTTAAGAAAAATAATGATTTTCCTATTTACTGTCAAGCAGATTCACCTGTTTTTCTGTTAAGTGATATCGCAGATACTGAGGATAGCACTGAAATTGTATCAGATCAGAACCACTGGAGGAAATAAAGATATTACATTATTATAGTAGCTTTTTGGAAAAAAAACCCTATGGTCATATCCAATTCCATATATACCCATTTTAAAAATAATCTTACAGTATCTGACCTTAAAACAATCAAATGTAATGATATACCATAGACCACTGCAATACTAAATACCCTATTTATTTGTGGGTTTGAGGTATTATTGCTTATTGTCTGAAAACACTTTTGCTTGAGAATAACTTCTAAGGAAGCAGTGTATTAATTCTAATACAGCAGGACATTTCTCTGCTCTCCTGTCACAGAAAGAGCCATGGAATCAGTAGGCTTGAACTACACTAGCTAGTAGGAAAGTGTGTCTCTGCAATCATGTTGCTGTTTCTTGTGAAATATCTTCCTTACGTAGTTCATCTATTATCTACAGCGAGAGTAAGAGAAAAGATTGCCTCTTACCTCTCAATTTGGTGTTCTGCATTGAGCTCCAACCTTTGGATCAGCAAAGCTTTAAGAGCTTGTTTCTTCACTGTTGTCCACCGTGGGTGTGGTATAAAACGCTAAAGATTTCCTCCCCTCCTTGTTCAAAAACACGGACATTTCCTCACCGTGCATCTTCTTGCCAGCCCTTGAAGGGGGCAGCTGCCTCTGCGGGCAGGCCAGGAGATGATAAAGTCTTTGACTTTGCAGGTTCTTTCTGCTGTGTTCTGTGTGTATATGTGTAAGGAAGGGAGAAAAGGGAGTTCATAATCTGAATTTTATCTCACTTGTGGATTTTTAGAACATAATATATGGCAATGACTCATAAGATTGCCATGCACAATATAATGGCCAACTGAGGTGAAAAACATGTTGGGAAGTTAGACGTAGCAGACCAGATCTGATCTCAGTTACATTGCTATGAATGTAAAGATACATACTTTTCAAAGGTATAGAGGAGACCAGAATCCAACACCTTATAACTAATGTGCATCATGTACATTAACAGCTTAATTTTTGGATTATTAGACAGAATTATCCTAGATAGAATCATATAATGATGCAGAAAACTCCAAACTATTTTTGTTGATTATGCTAATGAAAGCTTGTTTTTAACCCATCCATTATAGGTAAAATCAATAGAAATAATTTGCAATTATTTATGATTCACTACCAGGAAATAAAATTCAAAAATGAGGGTTAGTTTTGACTGTTTGTTAAGCAGAAGAAACTGTCGTGTAGTATGAAATAGCTGTCCTGTTCAGGTGTCACAATAAATTTATCACCTCCAATAAAATGTAGAAAGGATTGTTTTTCTAATATTAGTGAAAGATGATGTCCATTTAAATTAGATTTTTCATTCATTTCTAATTGGCTTAAAATCCAGTTTAGCTATAGCTATTTCACTCATAACTTGTTTAAAGGATTCTAATTCTCATAGATAAATAGGCATCCTGACGTTTTTCATTTTCATCCATCATTAAGTTTCTTATGCCTGAGATTGCTGGTTGCACATTGCCTTTCCAATATGCTATCAACTTCTGAAGTAACTGGGTTCAGATTGGATCCATTTATTTCATTCCGTGCCTTATCTGCCTCCTTCCCCCACTTTTTTAAGCACTGCTGAGGGTCATATTGAAAAACTATCTCCAATTCCAACTGAAATCAACCAGGAAATGGCTTTATTTTACTTTTAACTGCAATTGAAATCAAACAGGTCTGCATCATTTTATAAAATGGTCCTTTACAATGCAGTAGCTTGTATGCTATGTTGAAAACACTCTAAATTTCCTATATATGCCTGGTTTTCATTTCATTCATTTAGTATTGCTTAAGAAATAGAAAATATTGTGAAAAGTAGGTTGTCATTAAAAAAATGCATAGTTTTTGGAAACGAGACATTTCTGGAAAAGAAGGAACATGTGTACTTTAGATGGATAAGAGTAATAGGCTCTGAAGGGCAAAATAAATCAAAAGACCGTTCCTTTCCAGTAGCACCGAGAGGCTGAAAGAGAATGTCAGGCTGCAGAGGCAGTTTGTGTGTTTTGATACACTATTTTCAATAAAGGGGAAAACTGACTGGGAGATTAATAATTAGAAATTCCTTCATAGTTTGCTTTTATTTACAAATGCTCTTCCCCAGGGACCGCTTTCTGAGGCAATCTGTAATGTTTTCATCCTGCTTTAATCTTTACTCCTGTTTGCTGTGATCCAGGAGGGTCATCAGGTGGACTTCTAACGCCTGGGACTGTTTTTTGAAGAAATAGGGCTTGTTTTAGATTTGTAAATAATGCAACTTAATGATATCTTTTACAAGTGTGAAGAGAATGGAGCAATGACTGCGGGATAGATTTTCTAAATGCTGTGGGAATACTAGAGGGTGGGGGTTTTATTCTGAACTTCACCTGGTTCTTGTACTCTTTTTTGGACTTCTCATGGTGGTTATTGATAAGGACAGCCTAAAAGATACGTGTGGGGAAATGTGTTATTCTTGAAATTTCTGGCTTATAAAAATGGGCTATCCTTTGGCAATGCATTTTTTTTCCCCCTTCAAATGATGCTGGAATTAGACATAGACATATTAGACACATTAGATCAGTCTATTAAAGAGACTATAAATCAATCAGTTATGTTTTATAGCAGTTTCTATATCTTCCTCTGTTCCCCCTATCTTTATCTTTACTTTTTAATGGAACTAATTTTGTTAAAAGGAGATATTAGGAAATTACCTCAATTATCTTGCATGAGACATTCAAGAATGGGGATGCTAAACCAAAAAGTTTTATATGTAGAACTGATAAATCAATTTAAGGAGTTTTAATATCTGTGGGACAGATCAGACTTCTTTTATAAAATTTAGTGAGTTAATAATAATTTTATTGTTGTCTCAGGCTGTTTCCTTGTTAACAGTCTGCTAAGGAATATGGCATTTCCCATCTGCTCATGAAATAGTCACCAGGTCTACCTCAGAAATGTCACCTGGCTCACTGTGCTCTGTTAAACGTGTGTCCTGGATACAAACTGGCTCAGGACATATTTTCACTGCTGACTTTTTGAAAGGTTTTGCATCCTATACTTGCTCTGCTCCTTATACTCCTTCACCAAGTATCTAGGGCTGTAAGAACAGAAAGAATAATGACCTGAATCACTACTGGAGTTCATGGCATCCCTCCAGATTTTTGGGCACTTTCTGTGTATGCCACCAAGGCACAAGTGTTCTTTCACTGACAGGGTGTCTTTGGCAAGGGCTCCCAGCTCTCTGTGTGAAATGCGTTTAACTGTGTGTCGGAGATGATAAAGGAGCAGAGGTTGGGGGAGAGTAATATATTTGTCTTTTGTGCATGATTTTCCTTCACTCATCCAGTCCTGCCCTTCATAAGCCATGAATTCACAGACATCTGGCATGAGCTCCTTGATGTCTGGCAAGGGGGTAGCACAGGAAAAGGAAAGATGAACGGAACAAAGCTTTTTCGTAAGTGGTTTACAGAACATTAAGGAGAATATTTTGTTTCAGTAGATTTTAGAGTTCCTTGCAAATAAAGCTGGAACACAGAAGCAGTGCATTTTAGGTTTTGGAGACTTTGATCCCTTAACTCTTTTCTACTGATTTATTTGAGTGAATTTCAGATTTTAAATTGCGCCTCCTATAATGATTGAATGCACTTTCTGTGTACCCAGTATTTATGGTGCAGCTGTTGGCAATGTTAATGTGAAAAGCACATCTCCTGAACATTGTCAAGCTCTTATTGTCACCTTTAGTTTCCTGGGAGATGGGGACAGAATTTTATTTCAGATTAAAAGCAAGAAAACTGTTACCTTTCAGGGAAAACATATATTTATGTTTCTGGATGTCTCTAAAGTGACTCAGACAAGGAGACACATATTTGAGTTATTGTTGCTAGATTTTATTATGCTTGGTGCCTGGGTGGCTATACTATATTTTATGCTGGAAGGCTTAGAGTTGTTTTGGAAGAGAAGGGAAGAGAAGGATCTTGATGAGGACGGTAACATGTAAATTCTGAGGGCAAAATTCAGAGGTGATGCCACTGGGAACGTAAGTTCAATTTTTCTTACATGACAGGCATTTAAATTCAGACCCCATCTTACCTCTTCTCTCTTTTCCACCTATTTATGCCTGTTTTTTCAGTGAGTAAATATGTCAAAAATGGTGAAATGTGTATGCTGGTAGCCTATAGGAGTTATGAATTAAAATATGATGATTACGAACATGGGCTCAAGCCCACCATACATAGACATCAGACTTGCCAGTACATTTTATGTGCCTTATTAGTAAGTCTTCTTGAAGTAAATGTCTAAATTGCCTGTGTGGTCAGTAGACAGAGCAGATGTGTTTGAAGGACTCCAGAGGGACTATCTGCCAGTCTCATGTTAGGTACTGAATTACATAGATGACTTGTCTCCCTGGAAAGACTTTGCGATCACAGAATCACAGAATC